>PVIW01000408.1:56384-521664 GCA_004026585.1 Noctilio leporinus | reverse complement strand
CATACTCACAAACACACATGACAGAGGCAGAGTGTTAAATTACAAGAAAGTGAGTTCAAAGTGAAAATAACTTTAAGCTGTGATTTAATTTACCAGTCTTTAACCAAAGTCTAGAGCTGCTATTTAGCTGGTACACAAAAGGATAATAGTTGCTGAAATGCTGGAATTTTCCAGCCATCTGCAATAGCTACTGCACTGAGCTCCCCAAGAGCCTTGACCCACTGGCTTGATATCACCTCCTTATACCTTCCCATGACCCAGCTCCTAAGGTTTAATCCCTGGCCCAGAAGGGCATACCTGGACCCTGTTACAGTGCTGAGACAGGTACTATTCTCATTGATTGCTACTTAACTTCTACTCTTTCCTAACTCTGTTTGAGGCATGAGATGAATGGATGAATCAGATTTATTTACATTGGTCCTAATTGACCACTATCTACCATCAGGGGATAGCAAGTAATAGCCTGACTATTCAGTATTCCTTCACCTGCATCACTTGCAGCTCCTCTAGTTTGAGAATGCTTTCTTGTCTATTCCTTCACCTAACTCTTTTCATTCTTTTTTTGGCTGATCAGTGTCTCCTCCAGGAAGTTTTTAATGACTCTCTGGCACATCTGGATGATGTTCCTGTGTGTTCAACCAGCACCATGTGTTAGCACCATCATCCTATCCTGTAATTAACTAATCATGTTTCTTAGGCAGGAGCTTTGTTGTCCAATGCTGAATATATGGTGTCACAAAGAAAAGAGTAATACAGTTACTATGTGGAGGCAAAGTATGTATCAGGCCAACTAATAGGTTCTCCATACATTTTATCATTTACAAGTCATTCTTTTGAAGACAAGATAAAATTGCAGAATGATGGACTAATTGTCTTGAATGCATACTGCCTGGTCTTGAACTGGAATCTTTCTTACTCTAATAATGACTCAGAGGTTGAACTCTACAAGATAGATGAAAACAGATCTGTCAAAAGATTTTAGTATTGTGGTAACATGGTGTAGTGAAATGAACATGACATTGGAATCAAACAGGAGCATAAGCTTCCTTATCTTGATTATATCATGCATGTCCTGTCTAGATTTGTGCATTGCTTTTTCTCTGTAAATCTCAGTTGCGATAACATCCAAAGTACATAGATGTTAAAAAGTAAGAAGGCTATTATTTTTGATGTTATTGTCATTTCATTATATTGATGTAGTATTGAAAAAGTAAGACTGTTAATAGGTTATGATTAAAACAAAGAAGATCAGACATGACAGATAATGATGAGATAAAGTAAACTAGTAAAAGTAAATGAGTGAAATGTTGGAATTGAATATTTCATAAATCAAGCAGCATTTTGTGTTCATAAAAATGTCTAGGCATATCCCAGGGTACAGCTTGCTACAGTGAATGTGTAGGGCCTTGGAGAAGCAATTAAGAGGTGCTAGCATTAATGTATAAAGTAGATTGTCAACGTGACTATTGAAATCATGAATATATGAATAGTGGAATAAACCTGGAGTTTTGCAAGAAGGAATAAAACTCTTACCAGGCAAAGCAGGGCTTGTTCACTTGGTGCCTTGGTGTAACACCCAACAATTACTGTTGAGAAAAACAGATCTATTTTTACAATATTCCAACCTGGTGTGCAGGGAGCTTAAACACTTCTGCTCATAACCCTATTTTCCCACAACACGCAACACTTCCCTTGCTCCCCAAAAGGCTATAAGCCAGTTTCCCATTCTTCATCTGCAGCTTTCTCTTTCAGGATCAGGGGTGTGTTATCTTCAGCCTCCATATAATAGTCCAGGAAAGCATGTACTCTGCTACACTGGATTGTGGTGAAGTCCAGAAAAAGCACAAGTCCTAAGAGAGTATCCTTTCCTTATGTCTCAAGTTCCAAGAGTCCTGATGGGGTCCAGGTCTGCAAGGCAGAGTCCTTGATGGTTTCAGAGTCAACTGGAGCAGGCACAATCTTGCTAGCCCAGGCTGCATGGCTGGGTCCTGACTACAAACTGCATAACTACTTCTCACATGGCTGCTGTTACCTGCCCTCCATCATGCTCCTCTAGCATGCTTCTTCCATTGTGCTTCTTCTCCTGGCAGATGGCAGGCCCCTCCTTTCACATTGGACTTCCTAGGGGAGGGCCCTTCTTCCTTTTTTAACAGTGTGGTCCCCTTCCTCTTAACTCCTTTCCTTCTAACTCTCCCCTTAGGAAAGGCTCAGCTATCCCCTTGTCATTGATATGCAAAGCACCTTAAACAGTATCCTCTGCCCTTTTACCAGCCCTAGCTACTAGCCTGCCATAGACAGGCAAAGTACCTTAAAGGCTGTATTACCTCCTTCCTCCATCCCCAAAATCATGGACTTGGGGGACTTGGCGGAGGGTACTGTGTTACAAAATGACAGAAGCTTAGCAGGATGAAATGAGATTGAAAAAAAGTATTCTTCTGCATGAGGGTAGAGGTACAGTGAACAGGAAGCAGTACAAATGGTCTGGAGAACAGTGCTGTTCCCTTTATCTAATGGTGATGCAGGAGAGGGAAGCTTGGTGGCTAAGGCAAATATTATCGGATACAACTCACATGGCCCCCCATACTATGTTTGTAACATCGAACAGCTGATTAAAATCTTCTGAATCTCAGGATCTGTAAAACTGGAGTCAACACATAGAGACAATGTCTATAAAATGCTGAGAAGAGATCTGGACACTGGTGATCCCTCAACAAATGGCAGCTATTCTATGATCATCCTCCGCTGGGAAAAGAAGGGAACGTGTGTAGTCATGGGATAAGTTAGGTTTTAGTTAAGATAAGGGGTAGCAGGGAAGAGTCGATATTCCTTCAACTATACCTGCTGAAAGGAAGCTTGGGGACTGCCATTGAAACATTCCGCAGAGGTCACCTGAGGTTTAAAACACTGCTTTATAAGCAGGAGAAAAAAAAATGAAATTACCTCTTAACCGTGAAGTCTAAAACCGATCCAGTCTAAAACTGGATCACAATGGAATGTTTCTCCTTTAGACACCTCATCAACAGCTTCTACTAACATGCCTCCTGGTAGACGTTCATCAAGGAGGAGGTAATTTTTAGCTAGCTATAGATTGAGGAAAGGGACCAGCCATCAATGAACCTTCCAGGTTTTGTAAATGACACAGCCATTTTTATGATTTCTAAGCTGCTGCATGTTATCCAATTAATACAGTGAAAAATTAGTATTGATAGAATAATGTCAATGAAATATGATAATAGAGATAGACAGAAAATAATGGCATTTTTAGCTCTGATGATCTTTAAATGAATTAACAGTTGTTCTGAGACTGAGTGCGTGCTTCAATTTGCCATGAGTAATTAATTTAAGCCTTGATTCCAAATCCAGCAAAAGATTAGAAGAAGCACTTCTCATGTTGTGTGCTATATGAAATTGACTTACCAGGTTTTGACCGTTATTGGTTTACTAAGACAGGAATTTGTATTTTTTCCTATCTGTGATGTTGTGGTTTATAGTAAGAAACATGTTTTTGTTCTTTGTTCCCCTTCCTCATGCACAGCTTGTAAAACCCTTGCAGTTTTCAAGGTGATAGAATGATAAAGGCATCTTGCTATTCATAACAGTCCCTTTTAACTGCACTTGAGTTCACAAAAATGAAGTGATTTTTGGAAGCACCTAAGGATGAGAGCTTGTTACAGGGGGAACAACCATGTGATTAGAAGGTTGGGATATTTTTGTTGTTGTAATGAACAGTAGCCTATTAAGCGAACTGATTTCCTGAATTCTGTGAGTCCCTGGAGCAAACTAATCAGATCCAAGGAAGAGAATCTTTGGAACCTTCAATCTACAGCCACCCAGTCTGGAGCACAGGTAACAACCTGGTCTGTGATCAGCGGGTGAAGTGGGGAAGGGAAGGCAGCGCTTGTAAGACTGAGCCTTTAACCTGTGGGATGTGATGCTCTTTCAGGTAGGTAGTATTGGAACTGAAATGAATTACAGAAAATTCAGCTGGTGCTAGAGAACTGCTTGATGATGTGCTTTAAACCCACACATTAGAGTTGGTTTCAGAATCATAATATCCAAACTTGAGATGTAGCATTTTCTATTATATAAATATTAAAATAACATATTACAAATGCTGCATTGTATAAATACAAGTATTATTTTACCTCAGAGACAAATAATCACTTTTCGGAAGACAGGAGATTTGTACATTTAGCTTAGTTGCCATTGATCAATTTTACTATTATATGTTGACACACATTTCTCCAAGCAATCTGGTCTCTGCGAAACCCAGAAGCACAGAAACTCATAGACCCAAATTAAAAAGCAGTTAGAGGCTTGGGGGCTTTTATGTTGTTTAATAAACATACAGGGAGGAAGATAATAAATCACTACTTTGATATATGAGTGCCAAAAGAAGTCAGCCATTTAAAAATACCCCGTAAAAGATTTTAGTTTACAGAAACCATGGAGAAGTGTTTCAAAATGCAAGAAAAAGTGTACAATTTTATTACCTAAGAATATGATTTCTAAAAATTACATTCAATGCCTCTGAGCAGGCATTAGCAAAGTTAAATGGCTATCATTCTGGCAGGACTTGGCTGAGATGAATTGATTGACTATTGTAAGTAAATGTCCATGAAAATAACCAAGTATTTTGGAAATGTAATAATACAAAAGGGCCTTTGTCTAGCCAGAGTTAACAGTGTGTATTAAGGCACTTTGTGTCAGGTTGTGGAGGCAGCTGACATGGAGTCAGCACATGCCTTTGGACTTTATATATATATCTACACTTTAGTTAAAATTGTAACAGTCAATGTTTACTTTTACCTAGTCTGGCCAAAAGGCCCGGGAAACTCTTGGGAAGGAGTTAATGAAGTTAACTCGGGTTAATGAGGTTAACTTGTCTAGAGATCCTTGGTGAGGTGGTAATAAAGCAAATGGCCCAATAGATAATCTCACTTAGCTCTTTCTTGTTAATAGACTTTTGATTAATGAACTAATTTTCTTTTGAAGTATATAACTCTGTAACTGCACGTAGCAGCTAGGGTAAAAAACCCAATCTGGTGATGTCAAATCAAAGATGACTTATCTAAAAGTCTCTTTCTCTGCTGCTCCCCATTTTGCCTGTTCCCCATTTTTCTTACCCCAATAAATTCATGGCTTGCTTCCACAGAGGTCTCTGGGGTTGATTTCTCTGAGCAAGGCTGCCCTGAAACCCTGTAAGGGTAAAAGGGCTATTTTTTTCCCCTCTATTACTAGATCTTTTTGCCCTGGTGGACTAGGCTATCTCAATTTAGCCTTTGGGCTCAACACGTCTTTGTTGTTGGAGACATCTCTGGGCATTACAGAGATGGGCATTACTGGGCATTACATTTCTGGTCCCTACCTAGTTATGACCAAAAAAAAAAAAACATCTCAAACATTGCTGAATGGACCCCTGAGGAGGGGACAAAATCACTCTTGACTGAGACCACTTAATTATGTATTTGACTATTGTAGCTGATACACCTGCTGGGATAATATGAGTATTTTCAGATCAGCTTGTCATTTTTTATAAAGTAGCCTTTTGGATTTTCATAGGGATTGCATTGACTGTAAACATCAAATTGGAAGAGTTTCTATCCAATAATGAGTTTTTATAGTTCATGAGCATGGTGTATCTATTTAGTTAAATCTTGTTTCACTTTTCTCAGCAATGTTTGGTAATTTTTAATGTACAAGTCCTGCACATTCTTTGCTAAATTTCTTATACATTGAATGAATTTTGATGGTATTGCAAATGGAATTGTCCTCTTAATTTCATTTTTTAGAAGATTTTCATTTTTTTCTGGGTCAATTTAGATTTCCATGTGGTTTTTATTCTTTATTTTATTAATATGATGCAGTGTTATGTTAATTTATAATCAGGTGTCAAACATATATGCATTGTATTCCTAGGGTAAGCTTTAGTTGGTCCTAGTATGGAATTATTTTTACATATTATTACATTTGATTTGCTAATGCTTTGTTAATACTTTCTGTATCTACATTCATGAAATATATCTAGTTTTTATGAGTGTGTGTGAATTTTTGCCTATTCTCTTAATATAAATTAATAAATGGTTCCTCCTGCATATTTTGAAATGTTTTATGTAGTATTTATATTGCAATTCATCAGTGATATACCCTGCTGATAAAGTTTTCTTTGTGGAGATATTTTAAATTACAAATTCAATTTCTTTACTTGATATTTATCTAGTCAAAGTTTTTATTTCTTCTTCAGATAGGTGTTATGTTCTCCTAGGAATGTGTCCATTTTATCTAAGTAGTGTTATTTGTTAACATAAGTCTGTCATTAATATTCCCTCTAACCTTTTACAAATTTGGTAAGAATTTAATAATGCCCCATTTTCATTGTTGATCTTAATAACTTGTATATTCTTCTTTTTATCTTTGTCAGTCTAAAGGCTTATCAGTTTATTCTTTTCAAAAACTTGGCTTTTATTTTTATTGATTTTCTATATATTTTCCTCTGTTTTCTATAATATTGATTCCTCTAATGTCCATTATATTCTTCCAAGTCTGGGTTTTATTTGCTTTTTTTCTTGCTTTCTGAATTATTTGCTGATACTAGATAGTGCTTTTTTTCTAATATAGGTATTTATAACTATAAATATCTAAGCTTCATTTTTTATATTGTATGTTATCAGGACTAATTACTTAGTACTTTATGTATGTGTCAGTTATCTGTATATATTGTAAAGATTATTTGAATTATTAAAGATCTTAAAATGATAACTGATACATGAAATGTACTTTATGTGTTAGCTTTTAATATTATTGATATTTGGAAGGATTTGCCAGTTTAATTCAGGTAACATAATAAAACAAATTGGTTGACATAAGAGAAAAGTTACCGAACTTGTTAATGTTAATTGTTGACACATTAAATAAAATACCATAAGTTTAATTCTTTAGAAAACATAATATCTTCACTTAATGTTTTGAATTCCTTATACAATCAAAAAAAAGGCACAGGGTCCCATTAGAACTTTTCTTTTAAACATTATCTGAATTATGCTATTCAACTTAGTCACTTTCTATAGCTGGGGGTTTATTTCAATGATGTGTAGGACAGGGCTAGAATTCCTCAGTAGGCTATGCCACCAGAACTTGGAAAATGTTACTTTAAACAAACTCAGTAAATGAAAATGTCTATGTTTTACAGATTGATGATAGACTTTGAAAAACAACTAATTGTTTTACCTGCTAAATGAGTCTGGTTACAAAGTTTGGCAATACTATTTATATTTTTTAATTTAACAAAATAAATTTTAAAAAGTTATTTTTTCTTTGTACGTGATGGAATAAATATACCTTGTGAGGTGGAGTTAGAAAAGGGTCTTGAAGATGCATAAAATCTTAGAAGATGATTAATTAATTGATTTTATATAGGTTTAGTATTCGTTTAAACCAAAGTCATGCAAATAAAGTAAAAAAATTAACACTACAGCCCTGGCTGGTAGCACAGTGGATAAGGAGCCAGCCTGAGAACCCAAAGGTAGCTGGTTCAATTCCCCAGCCAGGGCACGTAACCAGGTTGCAGGCCAGGTCTTCAGCCAGGTCTGTAGCTGGAGGCAGGTGAAAGGCAACCATACATTGATGTTTCTCTCCCTCTCTGCTCTCTGCTCTCTCTCTTCCTCTCTTTCTGGAAATAATAAATTTCAAAAAAAAAAAAAAGAAAAAGAAAAGAAATCTTAAAAAAAAATAACACTACAATGAAACTAATAAATGTGAACCTCATGGATTTATGAAGTAACCTTTTAGAAAGACACATTATATAGTTCAAGTCATGTGAGATTTAAATTTCATTTGAATTCCATCCACAACCAGGTATTGTTGAGCTATTTTGTGTAGGCATCCTCAAGCCAACTCAAATCATGCTGGGTTTATTGACACCTAAACTGAAAAATTAGGATTCCTTACAAACAGAAATTGCTGGTGTTTCTGGATCCAAGGCAATTAGAAGAACCTTCACAGTGATAGTTACTTCGAACTTCTGGTCAGGATCTGCCACATGTGGGAATAAATAACTAAAACTGCTTCTTCTTCTCCTTTTCTGATTAATCACCCTCAATGACTAGTCTACATTTTCTTTTCTATACTTAAGTTGTTATTATTCACAGTTGCTGTCTTCCCATCTATAGTTTTCTCTCTAGTCTTTCTTTGCTATGTCTCTTTTGCTTCCATTCGTTCTGCTAAATGACACAATTTCTTTGGTGTTTCTTAGTAAAAATATCCAAGAAATTTCATCCGGTTTGATATTTCATGTCTTCATTGCAGGTTTGTAATAAATAGGTCATTGGTTATATTAATGTTTGGCTACAGTTGAGATCTGTGTCCTCAACTTGTCTATATTTTCCTATGATTAGGAGTGGGAATGGGTTGGGGTTCTGGCTCCTGGAAAACTTCTGATCAATGGAGAGTAGAGGTAGGGTGCTCTAACAAGAATCTCCTACATTAAATCGGCTTGATATGATCTACCTAGCAGAACTCAATGAGCATTAGAAATATTGTAGGTGACAGTCCCCTAACCTAAAGGGTCTATTGTTTCCCCCAAGAATGACCTTTTGCCCCAAATAATAATTCCTAAAGCACTGGCCAGCTCCAATTTGATCAAAATAAAAACTTGCCTCCTGAACCAGTCTTTCAGGAAGCCACTAGAAAGGTCAGATAAATAAATACAATTATTTGCAAATGAGGTTGGTTCTAAAATCTCTGATACTGGGAATGGAGGCTGCTATTTTCATTGCTACCACTGAGCTAGAAGGTGGAAGGATACTGTGGAAGTTACAATAAAGAAAATGGGCTATTCCTAGTAAAAATTCATGTATTTTATTTATTCATTTTTGTTAAGTGCTGCTCAGATCGCTGAAAACCTTTGGTTAATTTACAGTTCCAAAGAAGTTGATTCTGACACATTATGCCAGTACTCTGTTCCTTTTTGGAGGAGAATATCTTACTTCATTTTCACTGACATTACTTTAATATCAGGACAATAATGACTGAAACAGAAAGTTAGTATAATACAATAATAACAGCATTCTGGCTCTTTCATTGTTGATTAAGAGGGGAAGCAGAACATGCCACCAAAAAATATAGCACTTTGGCATATTGATTAAAATTGTTTAAGAAATAGCTGGTGCAAGAAGGTCACTCTGACCCTCATTGTCCCACTAAGAGCAGGAGAAAAAACTCCTATGTGAAAGAGGCCCTCCCTGTTAGAGGAAACAGAGAAACATCCTTATCGCTAGAGGAGAATTTAGTCTAGAAGGTGGTATAAGCAAACCTTGTTACTTCGCTAATTTCTTCCATAAGCCCAAACTTCTTTGTCCTGTCAATTCTTTACAAAGGTGATTATTATTTGTTTAAATGGTATAAACACTGCCTGCTTTGATCACAGCTTTATGCACTCTCTTACCTCCCAAATGAATTGAGTTAGTCCTCTGTTAAAGTGTTTTATGCCAGATTACTAGACAAGTCACTGAATTCAGGAGGAAAGAAGGGAAAGGTTTTCCTCCCATATAAACGCAACAGCAGAACTAAAATAGTATGCTCAGTGTTCACTTTTCCATTTCTCCTGTGAACAAAAGCTGTATTTTGGTGGAGGTAGCCATTCTCCCAGCTGAAAACTTGCTGTTCTTCTCAGCTGCTGGTAGGAGTTTGACCTAGATTTGGACAATAAGACATCAGTGAAAGTCTTTTATGCAGATGTGCAAAATCATCACCTTTTCTAAAGAAAAGGGACCAAATCATATGTCCCCCATATACAGCACCCACTCCTTCTTCTTCTTGTACTAAGCATGGACATGGTAGTTCCAGCTAAAAGGGTCATATTCCAAGCACAAGGCTAAATGTAGAAGGGCAAAAGTTAAAAGTGAAAAATAGTAACACCAAAAAAATAAAAATAAAATAAAATAAAAACAACTGCTGTCTAGTTGTATCGCTGAGGAACTTATGCTAGCAGTAATGGACTTCATTACTTCATATTACTGCTTAAGGAAATGATGCCTTTGTATGTAAAGACAATTTTGTAATTGCTCCAACCATTTGATAGTTACTTTAAAAATCAAATAAGAACTAGTCAGTTTAATTTTCTATCCTTTTTATTTTGGTGTCTCTGTGTTCCTGCTGCACTAAATGTGTGCTCAATCAGTTACTCTGCCAAATGGTGATTAACAGGGCAGGGTCTGCATTCATTGAGCTCTTACTGTGTGTCTGATTGAGATCGCAGAGGCCGGCCTCATTTATCCCAGAAACCTTACAAATGTAGTGTTATTATCGTTTGCAGTCATAGATAGAATCTGAAGTTTAAAGTTATGAACTAGCTAGTCCAACATGACACTTCTAATGAGTGCTGAATGTATATATGAAGCCAGGTTTTTCTTGCTCCTCCTTTTCATCACTGTGTAATATCACTTTCTAGAATGAATAATCCATTTTCTTACACAAGTGAAACCACACAAGCTGGTGTTGATTCTGTCTGTCCTCTATCAGACCCAATAAGCAGAGACAGGGATTGACTCTTTATGGGCGCTTAATTCAGATGGTCGGTGATCTGAGAAGACAGTGGGTTTGCACCCTAACAAACTGTCTTACATTCCATTATAAATGGACCCTTTTTTATAAGAAGAAGAATAGTGTAAGTAAGGGGGCTGGAATTCAGGGTAAAGGTTAATGAGATAAAAGCCACAGCATACTTTCATCTGTGTTCTTGGCAGAGGTGTTTGGTGGAGGTCTTGGGTCCTGGAGTCAAGGTGGGCCATTCCTTCAGTTTCTAAACCAATAGCTTTTACATACACTAATTACTGAATTTATTAACTGTCACTTGAAACTAAAATTTTCCAACATTTGAGTCCTCTATCACAAGGTTAAAGGGTTCAAAATGTAACTTAATGGGCAAAGCCTGATTTGCTCAGGATTGAGAGAAAAAGAGGGTAAATACTCTAAAATAACATATATAGCAAATGTATATGTACAGTCAAGTTCATTGTTTATACTCTCTCAGGAAATAATTATAACCAAAGTGCTAAAACTTATCTTGAATGAAATTCAAAGTGGCCAGATAATACGCATTTTAAAATTTTTGGAAGACTACTTCAAGGGAAATACTAACAAGTTGTTGAAAGGCCACTTCACTATAGTAATTAGATTTATTGAAAACAGCGTGTTTCTGTTTGTTTTAAAAACTGGTATTTGTGAAAACATCGGAACACTGCTACTGCAGCAGTCAAATGTTCTTGTGTTGGAGCTACCACCAGCCCCAGGGGCCTTGGACTAATTTCTGGATTTTGTGTACTGTAGAATGCAAGGCCAGTCTGCACTTCAAAGAAACTCAAGTGTCTACTGTCTTGCCAGTTCAGCTCCTTACAATTATGCAAAGAAAAAGTTAATAGTAAGAAGCCTTTCTATAAATGAATGAATTGACTTTCCATATATTCAAGGAGAACTTTCTCATAGTTTTTATCTTTAATGAAAATAGGAAATGTTAGAAGACGTCACTTTACTGTAATCTATGTGCTTCTCGACATCTTCCCATCTTTCTCTCGCCCTTTCTCTTTGAAAGTATGTTTTCTTCTTTCATTATGAAATTGTCGATAAGCAGGCAAATTAGTGAGATGACAATAAAAATCATTATTTTACACAATGCCAGCATGCTTCAAAATAGCTAGTATTATACCTAAGGAGGGATGGAACACGAAAGCACTTTAGTTTGAAAAGTTTTATTTATTTTTTTAGAGAGAGGGGAAGGGAGGGATAAAAAGGGAGAGAAACATCATGTGGTTGCCTCTCACATACCCCCAACTCAGAACCTGGCCCACAATGCAGGCATATGCCCTTGACTGGGAATCAAGTTGATGACCCTTTGATTCACAGGATAGTGTTCAATTCACTGAGCCATAGCAACCAGGGCTGAAAACACTTGTGTACAGAGTTAGACCAATAAAGTATTGAGAGAAGGTAAAGAGAATATAAAAGGCATTAGAATCAAGGTGGGCATTTGTTAAATATTAACCAACCTTAAATCTTCAGCCCAATAAAAATAGACATATGCTGATTTTTTATTGATTTTTTTGAAATAAATTATTTGTTTTATTTATTATTTTCTTTTTATTTTGTTTTTGTTGAGGAATGATTTGACATCTGCTATTTTTGTATCTGGGGTTAATCATACTCTATTTCTGATAAGAATGAACTAAAGAACCAAAAAAGACTAGTTATTTTTCATGTGCCATCACATTTGACTTCAGTTCAACCTCATGATGTAAGGAGACATTTTTTACAGATGAGAGAATATGTTTGAATATTCTCTAAACATTTTAACCAGAAAAATAGTGAAGCCTAAATTCATTTTAGGTTCTGATGACTCCAATGTTGCTTCTCTTTCAACCAGGGCATCACAGAAGTCTTAAAATACTTGAATGTTGCAAGTTGCATTTTTATCAACACTAAGGAATAAGATAACTTACTAAAAATTGGATTATTTATATATTGATCAAATGGTATCTGTTGAATTCCTGTTTGATCAGATACATATGTAAGAGTAAGACCTGTTTTCTATGACTTTTCATGAAGAAATATCATGATTGAGTAAAAACTAAATCACCAAAACGAACTGGAAATTAATTACTATTAGGAATAAATTGGTGCTAACCAAAGATGGATTAGGTAGGTATTCAAGACTCAGAAGAAATGAAACTTGATTTTATAATTGTGTTGGATTTAATTCAATAAAATAGAAGAGAGAAGCCTTTGTACTATGGAAGATGATTCTCTTTTCTGAGACATACTCAATTTTTTTTAACACTGGATAATTTAGTACTTCACCTTGAATATTTACTGTGTGCATGCATGTAGAAATTTATGAATAAAACATTTGTTCCATTAGATAGATGCAGGCTTAGCCTGCAGAAGACTGGTTTGATGGGAGGAATTATGACTTCAAAGTCACCGTAGAGGGAACAAGTGGGCAAGAACACAGGTTTAGGCTTTAAGATAGATGAAATCCCAAGGCCGTTTTTTTACTCTGAGTAGGTTGCATTGTTCTCTTAGCTCCAGTTTTTGTTATCTATAAAACAATAGTGATTGTAGCTACAAAACTTGTTTGAAAAATAAATCAAAGCTCAAACAATAAATATTCAAGATATTTGCTCAAATCTTTGAATGTAGCCAATGTACTAATATAATGTTTGGCACTTGTTTCAATACATGTCTGTTTCTTCCATTTAAATGAGACAGCAAGAGAACAAATCAAAATGCATTTCTTGAGTACTGAGCAACCTGCTCAATCAATAGTTGAGGAAATAGGAGAAATACTCAAGTGTTATCAGCTTTTAGCACCATCCTAGTGCTATTCAAATAAAAGACTAATCAAGAAATGTATGTATTAATATAATCTAGCCAAGAATTCCACCTATTTTCCTTTCTGAGTTAGTTTTCTATGATGTAGTGCTGGTCTACTTGGCAGTCTTGAAACCTGGCATGAGTGTTAATGCTGCATATCAACTCTGCTTGAATGCCTCATTTACAAACAAATATACTACCATTTTAGCTATTTATTCTAGCATTCCCCATATGGCTTGGATTGCTATGCACAAAAGTAGGGGTGTAAATGAAGGAATGAGGGTATTATGTTCTTCTTGATGCAATGGGAACAGGAGTTGGGCAGCTAATAAGACACAAAACCCTTCATTACACAATTACATACATTTAAGTGGATTATACTAGGTGCCCCAGGAAAGCAGACTGCCAATGACTACCACCATCCTCTTTTTTCAGCCCTCAACTGAAATTTCCAACCTGGAAGTGTGGAAGCATGCCCAATGACTGCAAGTAAAATGATGGAAACACAAAGTGGAGCCAAGGAAAACTAGCAGCACAGTGAGACTGTTGAATGGAAGCCTGAATTTGTTACACATGCTAGGGGAGCTGCAGGCACAAGGTAGCGGCATTCAAGAGACAATAACCAGGCATAGAATCATATAACCTGAAATATCAATGCAGAAATTTGAGAATATAAATATTTAAATTATGAAAGTGATCATGAGTCAAGGATAATAAGTATGAAAATTGTTTGAATATTTGGAAACAGTATCAAGTCAAAGAGAAATTAGAATTTCTTCCTCTGTCCACGGTATAGGCAAATTCAGTGTTACTTGTTAAGAGGAAGGGAAATTCCAGTTTGAATCAAGAGGAAACATTCTGATATTTAGAATTACTCCAAATTAAATAGTGTAGCCATGAGAAACAGAATTTCCCTTCACTCTAAGTACTCAAGAACAGGTACCAACAGGTATGATACAGAAAACATTAGATATTAGATAGAGATCTTCCAATAAGTGTCATTAGTTAGCCAAATAAGACCAAAGAAGCAGACAAAGACAATGCACCTTGTCTACTTCTTTCCACTATTCTCAAAATAAGTCCTCAGAGTAGAAAGTAGGATCCTAGAAAGTAAGATCATTGGACCTGCTTTCTTATGGATTAGTCCATATGTATCCTTAGTTCAATGGGATGCTAAGGAAGCATGGTGTATTTGCCATGAGGTAGAAAGAGGGTTTCAGATAAGGGCAAAATCTGCCCTGAGGTTGGCAACACCATTCTTAATGCTCTTGCACCCTTACCTGAGGCCCATGGCTGCACTGGTTGGTGTAGTGGGAAAAATAAATTTCTATGTTACTGATGTTTTAAAACTGGTTGCATTATTATACCAATTTATTTCTGTATGTTACTTTCAATATATGCTGTTAGGAAAACTTGATTGCCAGTCTTGGCAAATTACAATCTGCTGTAAAGTAGGATACTGAAATAGACCCTAAATATAAATCATTATGAATGTAATAATGATGTAACTTCTAAACCTGCAGTGCTCAAGTTGTGTGGGTCAATAGTTTGAAAATGGAAGTAAAATGCCATTTTATTTTCAAAGTTAAGTTATAAAATACACATTTTCTTGAATTAGTAAATTTGCCAATTAGAAGGAGTTGATGAATGGGTTCTCATCAAGTGTAGTTTGTTTTGGGAGTTAGGTGTATCATTCCTAATATATCATATAACATTTTTCCATTTCCAACACTATCATTTAAAATGTCATACTACATTGCTTTCCTCTTAAATTAGTTATCTTGAAATTGTAAAAGTCAAATTGTTAAAGGAACCCAAACTTTGAATTTTCTCATTGAAATCTGAATCCTTCATCTAGGTGGTATCTTTATAACACAGAATCACCAAATCAAGTTTATTTAGCTGGTTAATAATAGCAAAGCATGCAAGTTAGTATAAACATGCTTTATCAGGTAAGTATTTTAATAGTGCATTTTATTTTTCATGAAAAAGTGATTTTCTGTCTCATTAGAGAAATTTGTACCAACTTCCCTCAGGTCAGCCAATGGGCTTCAGTATAAAGGGGACATTCTGTGAATCACTTTCAATTTCGTTAAATTCCAAATAAAATATATTTGGAATGTCAGAAATTGAAAACTTAAATATGCATTTATATTTCATTATTTTACGTGTTTTTAAACTAACATTAGTGTTACCTAAATTGTCAATGGCTATGTACTAAATATGCCATGACGTCTGAACTCATTTTGATAGCAGATTTAAAATGAGCTGGTGCTTTAAAAAATTTCTTTCATTGTTTTTACACCATTGTCTGGTGACTTCATTTCTTAGATAATGGTGCTTTAAAAACTTATCTAACTACACAGAAATATTTTCTCTCACTAAATGCTATATTCTATGAAGGCATACAAAACATCTAAACTTTCATGTAATGAAGTAAAAATATTTTGCACAAACTAAATTCATCAAACTATTTAATCAACTATATTAAATGCACAAATCATTTCATTTAGATCTTTTTGAAAATGAAAACACTTAGCTATCTCTGTCTATTTTTTGTCTTGGTTTATTCTTCTTCATGGAGTCTGTAATTATATTGCATATTTGTCTACCTGTACATGTCTGTCTCCCCCTCTACAATCAATGTAAAGCTGTATGTGTCTTATATTCTGTTGTATACTTTTGAGTTCAAAAAAAAACACTGTATTTGTAATAGGTGCTCAATAAATATATTTTTAAAAATTAATTAATATATATATTCTCAATGTCTTCTTTGAACTAAAGAATATTAATTGGATTTTCATAGTGACTTCTTTATCTATAACACTTGTAAGCAATATCGGAATCAGAGTTCACTTAATGTTTCTTTCTGAAGATGTACGTCTCTCTTCATTACATATGTGCATTTTTATTATAAAATTAAGTTGTCTTTGCGTTATGTTTCTTACAATACAAGGTAATTGATTTTAGGCTGAAAGCAACAAGAATTATTTTTGCTTATTATGTTTTGTTTCAACATAATGTAATTTGGCAAGGATCATAGACTGCTTCGCAAAATCATAATAAAAGTTTACTTTGCAGATTTAGGCAATGTATATTGGAATAATAATTAAATCCATATAAAATTAATTTTTAAAATTATTTTTGAAATAATTGTTGATGATCTTTTGTAAATACTGTTACTATCAGGTAATATATAATAACAGAATATTCAGTCTTGACTACTTCTTACAAAAGCAGGTGTTCTAGTCCCCCACGTGGAGTTGGTATTGTAGTTCAAACTTCAAGAATAGCTCTCCATTATAGTAGGACATATAATTTTTATTTGATAAATAACATTTAATAAGACAGTTACCAAAATTTTAGAAGAAAATAAAAAAAACCCAGGACTATTTCCTTCAATAAAATATTCACAGTTCTTACTTATTCTCCCTGTCCTTGGTTACATCAAATAAAAAACAAAGAATACTTAACTTGCAGTTCAATGAGGAAGACTAACAGGTTTTAAGTAAGGTAAAATTAATGATAGTAAAGAAAATAGGCCCTGGCTGGTAGCACAGTGGATAAGGCGCCGGCCTGCGAACCCAAACGTCGCAGGTTCGATTCCCCAGTCAGGGCACATAACCAGGTTGCAAACCAGGTCTCCAGTCAGGTCTGTGGCTGGAGGCAGGTGAAAAGCAACCATACATTGATGTCTCTCTCCCTCTCTGCCTCTCTCCCTTCCCCTCTTTCTAAAAATAATGAAATAAAGTCTTAAAAAAGAAAAAAAAATTGTCACATTAAATCTCTTTTAACATAGATATTCTTTATATATTCTTGATATATAAAGCCCGACTGAATCACAGCCCAGTGCATCATTTAATAGATCTAGATAGGTCTCCTATAACTGGACAGGTAGCAGAAAAATACCTTGGCTTAAAGACATCCTTGTGAGGATTATATTTCCAATTTTGAGTGTTTTCTTCACTGGTTCCCCAAAAGTCCCTGTCACTGAAACATGATTTTCCCCCCTCCGAAAGCATGAAAATCTCAAAAGCTGAAATCCTGATGCTTTCCAAAAGTCACTTGCACATTTGGCTATAAATAACTTCATTTCTGCACTACTTCAGTTGTATCCTTCACCCAGTATTCATACATACATTCTTCTAGGGCTGGCACATATTCCATAAAAGGTCGTTTTCATCAGAGGATAAAGGTCTCCCTCACAGCCTTTTTATAATCTTAAGTCTCAAGTGGTATTTGCTGGGTTTAGGAAGAGGGGCCTCATGGAACACCAAATGCCCTTCTCAGAGATTAATAACTCACTTTTTAGGAATTCAGAATGTTAAAGAGATCTTTAAACTTCACCTATTATATAATTCCTTTCATAGTTTTTGTTTATTAGTTTATTTCTGATAACTACTTTATATTTTTCAGGATTATTAAGGATTTATGTAGAACTATCCAATTTTTCATACATTTTATTTTAATTTTAGTGGTTGATAATTATTTTCTATTTTATGAATATTTAGTTTTTATTTAACCAAGTTAATTATCTTTACTTCTGCAAATTTTATTATGTTCAATATCTTTGTAACTGTTTCACATTAATATTTTATTAACATAAATTCCTAGAAATTATAGAGTGAAGAAATATACTAAATTGTATAGCTTTTAATACATATTGCCAAATGGTTTTTCAGAAATATTAAATCAAGCTTTATTCCCAGAAACCAGGTAAGAAATTTCAATTTTCCATGTACTCACACACAATGCTTATTATGATTGAAAAGTTATTTTATTTTACCTGCTTTTATGTTATTTTCTTTTCTTTTCAGATGGTATGAGTTGTGGGAACTTGAAACTTCTAATACATTTTTTGTAGAAAAACAAAGATGTAAGCGCATTTTTGTTTAATTTCAGAAGATTTTGTGACCTCAGCTTTAATATATTTCTTCCTTTTATACATGCTTGAACAAAATAAAACAAATATAAAAATTTAAAAACAAAGATTTGAGTAATATATATCTCTAATTGATATTAATGAGCTTTGAAAAACACTTGGGACCTGGGACAGGGAGAAAGGTAGTCATCAACTGGAAAAATATTTTCATAGCACTTGTGGATAAAATACCAACCCTGACAAAGTCCCTTTTCCCCATAAGGTGAAACACAAAAGAGGGGAAGGAGTTACATAAAATATGACACAGGAAAGAAATGGAAGTCTTGGTGACATGATGCAGAACTATAGACACTGAAACTTAAGTTTCCTGCCCCACCTTACTTTTCATGAGATCCAGAGTTATTTAGCTCAGGAGTTAAATAAATCAAGTACATCAATTAAAAACACCTTTCCTATAGCAATTAATCAATCAATTTTCAAGGTTGTCTGAGTGCCTAAACTTGTCTCAATAGGGAACAGTAAATTTTTATTAACTATGGGTGTGCATACATACCCACACACAGACACACACACACATAAAGTCTACAGAAGTTCTATTTAGGTGCCCAAATTTTCCTTGCCAGAAACTATGTTTAGCATAGTTTAAACAGATATTATTATTAACATCATTCTAAGGATCAGCAAACAACGTTACAATAATTTGGGTATTTCACCATAGTCACAAAGTTTGTAAATGAAAGGCCTAGTATTTGAAAGAACTTCTGCTTGTTTCTAACCCACACCTTACCCATTTATCTAAACTCAATTGAGCAGCACACTTGAAAAGGGACAATTTTACAGTATGTGATTATACCTCAATAACACTGAATTAAAAAAAGAAAGTAAGAAAGAAAGAAGGACCACCTATCTTTTGTGATAGCATGGTTGGAACTGGAAAGTATTATGCTTATTGAAATAAGCCAGGTGGTGAAAGATAAATACCATATGATCTCACAGAATACAGGAAACTAATGAACAAAACAGAGGAGCAGAATGGAATGAGACACAGAAACAAGAAAAAGACTAACAGCCATCAGAGAGGGGAGGGTAAAGCAAGAGGGAAAGAAGGCGGTTTAGTCAAGGAGTTAGTATAAATGACCCATGGATGTGGACAAAGAGTGGGGGTTGATATAGGAGAGGGAATGGGGTGGGTGGAGCAGGAGAGAGCAATGAGGGGAAAGTGGAACAACTGTAATGCAACAATAATAAATTAACAAAGAATAAAAATAAAATTAAAAATTAAAAATGTAAAGGGAAATTGGGGGTTTATGGGCAGAGGAAAATGTGTCATTTTTGTTCTTGTTCTTTTTTTTTGTATTAAAAGCTGGCTGGTGGTGGCTCAGTGAATAGGTATTGGCCTGCGAACCCAAAGGTCTCTGGTTTAATTCCCAGCCAGGGCACATAACCAGGTTGCAAGCCAGGTCTGCAGCCAGATCCGTAGCTGGAGGCAGGTGAAAGGCAACCATACACTGATGTTTCTCTCCCTGTCTGCCTCTCTCCCTTCCCCTCTCTCTAAAAATAATAAATAAAATCTTTTTTTAAAAAAAGCTCATGAGTAAATGTTATATAAAATGCAAGAAAAATTTAAAAAAGAGCTAAACCACTACATTAAGCTACTTAACTTTGAGATTAAGAGATGATCTTTGGCATCTGGACTGTTTCATTTAGAAACTTGGCTCTGTCCCTAAATAGCTACATGACCTGGGGAACAATTAGGAAAGTTCCCTCAGCTTATGTCTCCATCTACAAAATGGGCTAATCATAATTATTTGTGGCCTTTATTTTTTGAACATTTAATAAAATCATATACATATCAAAATTTAAGGAAATCACATATGTAGTCTGTCATAGCAGGCTCTCAATAAATGGCATTATTACCGGATTTAATGAGTTCCTTTGCCTTCATGTGTTGAAGGTGCATTGGAAGAGCACAGAGGTAATACAGGTTTATGTATGCAGAAAACAAGATGGGCAAGGGAAGAAAAGTGTTGACACATTGATTCACTGCAGATATTGGGCACAGGAGAAACAAAGGGGTTTATGGGGGAGGCAACGGGAAACAGCCAGGAGACATAGCCTGTGCTCCACTAAGTCTCCCACAAGAGAGGACCGTGGACTGGTATCCTGTGCGTGCTTTTCCCTTGCAAAGAGCAGCAATATTGTCCCCTGGATAAATGGACGTATTCAGCACCCATTTCTGTGACTCAGAGAAGCCAGGTACTGGAAGTTTGTGTCCTGAAACTGTCGGAAATCATCTCAATCTAGTTGGGTGGTTGAAACGTGAAACTGGGAATAGCCACTGAAATATTGCAAACACGTGTCTTAACCTAGCTTCCTTCTCTCTATCCAACCCCAAGCAGCTGGCTGTGCATCGTAAGTAGTTTGTTTGGGTGGGAAAGCAAATGTCAAGAAAGAAGGGCAAGGAAGGGATGCCACCGAAAGGGTACATTATGGGGTTAGGAGGTGCGATTTCACAGAAAGTGACTGGAGCTTCATCCTTGGGGAAACTCTGAAAGCTTGTGTCAAACACACACCTCCCGGCGTGAGGAAACAAGAATGCACCTACCAGCCACATCAGCTCATGTCTAGGAGTCTTGGGTAGGGGTGAAGTTCATTCCCAGGTATTTCTGCTCCGCCTGTGCAGAACACTGCGGTTGGGGACAGAGCCCTCAGGCAAAGGGAAGCAGTTACCTGCTGATTCAAGCCAGGGCAGGCTTGCACTAAAATAGTAAGGGGAAGGTGATCTGGGTCTGACTATAAAGACTTCCAAAGTCCTAGACGTTACTTTGATAGGAGCTATGTTAGGCGTATAAGAAGGTTTTTTAACTTCAGGTCTTCTCGGTTCTATTTGAATGTGTATGCAAATGTAGTGGCGTAGCTCCAAGACAGGGGGATATTTTCAGTGTTTCCCAACCTGCTTAACAAAGACTAACTGTCTAATGTCTTTTACTTTCTAAATATCTGAGAAGACTAAAGTGCCTCAGAAATACTTTAGGGCTCTAAGGTTTAATTCAATTAATTGACTGTTTTACAAATTAAATTGCAAATCTAAGTGCGTATTTACAAATGAGGAAAATTAGCTCTAGATAAACAGTAATGTATTCCTCAGGCCTGAAAGTGTAGAAATGCAGAAAAATGTTAGTTTATTTGCCAAGAGGTAAAATCATGAGGATCTAGATTTTAGATCTAGAATTTCCTATTAAATACATCTTTGTGGTTACCTGTTTTCATTCTAGTTCAACCTATTCTCCAAATAGCCTTTAATACTCTGGTTCTATTTCCTAAGACCAATACTTTCATGCCTAACAATTAATAACTACTAATGCATTGATAGTAATGTATTAATATTATAGCATTGTTATTATAAAACTTCTAATTTTCCTGAATAGAGAAGTTCAAATTGTTTGTTTTCTATTAATTATACCTATGAGAACACTTGGCATGTAAGATTGTTCTTGCTTATTAGGTGAGCAGACTGAGGCCTAGAAGTATTGGCATTTTCTAAAAGGGATAACATAACTTAGATTCAGAATTAAGATTCAGGATCAAGTATTTAGCTTTCTGACCCACTAAGGCTTAGTACTGGTTCTACCCATTTTCTTTACAAATCAGTCCTTGAGTTAATGTTCTGGGATATTTTAGTTAGTTAGGGTCATAAGGACCTGGCAGAGAGTCATTGCTCTTTAAAGCATTTTCAGTAAACCAGTGGTTCTCAGGCAGGAGTTTTATAAGGTGTACCTTACGAAAATGCTATAATGTAAAGGGAAACAGGATGAACAATAGACCAAGTAGCCCCAACACATAAATGGGCAGTGATGCAAATAATTTATCCATATAATGAAATGATTTTTCTGAGTTGGTTACCTGTTTTCTCATTAGCCCAAAGTGATTTCCAGTCAATGAGAATCAGCTCGCTCTAGAAAGTTTAACCTAAGAAGAAACTGATTCTGAGAAGCACCTAGACCAGGAAGGCATTAATGTCTAGCCAAGATTTAGTTCACTAACCAGAGAGGATATCCTGAAACACTTAGCTTTCACATACGTCGCTGTGGAGTAATGCCTACATCGTTTGGTGGTAGAGAAGCCCAGCTGAAGGGAAAGAGAAATAAGCATGGCGTTGAAAAGACTGCCTACATTTTTGAGGTTCAAACAGCACCACGTAGGATGCATCAGAAACAGCAAAGGGCAGGAAAAGGAATGCATCGTCTGGGTCCAGAACATTTTGCACCACGACAGTGCCACTTTTGACTCATTTCAAAGTTTGGAAACTGGAAGGAGAGAAAGCCAAAGGTTTTTTGGTTGCGCCATAAACATTGAATGAGGTCTGAGGTGAAATAAAAGTGTATTCATCAATAAAACCCATGTGCAGAAATACTTAGGGGAACAATTTTGCTGCATGTTGGGGTATCACATTATGAAATCAGTTGCAAATACTTAAAACAGAAGTCATGCTGATAGAATTCAAAACAACAAGGCATATTTTATGGCCATTTACAGTTTCAAAAACATTTTCATGTATATGGTCATTTTTTATTTTAAATTATTCAAATTACTCCAGGAAAACTGAGGAGATCTATAATGTTACTGTTGTCCCACCCTGGAGCTCAAGCACATGTTTCTTAAATAGACAAGGTAAATTCCAGAACATGTTTAGCTCATATCCCTGAAGTCTCTATTAAGTATTAAAATACTACTTCTAAATAGATGTACAATCTACTTGAAGTTTGGCAGACGCCAATGTTCACAGTCACCATCCCTGTAGAGATGTATCCTTGGTTGATAAAATTGGGGTTAAGAAAATTTCAGCGTTCATTTTTTTTTCCCCTTAAGAATCACCAATGTGCAAAATGGTAGAAAAAATGACTCACCACAACCTAGATTTTAAATCCCAGCATCATATCAATCTTTGAAAATGGTGAACTTTATAATGCAAGGTTTATAGCATAAAAACCTTATTTTCTTTCAATATGAATATAAATTGCTATATAGTGTGCTGTGAATATTCCATTTATATTGAATATCACCTTAAGATTCTTGTTTACAGAATACTATGGGTTGGAGGGAAGCTTACACAAAAATAGGAAAAGAATGAGTACTTTGAAAAAATAACCTTCAATTCCTCTTTCACTTTTGAGCTCTTTGCTTACCCGTAAATGACGACTCCAAAAACTCAAGTCTTGTGAAATATCAATAACCTTTAACTTACATTCATTTATGAAGTCACTTGGCAGTTGCTCTTACACACAGTTGATTCTGGAGGCTGAAGTTCTATTTCCAGCTCTGCAGATGAGTCACTTAACCTCTTTTTACCCTTTAAAGATAGGAATAAAGTGTTCCTTGCCCTACCTTACTGGGATGCAATGACTCGTGGTGAGATAATGTCTAAGAAGCAATTTGATTGCCTCACACAGAAAGTGCCAAATGTTTTGAAAGCAACACTGGATTTTCTGACCCAGAGATGGAAGAGGAAACTGATGAAATTGATTCTTTCAGTGACTTAATGAAGATTGGGGAGGAGTGACATTCTTTTTTGCTTGCAAAAGCATTGTTCCATGGTTGCACAAGGGTGTAAAGAGAGAGGTTTGCCTGTCTTAATAAATTTCTGATGAATAGTTATTGCTCTCACAATGTCTCGCTAGGCATAGGCATGTCAAAAAGATGCCCATGAAACTGTCAGAGGCACAAGACTGGAGTCTAATTTTTTTTTTTTTTTTTTAAGATTTTACTTATCATTTTTAGAGAGAGGAGAAGGGAGAGAGCCAGAGAGGGAGAGAAATATCAATGAATGGTTGCTTTTCACCTGCCTCCAGCAATGGACCTGGCTTGCAACCTGGTTCTGTGCCCTGGCTAGGAATCAAACCAGCAACCGTTGGGTTCTCAGGCCAGCACCTATCCATTGTGCCACCAGCCAGGGCTGGAGTCTGACTTTTGAAAATGCAGCTCTCCAGCTTTCTGGTTAACAGTACTATCGTCCACCTATTTGGCTTAGGTTACAAATCTGGGAGTAATTCTAGCATTCTTATTTACTCTCCATGCTTACTCCATTTCTGAATCCTATCCATTCTGTCTCATTGCTTTCTTGTTAAGCACTGTTTGCCTCTTGATGCTTTCTACAGTGCTTTGTTTAGTCTACCAGCATGCCTCTTAACTGGGTTATGGTGGGCATCCTCCACTGATTACCTGACCTACTGTCTCATATTTCTTATTTTTATTCTTCACATCTGCAGCACTACCAATCCCTTTTGCCTGATTCCTGATGCTTCCATGAAACCTTTATCATTCCAAATTACATAGCTTGTCCTCCAGCCGTGCTGAATTACTGATAGCTCTCCAAAAGCACCATGCTATGTCACACCTCTTGCTTTTGCACATATGACTTCTGCCCCAAATGACCTTCTCTCCTTATATAGGAACAACCATTTAGTGTAGTAGTTGGAGCAAAGACTCAAGTAAAAGTATCAGATGCCAGCCTCCCCCATCTCACTCGATGTCTGTGGGAAAGGCTCTGAATTTCTCTGTCTCTTCATGCCTTCTTCTCAAAATAGAGATAATAATATCTACATCATAGGTTGTGATGTGATCAAATGAGATAATTTGATCTCATATTAAGAAGTGATCAGGAGATCATTGAAGTTGGTCCTGACATGAAGGAGATGCTGAAGCTCTTAGACTTCGTCAGTCTATCCAACCTGTAGGTCACTGAGCCTATAGTTGAGATGAATCTAAAAACACATATGGAGCTGTTTGAATCTTTTTCCCATGATACTGTCAATAAACCATTGACAACCTTAAAAAAAAGAAGTATGAAACATCAGTTATTGCTGTTATATTTTGGCTAAATCTAATTAAAACTTTAAGTCAAAAATTGTTATTAAAAAAAAAACAAAAAACTTGGTTATCACTTGCCTGTTCCTGCCACATGGTAACTGCTGATTTCCCTTCTTGCCTTCCTTTATCTTAGGTAAATAGTATAATAATCCTAACCCGTGTTTGAAATTATTTGTTCACATATCTGTCTCATACACAGGAGTGAGAGAATTGATTGAAAGTAGATCCAGGTCTTATTTATTTGCCAAGTTCTGGTAAATAATAGTTTCTTCATAAATATGTATCAAGAGAATAAAAGAAAAGTAGCATCACTGATCTTCCTTATAAAACACCTTACATAGATAAAACAAGTACCTCTCTTATCTTCCTCAAGATCTTCCCAGTAGAAATGGCTTTGTACTTGTAAGGGATTTTTTCCAACTGATTTCTTCTTTGACATGCAGAACTACAAATATTGTTTTTAGTAGAAAGCCAAAATGGCTTGTGGTAGTTACAGGTTAGTATGCTCTAGAATAGAGATTTTTATCATAGTGTGTGTGTTTCACAATTTTTGGTAGTTAAAGTCTTCGGGATTCAAACTGATTATTTACTAATCTATTTTTATTGAACCATGTTGATCACATAGGTTGAGAATGGAATACTGAACATTATTTTAAAATACAGGTTTAAAGCTCTAGCTGGTGTCACAGTGGATAAGGCACCAGCCTGCCAACCCAAAGGTCGCTGGTTCAATTCCCAGCCAGGGCAACATAACCAGGTTGCAAGCCAGGTCTCCAGCCAGGTCCATAGCTGGAAGCAGGTGAAAGGCAATCTTACACTGATATTTCTCTCCCTCCCTGTCTCTTTCCCTTCCCCTCTTTCTAAAAATAATAAACAAAATCTTTAAAAAAATAATATAAAATAAAATACAGGTTTATAGGTAGAGTGGAAAATTGTTAAATTATTCATAATGAAACCTGACACAAATTTGCATATTAAAATTGCATCATTTAAAAATCTATAATTATATGCTATAAAATGGCAAAATGTTACAATTTACTTTTAAAAGTATGAACAGTTACCACTTTTAAGTTTTAGAACTAATGTTGCTATTACTATTTCTGAAAGCTATTTCTGTGCTAAATGAAAAAGAAAAACAACTGTATCTTTGTTGATAATAAAAATTAATTAGACATTTAGCTTTAGGGATTTGAAAAATGTCAAATTAGATTTTTAAGTAACTTGACATTCATTGTTAATGAACAGGTTTTTTTAAAAAAATGATCAGCAAAAAATTCTAGTTGCCTCAGTAATATAACATCTCAGTTCAATGGGGTGGTATGAATAAAGGCTGAAAGTAGAGACAGCTCTTATTTATGGTTTCAAGACAGCACTGTCTTTTCCAAAGCAAGGTTGAGTGTGAGATTTTGGCCTGCAGCTCCTCCTGGGTCCTGCACAGCTCAGTGAATGTTCTGGAACAGCAGACTTTTAATGAGGCTTAACGCTTTTATAATACTTAGTGTCCTGCATGGTTTCAAATAATATAAGGGAGATGTTCTTTGTAAAATATAGCTGCAACATGTTCATTTCCATTCTAAACTATAAAACGATCAGGACTATGGGATCTGGATTAGAAGTGTTTAAACTACTTAGTAGCTAAGTGCACTTTTCAGGAGTATGAACCAAATTTGAAAAGAATGCTTGTGAACTATTATCCAGGTGGTATGTTGAGCCCTGGCTGGTGTGGCACAGTGGATTGAGCACTAGCCTTCCAACCAAAGGGTCATCGGTTCAATTCCCAGTCAGGGCACATGCCTGGGTTGTGGGCCACGTCTCCAGATGAGAGTGTGGGAGAAGCAACCACACGTTGCTGTTTCTCTCCTTCTCTTTTTGCCCCACCTTCCCTTCTCTCTAAAAACAAATACTTTTTTTTTTCTTTTTTCTTTAAAGATAGTATGTTGAGACCTCTTTTGAGGAATGGCACATTTCCCTGTATTTTTTTTTTTTTTCCTGATAAAGGTGAAATACATTTATGATCCTGATCTACTTGTGTGATCCTGTGTGTAGGGTAAGTTACTCGAACTTTCAGTGCCTGAGTTCTCTGTCTGTAAAAGTGTTTGACCACATCTTCTGTGGCAGTTCTCTATGGCTGCTGTTACAAATTACCACAGTTAGTGGCTTATAATAACACAAATTCATTATTTTACAATTTAGTAGGTCAACAGTCTGACAAAGATTTTATTAGGCTTAAAACCAAGGTGTTGTAAGGGCTGCTGGGTGCGCAGCAGAGAGATGTTTCTGGCTTTTTCCACACCCTAGAGGCTTCCCCTACTGCTAGCGTCTGCCCGCCTTCCTCTGTCTCAAACCCACGGATGCTGCATCTCTGTGACAGGCTTCCATGACACATGCCCGTCTGACATCCAAGAAAAGCTCTCCACTTTCATGGATGGATGAGTTTAGGTTGGGAATACCTACATAATCCAGGATTTTCTTTAACTCAAGGCCCTGGACTGACCCCGTTTTTTTCCTGAGGTTCCATTGATTTGGGCACGTGTACTTTTGAGGGTCCATTGGGGTGCCTACAACAGCTGCCTCTGAGGATTCTAAGTTGATCAGAGGTAATGTCGTGAGGGTGCACACCTGATATGGTGGTTACAGTGACTGGGACAGATTCTCTTCACTTTAGGACTTTCTCTGCTTTGCACATTATGTATTTAGACCACTTTATTTTTAAGATTTTTTTCCTCCAGCTATAATGGCTTATAACCCTGTAAGTGTGATGTGACTGCAGGAATATACATTTTTGGAGTTTAGCATATTAAGTGGAGGAAAATGGTTTAATCTCTTTAAAGCAGGCTTAACCTTAGTTAAAATCAAAGCTAAAATCAGTCTTGACTAAAATCGTGCTCTACTGAACCCAATTTTAGTTATTTTAGCTTTCTAGGTTTTTTATTTTATTTTATTTTTTGAGGCTCTAAATTTTTATGAGGTTGGTATATCATTATTACTTAGAGGTCTCCCAAATAATAAAATGTATTTATTTAAAATCAAATAAAGCTAATTCTTGAAACCACCCTATGAGACTTGACTTCTTTTATAAATCGAAGATATATGATCAGATCTTCCTGATCTTAGTTTTTAAATATTTTGAAACACTTTGTGGTTTTATTTATCTTACATTCCTTCCCTGATTGCTCATCACTACTCAGAGCTATTCCCAAGGTATTATAAAAATAATAAAAACTATAATAATGAAATCACTCCAGCAAACTATTACCTATTTGTCTCACACCTTCCTGTCTTTGAATATGCTGTTTTTTCTCAACAGGTGCGTTTTACGCTTTTGACAACCATCCACATACTTATTTTTCTCACCTCTAGCCCTAATCTCCTCTGTAAACATTTCAGTATCATCCTCAATGAACTATGGTGCCCCTTTTTCCTATTGAAAGAATGTGAATAACTCCAGTGTAGTCTACATCATATTCAACTGTAACTGTTTGTCTCTGTCTGTGTTGCCCTACAAGACCCTCTGTTCACAAAGGAAAGAAACCATTTTCTCTGTACCTAGTCCAGCACACATAGCAGACTCTGATAAATATTTATTGACTGAATGTGCTAAATTAATATGAATATTGCTAATATTCTAAATGAGGCACCAAACAACTTTACATTAACAAATGCTCCAGAAGCCATGAGCTGGTGAGATTATCAGGGGTGCCTGATGAATTTTAAGTGCTTTGTGTTGTATTCCACCCAGGATGATCTCAAATCTAGAGCTTGTAATTCAAGCAGTTTAAAGAGAACACTTAAGACTTCCCAGAATCACTTTACCAGAAAGAATCATGCAAGTTATTTTAAAATGTTATTTATTTATTTATTTTAAGGTTTTATTTATCAATTTTAGAGAGAGAGGAAGGGAGAGAGGTAGAGAGGAAGAGAGACATCAATGTATGGTTGCCTTTCACCTTCCTCTAGCTACGGACCTGGCTGGAGACCTGGCTTGCAACCTAGTTATGTGCCCTGGCTAGGAATTGAACCAGCAACTTTGGGGTTTGCCGGCTGGCACCTTATCCATTGTGCCACCAGCCAGAGCTCAAGTTATTTTTTTAAAGCACATATTTCAAATATCCTGAAGTGAACCCTGAGAGTCTGCAACCTTGTACAAGACAATGTCAACTTCAGGCATTTTCTCAGCATGGAAATAAAGACTTTTGTTAATTAAAAAAAAAAAAAAAAAACAGTCATGGGCCAATTTCTAAGAAAGCCTTGGTTTTCCTTAGAAGATGACATTCCTTATGAAATTATTACTGTTGTTTATAACAAATCCATAAATTATTAAACAAGCTTGGCAAGAATGTATATTGAGTTTATATTTTGTGATCTACATAATTCACTTATTCATTGTATTGGCTTTATTTTTTCATATTCTTTAAGTTTTCCACAAACAAGGACACATTATCTATGGAAAAAAGTTTTAATTTTTCTTCAAAATGACTTTTAATTTCTGCCTTACCTGTCAGTGGCCTCTATCCTGCAGGATTAGCAGAGTTAGGTCCAATCCTGCTTAAGTTCTTGCCTGCCCTTTGCTTTCAGAGCCTTGGTATCTTTTTCAGTGATGGAGCTCATGGGGCCCTCATGCCTGAGCAGGCCCTACACCATGACCCTAAAATAGGAAGCCCTAGCAGTATGTGGTCAACAAGAGGTGTAATAAGAAGTAGGGCACGAGGTCCATCACCTTGGGCCTATGAGCTTTTTGTTGTCAAAACTGAATAAGACAGATGACCTTTTATGGTGTGAGCAGAGCAGAAATGGAAGTGTCAAATCACACAGGGTGATGGTACACATGAAAACTAGCAGGAAAGTTGCTGATAGTACTTTGCACACAAACATGGATGAATGGTCACCATCGTATATTCTCCATTGTAGGCACTATGGGTCTCTGCCTTCAATGTTTCTCGGAGAGGATCTGTGGGCTCTGATGTCCTCTGATACATTTTTTTTTTAATTAAAAATAATTGGGGTACCTTTAGTGATACGGTTTCTTCAGAAACAACAGATACAATTTGCATGAATTACACATCTAAGCATGCCAGTAAATGATCTTCCACAACATCATTTTAATTGGCTGAATATTATTTTCTGGCAGGGGATGAAATATAAATTATTTAACCCCCTATTTTTTCTGTTTATTTACATTTTCTCCATGGTATAATGAAGATTTTTACTTGCAGTTTTGTATACAATACTTCCTTTAAAGGCCCAGCCTATGAACACAAAGGTCGCTGCTGGTTCAATTCCCAGCCAGGGCACATAACCAGGTTGCAAGCCAGGTCTCCAGCCAGGTCCGTAGCTGGAGGCAGGTGAAAGGCAACCATACATGGATGTCTCTCTTCCTCTCTGCCTCTCTCCCTTCAACTCTCTCTAAAAATAATAAATAAAATCATAAAAAATACATACTTCCTTTATTTATTTATTTTTTCTCTCTCAGGATACAAAATCAATTATAAAAAATGGGGAAGATACTGCAGATTGGCTTATGCAACACTAATTCTAACTCCTTTCTAGGTTCTTTTCTGCATGATGATATTTGAGAAGGTACATTTATCAGATCCAGGGTTCCATATTTGTCATAGATCCCATCAAGTGCAGCTTTTTTGTAGGATGTGCAGATGGAAGTATGAACCTGAGGTGGTGGTGGCCTTGGGCAAAGACAATGGCCTTCCCAAAACATTGGTAGTGTCTACTGCCCATTTGAAAGGTGATTTTCACAAACAAAAGAATGCAATATTAATTCAGAACCAAAATTGGACCACCTGATGTCCTCTACACTGCAATTTTCTAATTGCCAAAATGATAATAATGGTATTTGACCCATATCCCTCCTACAGTTGGTATAAGGAATGATTAAGAGCATATGTAAGCATCTTGGTGGATAATTGTTTAAAGATCACTATTTTAGTTCAGATTTTGCCACTTATTAAAATGGTCCATGCTATTCGAATTCCTCGACTTTGTCCATTAATCGAAAGAAAAGAAGGCAACTATATTCTATGGCTGCTATTTAAGCCCAGGGTTTCCACTTTACCCAGCAGGATTTCTTCACATATTGATGCTAGTGCAGAAAGAGAATAAAGCCAGTCCTCTGCTGTCACACCCCACATTCACTTCTGATTAATACTCTTCAGAACTTTACCTTTACTTTTAACTTTAAATTAGCCCATATGCTAATAGGAGGACCTTTGGACTTAGCTAATTAAGATATCCCCAAAGACAAATATTCTGTTTAATGAGAGACCACAAATCTTGTTCATTAATCAAATAACTGGCTTCAAGGCATGCTTGTGTTTTACAATTAAATCAGTGAAGACCAGAAAGTTAGGTGGACTTTTTAAATTAGGCAAGAGCCCATATGTATTTCCCTGGTATAGATGTGGGTAAAGTTCATTAAAATAAACAAACAAACCAAACTTAGTGATGTTATAAATGTTTCTATTTTTATGCTATTTTTGAGATTGTTGGTACTGAACAACAGAGTGAGGTGTAACTGGATGGTCTTAGCTAAAACAACATTGAATTTTGATTCTCTTGGCTTACATAGAAAAGATTTATTATTTTATAAAAATGGCTCCTGGGTTAGTTAAATCAATGGACTAACAATATCATAAAGGGTCCAGATTTTTTTTTCATGTTCCTTTTCTGCCATCTTCAGGGTGTCAGTCTAATCTAACCCCTGGTTACAGAATGATAGGCAAAGTTCCAGGCATTGTAGGAAGACTGACATCACAAAAGGAAGAACTTTTCTTCTTCCACGCATAATAATCAGCTTTCTGTGTCAATTTGGCAGAGCTACAGCACACAGTTTATCTTCCAACACTAATCTAGGTAAGACTGTGTAGGTGTTTTATAGATGTGATTATCATCTACAATTAGTTACCTTTAAAAAGGAGATCATTCCAAATAATCAGAGTGGGACTCATAAAATATCAATTGAAAGTCTTTCAGAACAGGTCTGAGGATTACCTGAGGAAGAAAAAATTTCACCCCTGGACTGTGACATCAGCTTCAGCTGACAGGCATCAGCCTTCCTTCCCTGAGAGCCGGTCTATGGCTTTTGGACTTGACTGGGCAGCTCTTACAATTGTAAAATGTTATTCTATGCAATCGACCTCATTTGCCTATCTTTCTGGTCCATTTCTCTGTCAAAACCCTGACTGGAAAACCATGGTTCTTTGTTTTTTAAAATCAGGAGTAAAAGCTTTACCAAAAGCCACTCACAAAGGTTTTCCTGACACATTACATTGACAGAATTGTATCAGATGTTCCTTCCGAAAATAATTGCCATGAAAGGTAGAGCCCCATTTATCAGAGTTAACCTCCAGTCTCTTAGAGCAGAGGTGGACACAGAAACAAAAATGCAGGTTTTTCTTAGCAAAACAGTGGATAGTCATTACTGAAAGACTTAAGGCAAGAAAACTATCCGCATCCATTCTTCACAAGCAAGGCTGTAATAGTGTAGAACAGAAAGATGATCAATTTATGAATACTTTTGTGGTTCCAATTCAGGCTCTATTTCAAAATACTCATGAAATATCAGCTTTGTACCTCTTTGGCCTTCAGTTTATAACATCGATAAAATAAATGAAGAAATTGAGCAAGTGAACTTTTGGGCTTGTCTTGGGTTAGAGCCAAAATTCTATTCTTTGTAAACTTGGTGAAATTAAACACATACTCATGACCCAATCCATATTCTTTCTCCTGGATTAAGCCATCTATTACTTTCCCAGAGAATACACTTCTACTCAGCATTTTATCAAGCTCATATTATCAAACATATAGAGGGTAGCCATTTACACAAATGAGTTCAGAAAACTAATAAGAATAAAACATAATTCTTACTTCATCATCTCTTCTCTTACTGCTTATGCTCCTCAAGAGTCAGGTCAGGCTTCACTTTCAACTATTTGCTCCTATGAGTGCCTGGAACATGCCTTCTATATGCTAGGATCAGTTTTGAAGGCCAAGGGTATTTCATGTTTATCTTTTTATCTCCAGCTTTTTAACAGTTCTTAAATCATAACTACATCAGTTTCTAAAATATAGGGTTTTTTTGTTTTGTTTTTTGGCATGGAAAATTGATGAGTATAACAATTATGCTATTTCATTTTAGAATATTTTATTTATCTACTTTTAGCAAGAGGGAAAGGGAGAAAGGAAAAGAGAGAAAGAAACATAAATGTGTAGTTGCCTCTCACATGCCCCCAACTAGGCACCTGGCCCACAACCCAGGCATGTGCCCTGACTGGGAATTTGAACCAGCTACCTTTTGGTTTGCAGGCTGGCACTCAGTCCACTGAGTCACACTAGCCAGGGCATTTAAAATTTTTTTCTTCTTGCTACTGAACACACATTTTTCCATAATTGGATGAATTCAGATCTGTTGTTAGGTTATATATACTCTAAGAACAAAATGCCATTAGACAAAGAAGTCCATCTCACTATCTCTGAGTAAAAGTAGGCTTTTTTTTTCTTAGACATGCATACAAAACAAACACTTAAGTAAGCAGCAAAATCAGTTTCTCTCTGCTGGCCCCATTATACTATATTATGAATAATATATTAAATAACTCCTTGTTATCTGCATAGTTTGGAAAATTAATAGCAAATTTTTGTTTAAGGTTAAAAACCTGTATGCCATCAAAATCTATATTAAAAGTAAGGCATTTTATCAGCTGTCAAACCATGATGGCTCTTCCTATGTGGGAATTTAGTGCAAAGAGCAATAATGAGTTTCTAGTGCTATGTCACTACTTGGTATTTAAACTATGCTCTTCCAACTTGATGAAAAATGATACTGCCTGTATGAAAAAAGGAGTTCCCTTTTCATGACAGAAAATGTCATAAAAGAGGCACCTGATTAAATTGTGATAGATAATTATTTTTACTCTAAAGAGTCCAAAATGGTAAATTGTGATAGATAATTATTTTTACTCTAAAGAGTCCAAAATGGTAAATACTACCATTAGTTAATCATAACCCTGAGAAAAATAATCTCTATAATTTTAATTATTCTTGTGCATAGAATGAGAATTTTAGAACTGATCATCTTTAATGTCTTTTTAAAATTCTTATATTTAAGAGCTTACTCATCAACTTCTAAAATGAAATATATATTAAAAAAAAAAAAAGAAAGAAAACACAAAGACTCTTGTGTGGGTCAAAGCTATGAGATGTGTATGATCCAATGCAAAGAATGAGACTCTTGTCCTGGGCCCAACTCTGAAATTATGGAAATACCAACTATTCTTAGTTTTTCAATTAAGGTCTCAGGATGATTTTCATGTGAGGCTTTTTAAAGGTAATACTTAGTGCTTGCAGAAGAAAATAAACCAAGTCAACAGAAAAACATTGGTTACCTCTCATATGCATCTTGACTGGGGGTAGATCCTACAACCTGGGCCTGTGCTTTGTCTGACAGGTTATCAAACTGGTGACTTTTTGCTTTGCAGAATGATGCTTAACTAAGAGAGCCACAAACTCAAGGTGAAATTCACTTGAATTATAAAGACATTATGTTAAAAGCAAAAGGACATAAAAATATATTCCATATTAGCACCAAGCATAAAATAATGAAATGACTGAATTTATATAAGGTAAAGTATATTTCAATGCAATAAATATTAAAATATTTGCAAATCATATAGCTGATAAAATACTTTTGTCCATTATATATATATGTGTGTGTGTGTGTGTGTGTGTGCGTGTACCTTTCTAATCTTGACAATAATACTAAAACACCAACAAACCAGTCCAATAAAAAAAATTAACAAAACATTTAAATGACTCTGAAAGAAGTTATGTAAAAGGGGCAGAAGCACAATGGAAAAATGCTTAACACTGTTAGTGATTAGGGTAATGCAAATTGAAACCACAAAAAGATATTTCCACAGGCAAATAAGTAGGAATGTAATTGAAAAGACTTACCATATCTAGTTTGGGCAAGGACGTGGAAGAACCAGGACTCTCATATTCTAACAAGTGATACGTAAAATAATTTTACCACTTTGGAAAACAGTTTGGCAATTCTGTAAAAGTTAAATATTCTCCATCCATATATCTAGTCTATCTATTCTTAAGTATTTACTTTCTCAAAGTGAAAGAAAATATTCATACGTGTACATGTACATGAATGTTATAGCACCTTCATTTATAACAGCCTCACATTGAAAATGTCATAAATGTGCATTAAGAGGTGCAGGAATAAACAAATTGTGGTAGATATATACAAAAGAATAGTAAGAATTTTACCACATAATTAAATGGAATGAACTATATATAAAAATAAAGATGAACCTAAATAATTATGTTTAGTAAGAGATACTAGGTAAAATTCTATGATTCCACTTATACAAAAGTCTTGAAAATACAAGTGTCCCTGTAGTAAGAGAAAGCAAGTAGTAGTTGTTTGTAAATGGGGTAAAAACAAGTGCGAGATTATGATAGAACATCAGAAAAATTCTTCAGTTTCATGTGTATTTTCATAATCTTGATCTGTGATGTTTTCATGGGTGTATACCAATGGCAATCTGATTACAAAGAAGCCCAAGGGAGCTTGATGGAAAATTTCTCTATCTTTTCTGTAGTAGTTAATGTTTATATGACTGTACACATTTAACAAAAGTTTTAGAACTATGCTTCTAGAAGAGTTGAATTTTACACACCTAAATTATACCTCTAGAAATCTGTCTTTGGGGCATTCTAAATACACACTAACAACTGCCTTATTCCTTCAATTTACTACATTTATATAATCAACAATAATTCACATGCAAACTATGTGTTATACACATTTAAAACATAAGATTTTTTTTAACATTTTTTATTTATAATTTTCAAAGAGAGAGGAAGGGGGAGAGGAAGGGTGAGAGGCAGAGAGAGACATCAGTGTAAGGTTGCTTTTCACCTGACTCCAGCTATGGACCTGGCTTGCAACTCCGTCATGTGCCCCAGCTGGGAATCGAACCACCGACCCCTGGGCTCGCAGGCCAGCGCCTTATCCACTGAGCCACCAGCCAGGGCTACTACGTAAGATTTTTAGGCACATTCTTACCCTTTCTTTCATCTTAATGCCTTTCTCTTACATAAGAACATTCTATCTTGCTGCATTTGTCACAGAGACTCTGGAGCTTTGCTATATTTAGAATGATGCATAATAACTTTTCTTACTATTGTGAACAATAAGAAAAATGTAAGTAAATACAAAAGGTTTTCATCAAATATATAAATATGTATGTTTTATTATGCATGTACATTCTCTAAAGCAGTATTTCCCAAACATTTTAACCCCTAATTCTCAACTCATGGAAATTTTCCTGAGCTGTGCATGTTATAAGGTGGATTATGAGAACAGTGGTGCCTTTTTAAGTTTCTTAGATAGAAAATAATGTTCTAACATCACAGGCTCATGACTGAGCCTTCCTTCTCATTGACCCTCCACAACGGCTCTGCCTTGTTATGACTCTTGTGGATGTTTGCTAATAGAAAGAAAGGATAGATTTTTCTAATTTCATTCTGTCTTCTGGTTGGCAGCTTTTGAAATAGTTATTTTAGTTATTAGAAGTGTAAAACAAATAAAACCCACAAGGGTCATGCATTCAAACACCACTCCCTTTGCTGTTTTTTCTCCAAGGAAATTAGCGACATGCCTGCCAAGGCCTGCCCATTTTAATCAGAACCTGGTGAACCTTGATATATTTTCAAGAGACAATAGATTAAAAAAAGAGCAAAGGCAACTCAATTCCCCTGTTTGCCTTTGCAGAAAATAGCTCGCAAGGATGTCAATTGCATGTCTGTCTTGTGCAAATAGGTGTTAACCAAAAATAAGTTTAATAATAGTCCACCCAGAATATTCATGTCTGCCAGAACCTATGTTACTTATATAAAAATATTGGCTTTTGCATGTGACTAAGATATTACCAAGCTATAAATCATTAGTTAATTGAGGATAACCTGGAATCATAACTGTTTTCATGTTAATAAATTCTCTTCAATATTTAAACCAGCCATCTTGATACTTCTTGAACATGCATGCTAGACATGCCTCTCATTTAAGGCCTGTATTTATTATTTATGGATACATAACAAATTGCCCAAAAACTCAATGGCTGAAAGCAACCAATTTACATAATATTACAGATGTTGTGGATAAGGAATTAAGAGTGGCTTAAAAGGGTGCCTCTAGTCAGGGTTCCCTTTGATCTTTCAGCCAGAATGTTGGCCAGGCTTCAGTCATCTGAAACATTGGCTAGGCCTGGAGAAGCCACTTCATGTTGGCCTGTGCACATGGAGACAGGCAGGAGGCCCAAGTTCACCACCAAAGGGCCTCTTCCCAGGAATGTATCTTTGATATGTCCTCAGGACTCAGCAACTGACTTCACCCGGAGAGACTGATCCAAAAGGAGACCAAGACAAAGTTTTGATGTTTTGTTATGACCTTTTTTCAGGTGCAACACATCATCACTTCTACTTTACTTGATTCATGAGCAATAAATTACAAAGTCCAGTCCATACTAATGAAAAAGAGAATTTGGATTCAGCTTTTGAACCCTGTCAAAGAATGTGTGGATTTATTTAAATCATAACATGTCTTTGCTCTAGGTCTCCCCACCATTGAAATGCTTTTCTCTTTTACCTTTGCTTTACTAACTCCTTCAATTTTAAGTCTTGGCACAAGTCTAGCTTGTCACTAGGACCTACTATAACTATTATAGCAGTTACAATTGGTGTTATGCCCAGATCCCCTCATGTTCCATTTATTTCCTTATATCTATTCCCAGCTTCCCTCTTCATGCCCACATCTGGGACACTCTTTGGAGGATGGCTCTTAAGCTACTGGAGCTGCTTTTCCGTTTGCAAGAACAAGAAGGGCCTGAAAGTTGACGTTCTTCCTTCCTTCCACTAGGGTGGCCCAGAGCCAATGACTGACTGACAGGGAAGCATAGTTTGGAATGCTGTCTGTCCTTCCCTGCAAGGAAATGTCCACTCTTTCTGGGGAAAATCTCTTCCTTAACAAAACCAGTTTCTTTGTGAAATTGTCCTTGTCTCTCAAACAGAATTAATTGTCACCTATGCTCTGTTCTCAGTGACACCTTGTAAAAGACTCCATTTTAACCTTAAATGTGTTCAGTTTTCGATTAGAGTCTTGCCTCTTTCCCTATAGATTGAACTTGAAGGAAAAAACATCTAAATTATTCAAACTTGTATTTCTAGTGCTGAGTACATTTGATCTCAATAAATATTTGTTGACTTAATAACATTAAGGAAAAGGAAGATGTGGGATATTCAAACTTCATCTTGCCAGCCAAAGCATGGGATAGTATTTCAGATATTTTGTGAAACTATGTTAGATTAATATTTGTGGGGGAATAAAATATCTGGTATGGCAGTGTCTTGCCAAAAATAATTTTTATTCTTGATTTCCTGTGTTTTTATCTATTATTTTCCAATGATTGAATATATTTTCCTCTTTTTGTAATAGGGTTGTCAATGGTGATTATGAAGACCTCTCTTTAAATAGCTTCACAAATAAATAGAATTTCTCTAAGGGTCTTCAAGTACAATATGAAAACACAAATTTGTATTTTGTTAGGTAGACAATTGTGATCTGTCCCCTCAATGATCCAAAAGCCATTAAAGAAATAAGCAAAGACCAGCACAGATTACCATTTCATGCATGAAGAGTCTTAACTTTGACCATAGTGTAGAATACAGTTTGTGCTACATTTGTTTGTGTTTGAAGGTGATTGGGTACAGGTGGAGGAGAGTGGATGGAGTAATTGAATTTAGGAATAGGATGTGGGTTCTGGGCTACAAGAAGAGGGGTTTCATGTTGCTGTAAGTCCCCAGGTGACATATTATCATTTTATAGTAGATTACAGAATGTCAAAGTTAGATAATAGATATCTTCTGTTCCATTATCCTAAATAAATCTCACAGTACAGAAACATTAAATGAAAACCTAATGTCACACAGCAAATGAGGAGTAAACTGTCAAAAGACCTTGAGTCCTTTGCTTGTCTATGTCTGTATTCATAATTTATATCCAGGATACCTCTTAGAAGGCTTTTTTAGTGAAATAGAATATAATGCACTGAAAATCAATATTAACACAATAGAAATGGGGTTATTTGAGGTATTACATGAAGGAGATTTTTCCATCTATTAATCATTAGGCTAGTTGATTCTAACATCTTCCCTCACTAGATTCTTTGATCACTGATGCTGACTTGATCTTCATTTCAAACACACCTTTTATTTTCTCCTGAGAAATATACTCTTTTCTATATCTCTACTCCTCTGCTTTTCTTAGTGGTTTGAAGGGGGGATGGAGTTAAATTCATATTTGTTAAGGATTGATCCCATGTCAGTACGTCATGTTTTACATTTTATAACAATCTCTATAAACTTGCGAATGTGCTCAATTATCTTGGTCCCTTTTTGCCTCACTCCCTTTTTGTTTTATTCTTCTGAACTTCCAGAGTCACTTAATTTCTCTATGTGGTATTTTTAGTCCTCCTCTTTCCTCACCACTTTCTGTTTTGTTTGTTTTTTCCTTTGTTCTATTTCAATGTGAAATGTTGCATAAATCTCATCCCAAGACTTAAATGTCTACAATGTACAAAGAAAGTGGTCTTAAGTCCATAAGTCACTGTCTAATGAGTATTTAAAATAATAATGCTTTGTGCTTTCCTAATAAGCAAAAGCCCTTAAAATTAAAAGAAAAACAACAAAATCAAAACACTGCTACTTATAAGTTGTTGTTAGTAGCCTAAGATTAGAAGACACTTATCACAGGTTTGAAAAAATATATTCTACACATGCCATCCAAACTTAACATGCATGATCGAGGAAATGATCATGAATTAGGAAACAGCAAATTCTTAATTCAAATTCCACTTTTCCTGTTTATTCACCAAGACCTGAGCAAGTTATTTATTATTCCTAAGGCTTTATGTTCTAAACTATCTTATGTAATATTGTTGAAGATGTCAAGATATTTAGTTTTGTAACTTCCTAGCTTTATTGGGTGACTATAAAAGGGAAAAGAAGAACATCATTCTAGTAGGGTGTTAGCTATTTTTCCTTTTTAAAAAAATCTCCTCAAAAGAAGAATTCATTGATTTACTCTACATATCTAATATCAGTCATTTCTTTTATCCTAAAACTAAGATTTTCATATGTTCTTCATGGATACATTAAGAGGACAGAAGCTAGAAGAAATAGATTTTTAGGTTTTCTAATATATATGATGTAGAAAATCATTTAAGCTCAGGCTGGTGGTCCAGTGGATAAGGTGCCAACCTGTGAACTGAACCCAAAGGTCATTGGTTTGATTCCCAGCCCACATAACCAGGTTGCAAGCCAGGTCTCCAGCCAGGTCCCTAGCTGGAGGCAGGTAAAAGGCAACCATACATTGATGTCTCTTTCCCTCTCTGCCTCTCTCCCTTCCCCTCTCTCTAAAAATAATTAATAAAATCTAAAAAAAAAAAAAATTAGCTACACCTATTCTCTTTAGAGGAGTTTAATTATTTGTTGATAAGTGAATTTCTTATAGCCAAGCATTTATTGATTATTATGAAAGATGAGCTGAGTCATTCATTCAATCGTTTGATCTACAGTCATAACATTGTGGTATAGCCACAAGCATTAAAAAGGTCTGTCTTCACAGAAGTTTATGCTCAAACCCTTATCTACTGTGAGGAACAAGACACTGGTCAGTGTATGTCTAGATGTATTACATAAGCATTATGATTTATATTAAACCTAAGGAAGCAAAGTTTCAGAAGGCCTCATTTTAATGGCACTTTTCCCAAGCTTTGGAGAAGGCCTGAAAAATATATTCATGTGATCATAATGTTTTTACAGGCTTATTGGGGTATGATTGATATACAATAAATTAGAATTGTTTAAATTGTATACATGTGTAAACATCTATAAAATAATTCCATCTTTAATAAAATGAATATATCCATCACCAGTAAAAATTTTCTCATGGCCCTCAATTTTAAAGATAATTATACACTCTCTTGATTATTATAAGTTTATAATAATCTTATGTTCCCCACTTTTGTTCTTTTCAATTTTGATTTAACAATTCTAGTTCCTTTATATTTTTATGCTATTTCTAGAATCAGTTTGCTAATTTCTAAACTTGTGTGTTCATTGGATTCATAGGTCAATTTTGGAACTGTTGACTTTATCAAAATATTGATTCTTATGCAATCAATAGGCATGATAAATTTCTCCATTTATCTTAGATCACTTTTTATAAACAATGTTTTGTAGTTTTCAGGTATAGGTCTTATCCGCTACATCTCTAGGTATATCACATTTTTATACTATCATAAACTAGTATTTTTAAAACTCCAATTGCCATTTTTTCCTATGGTATAGAAATATACTTTGTAACATTTTTGTAAATGACTTTGACTTTTCTAAATAATAGACCATTTTGTCTGATCAATACTAAACAGGTTTTATTTATTCTTTTTCAACCCAGAAGGCTTATTTCTTCCCTTATTACTATCTAAAAACTCATGAATAATTTTAATAAATGTCTAGAGAAGTCATCTTTGCCTTGTTTCTGATCATAGAAATGAAGCATTCTGCCACTCATTATTAAATACAAGCTAATGGTTTTTTGAAAGATACATTTTATTGGATGAAAAAGTTCCTTTTACTTTTTTTGTTTACTAAGGATTTGCAACAGTAAATATTGGATCCAGTCAAATGATTTTTCTGCTTATGTTGAGCTAATCCATATAATGTTTCCTTTTGGCCTACTAACATAAAAGTTACACTGATTAATTTTTAAAATTATATAGTTTTCATTTTATTGTTTTTAGAGAGAGGGGAAAAGAGACAGGCTGAGAGGGAGAGAAACATCAATGTATGGTTGCCTTTCATCTACCTCCAGCTGGAGACCTGGCTTGCAACCTGGTTATGTTAGAATAAGTTCTGTGACCATGTGACAATCTTTATTAGAAACATTTTGCGGGTACAAACATGGATAAACAAGTTATATTCAAATATTTGTCACCTAGGTATCATTCATTTCCTCAAAATAGGAAATTATCTTAAAACTTCTTTATATTATAATGAACATCAAAGAAGACCAAAGTATAGGCGTTAGTTTGGATCAGGCACCTTGTGACACTATGGAAAATTTTCAATCTGTGGTCCAGAATAAACAATAGAAGGAATATATTTATATGGGCTCTGGATAATATAGAATATTAAATATTATTATAAAATGTAAAAGTTGCAATTTTCCTAATTGTAACAATTATAGGAAGACATTAAAAATACATATTTTCTATTAAATATCTACTGACGATTAATGATTCTCCCAATGACTTAAAAATACAGCTAATAATAAAATGTTTTAATACTTCATCTTTGATGAGTGTCTACCACATGTCAAACCTTTACACAGGTCTTTCATACTAATGCAAAACTATGTTTTATAATTTCTACTTTATGTACATGAAAACTGACAGTCACCCAATTTAAACAGCAGGGTCACATATATCAAATAATTACAGTTGTAATACTAGTGATTAATCATTTGATATTTATATAACATGTATCTTTAATGTGTATCTCTTTGGCTAAACTTCAAACTTTCAGAACGTAGGGGCTGTACATTTGCTACTTACACCCTTTCTTGGCACAATAAGAAGTAAATGTATTGGTCTGGCTTTTCAGAGGTTTGAGATTGCTCAAAAGCAATTGAATGAAGAGGTTCTTGCTGCATTTTCATGAATGTCCTGGTGTATGTATATTTTTGAACTTAAGTATGCACATGAGTAATGTCACTTGGCTCAAAGTATTTTTGGAATTTCTATTTGTGTTTTGGAACTGATTTGGAATCTTGTTCATAAGAATTTTGGGGGTTGTGTTACATATTTGTCATCTGTGGGTAGGCTTGGTTTTATGATGATGTAAAACATCACTCAGAGTTAACTCTAGGTCTACAGTGGGTAATTAGAACAGAAAATGCATTCAAAATGCCATATGTAATAAAGTATATCAGAGAAAAAGGTTACCAGGTATGCAAAATGTGGTGCTTAAAATACCCTCAAGGGTTCTGAAAAGGGAAAGGATGCATACCTTAGAAGCAGATTATTTGAATGCAGTCAAGGCTTATTTAGGTGTGTTTTATTTTTTTTTCCCCTAAGGAAAGTTAATTTAAAAATCAGACCAAGTGATTACCAGCCTGGACTCACATGTCTGTGAGATACTTCCCAGTAGCTTCTGAACCCAGGTAAGTGAAAGTACAAATATTTTTCCCACCACTCCATGAAGGACGTTGGTCAATCTGTCTAAAAAAAAAAAAAAAAGGATGAATTTTGCTAATTTCAAAACATGATTTTGGTCTCTGTTGAAATCAATATATAAGAACAAGGACACTCAAGCTTCTTGTAAAGTATTCTATTCTGAAAATTTGGAAGCCAGTGCACACTATAAAGAGATCATTTATCACTGCCTCAAAGTAGTTCACATGGGATAGTTGGAGAAACTTTTTCTCTGAAGCAATTCACTATCTTTCTCAGTGTTCAAAAGAGAAAGTGGAAAGGAATAAATTAGAAATAGTGAATCACCCTATTGGTGATTTCCTCGCCTCTCCTATGTCTGAGGAATGATGAAATGAAAGTGTTCTGGTAAATGTTACATCTTGGTGTTGTGACAATGAGTTTAAGCCCATATTGGGTTAATTTTCTGATAGACAGATTTAGAGAAATAAGGTTGTATGGCATATGAGTTTGCTTTGGATTGTATCAAGTTTTTTGTGTTAAAAGTAGCAGATTAAGAAAAAAACTGTAGCTGTCTGCTTTTAACCAAATGAGTCCTTGAGAGTTCTGATAGAGACAAAAATTCAAAAACTTATGTCAAACATGTTAGCAACTTAATACACTTTAAGCAACTGGCAAATATAAGACATTTTTACATATTTATAAAAGGAGATGTGCAGTTTTAAAATACTTGTAAAAGTCCTCTTTTATCAATATTTCCTAGAATTCAGCAAATTTAATATTGAAATGTGAATTTCCTTAAATGGAAATAATACTTATTTTAAAGCAGGAAAGCATGGGATAAACTTGGGACACAGGTAGATAATAGAAAATAAGAAAACACATCTATTTTTAGTAACTACTCTTAACCATTCATTAATAACATTCAATTAAATGAGTTGTTTGTGATAACGGGTGTCATGCAATTAAAATATAAACTAATTTTAGAGAATTAATGATAAATAACCAAGACTAAAGGACAGCCTCTTTGTTTTTTGAATTGTCCTAGGCCATGAGTGTTCTAGACAGTAGCTTTAATGAGTTCCTTACGCTCTTGTACAGGCCCTTTGTGTCGCGTCACGGCTGGTCATAGAGTGCTAGTCTCCCTTAAAAAGTTAACGACTAATTTATTTTTCTATTCTCTGTGTAGCAAACAGTTTTTTTCCTAAATAGTGAGTTTTATTGGATTTTACTTGGTTGTATCTCCTTATCAACCTCCTTTGAGTGAGAACAAGCTGCAAACGAGTATCACATAACCGTAAGCTTTGGAGGTGCCCAACAAGAAGGCAGCAAAGGCAAAAGGATTGTGCTGTTTCTTGTGTGTGTGCACTTGACTTAAGTCAGGGGACCCTGCTGATTTTCTTTCTGGTCAACACAATGGGTCTCGTGCTTCTTCTGTCTCCCATACTTCAGTTAATCATTTAAAAGTATTTGGTTTGATTATGGCAAGTGAGTCATTGCTTTTCCTCACAAACAAAATCCTCTGCCTTCCAGAACATGTATCCTAATGGCAAAGACAGACAATGAACAATTAAACACATGGATATAGAGAATGTCATGTCCTGTGAAGAAAAATACAGCAGGGAAAGGCATAAAAAATATTTCACCACACAGGGTTATCAAGTCTCTAAGGAAATGCATATGCATAAAGTACCACATATAACTAGGGGCAGAAAAATCCTATAAATAGTGGAAACAATATACAGATAATAATACTATAACCCTACTATTTATCAGAGAAAGAAAAGGAGGGGTCGCTTAGAATCCAATCTCAAGCTTAGTAAGGATAGACTGATGTGACACAGTGAAACAGCTCAAAATATAACCCCTAGAAAATTTTAAAGCCAAACCAAAGGTCACGTCAATGATTTTGTTGGAAAAGTGTTTTTATCTGTCTTTCAGAACATTTCAGGGAGATTGCATCTAACACATATTCTCTTCACTAAACCAGAAGGCACAGTTCCTCCAAGAGAAATAAAGGGAAGTCTCCTCCCTGGGAACCAGATGGCTGGCAGTGAAGGCCTGGGGGTGTTTATTGGGAAGGGGGAATACGTATGTGTTCTCTATTAGCAATGCCTGCCCTCAGTGCTATGAAAAAGAGCAGAGCCTGCCAATCTCGAATTTACCATCACTGATCTGTAAATCTGTTTAATGCCTGTGCTGTCTCTCAAGTAGAAAATCTTGAGGTTTATAACTCAATTTCACATATTAAGCAAACATTCTTAATGTGGAAAAATAGTATCTCTATTACTCATAAGCAGCATGATATTTTTTTTCCTCTGAAGCAAAGACTCTCCCTATTATGATTTAGCAAAGGAAGGGATGATGGTAGCATGTTTATGGGATGGAACAACACCCTTCAGCTGTTGACGGTGAGGCAACTTTGCTGAATATCTATTGTCATTGTCCATTTGTTTCCCTCTGATCGCTAGATTGGGATCCTTGACAAATGAAGATATGTCCATTTGTATTCCCAGTGGCCAGCAAAGCATAGGCGCTCAGTAACTGTCTGAAGAATGGGCATATAAAAAAGAACCCTCATAGCAATTATGCTACCAAGTGTATGATGGTTGTTGTGGGAAAAGAAAGTTCATTTAGCTATTTACCTAAACATGGCTGCAAATGCTGTAAGAAGATCTGACCAAAAATGTGATTTGTTACACAAGTCCAGGCAAGACAACCCTTTTTGGGTTTCCTCATTTTCAGGCAGAGTGAGCAAAGGTGGTGAACACAGGCTCAGGGTGGGATACTCACAACCAGGGTAGCTATGTGCAAACAAGCATGGAAAGATGTCCCAGAAGCATGTTTTTTTTCTGACCATTCAAATTCAACCTTGTATGAAAAGAATTAGCTAGTGAAATGAGAAGCAAAAGAAAATATGAGGTGTACAAATTATAAAGGAGGAAATAAAAGTCTCTTTTTGCAGATGCCATGATTATCTACACAGAAAATCCCAGCTGTTAAACAAAATCACAGGATTAAAAAAATCTGTTTATTGAAATCAATTTTATATCTATATACTATCACAATTGGAAATTGAAATAAAAAATAAGACAGTACAATTAACAATAGTACAAAAAAGAACTAAAATCATTGAGTATAAATCTAACAAAATATTTACAGGATTTTTGTTGGTTAAAAACTATAAACATTTACTGGAAAATCTAAGGCTTAAAAATGTAATGATATATACCATATTTATACACTATAAGTATTAATATTAATATATCAAGTCTTACCAAACTGTGTGTTAATTCACTGTAAAATGTTGGTATTTTTGTAAATGTAAACAAGATAAGAAAAAAAAGGGCTAGAATAGTTAAAATGACTTTGGAAAAAGAGCAAAGTAGACAGTGTAGAACTGATGACAGGGTAGGCATAGAACAACGGAAGAGAAGAGAAAATCTAAATATACATCCATACATATAAATGCCCATAAATGGTTATGTAATTTTAAGAAATATAGAGAAGTACATTAAAAAATAAGTTATTATTATTTAAAGGTTTTATTCATTATTTTTCAGAGAGAAGGGCATGGAGGGAGGAAGAAATGGAGAGAAGCATCAACGTATGGTTGCCTTTCACCTGCCTCCAGCTAAGGACCTGGCTGGAGACCTGGCTGGCAACCTGGTTATGTGCCCTGGCTGGGAATCGAACCAGCGATCTTTGGGTTCGCAGGCTGGTGCCTATCCATTGAGCCACACCAGCCAGGGTAAGTTGTTATTTTTTTTAATGGTCTTTAAACACATTAAGCTGAAGGTAAGAACGGTTCACCTCTGGAACATTATGCAATGTGATGGACAGAAAGTAACTATAGAGGTAGCACAATCAAACCCCAGGGTTACAGCTGACTAGATTATCTTAATGTCTCACACTAATGGCCTAACAGAGAAGGGGCATGCCCATTTCAGGAATAAAGAGTATTGGGATGATTTTGTAATACGTAATCTTGGCTTGGCTGAAATACTTTTCCAGAATTCTTTGTATTTTGTTTCTTTTTAGAGAGGGCCACAGAAGTGATTCACCAGAGCTTTGGAGGGCAGAAGAGAATAAGCAGCTGTATCTGTAGCTCACATCCTGTTTTGTTGAACGAATTATGCACCTGCACCAACAGGAAGCAGCTCGAACCTGCACCACCCGCTCCTCCCCGCCAGGTCCTCCTGTGACGTTTCTGACGTCTCAGCTAGTTACGTGTGGGTCTAGCGCCTTGACAAGTGAAGCCGGCTTCTGCAGGATACTCTTGTTACCAGGACAGAAGCAACAAGAAACACTCTGTCTTTCTAGGGCTCCAGTTCATGCTTGTGAGTTCCAGCCTGCCCTTGCTCTTCACATCACAGCTATTATCACTTCCGGACTGTCTTCCCTAGAAAGGTCAAGCTCCTGCATCAGACAGAAGCCCTGTAGAGACTGCTTAGCGGGCTCCCACAATTGTGTGGAGCCAAGTCCTTGCAACTGAACTGGGTGTTCAACTTGCTTTCGCCTGTTGGATTCTGCATTTTTCACTTGGCAGATGCTCTGCATAGCTGCCTGAGAACTACACATTCTACACATTTCTAAACATTAAGTCATGAAAAACAGAAGTTTCTAAGCAAAGTGGAGATATATGTAGTTTTGATCAATTAATGGATCATAATATACTCTCTCATCTCTGTACATTTCTGGCCATCTTTGGTCCATTAATTATCACATGTGCATTTTTGGAATACACATGTAATTGTCTTTGCTAAATAGAATTGCATTGCTGAGTCTCTATCAGTGAAGCATGGTGAAATCCTTTTCCAGCATTGTGTCAGCTTTGTCACACTGCCTGGCCTAGAAAGAGTTACTCTCATGACCTTTCCGATTATTGAGCTGAATGGAGAACCATGAGAGCAAAATTACACAGCCTGAAATCTAATCATAAAAGAACTTTCACCAGAATAGATAGCTGATTTGTCAAGCAATTTTCAAGCCTCTCTAATGGGGTAAAAAAAGTTACTAACGTCAAACAAGCAAGACAAATAACAAAGAAAGAACAGCGTTAAACGTCATCAGTACTGAGGACTCTTAGCAGCTCAGATCACTAACGTGGTGATTAGCTTACACTTCCTTACTTCAATTTCTTCACATTTCCTAGGAACACAATGGTCAAAATTTCCTTTTTTACATTAACTGGGTCATTTGCCTCAGTGTCCTTGGTCTAGAGAGACACTGAGCCTTGGGAGCGCCAGAGGCAAGAGTTCTGCAGTGGTGAAAGTGTCAAGCATCCTGACAGCTACCACCTGAGGGACTGACTATGCATGAACAGATTTCCAGGGCTAATGCACTATACTTCTCAACTCAATTACTTGAATTCATCTGAAAGGTTTGCAGTTTTCCTGCAGTGCAATTTTATGCCATCAGATCGTGGTGGTTGCCAGGGTTCTGCAGTTGAGCATCTATGTAAACTCTGGTGCATTCTTCCATTTCTTTGCATCTCAGATCCCTTCTCTTTAAAACAGTTTAACAACTTGACTACCTTCTGTGATTACTTATATAAAAATGTGTGAAGACCATGGACTTTAAAAGTAATCTGTAGACATTTAATCATGTGAAGGAATTTATTTGCATTAAAATGATCTGTGGGAGTTCTGGGGAATGTCAGATTGAAAAAAAAAAAACAAAAAACAGAGGAAGCATGTAAGGATCAAGATATTTGTTATTGTAATTGAAGTAAAAAATGTAATATGGTTCAGGGTGAATTTTAAATGATCATTTTCCCCCAGCATTCACAACCAAATACATGCCATTGGAGACCAAGAAGTAAAGATAGAAATTTTCTTCTCAATACTTCCAAGAAGGTTGACATTTCTATTTTCTTCAACTAAGATACAAACATAGGACGGAAGAGTGAAATGCCCTAAGTCTTGACCAAGATTGTAGGACTTTTTGATTTAAATGACATGAAAGTGATAGACTACGCCAATGAACAGATAAAGAGACAAAATGCCCTTATTTTACAGAGTATAATAACTGTGTTTTGACTTAGAAAAAATAAATTTGAATGAAATTGTAAATGCAAAATGTGAAACTAGTGATATAAAATGTGTGCCTGCAAAATAATGTAAATTCAAAGACAACTACTATTCAAGATGGAATCAAGAAGGTGGAAGCAAATTAAATTCTCACGAGGGTTATTTGGAACCAAAGTGATTAATGGGAGAAAATCAGTGAGAGATTAAAAATCAAATTCAATATTATTTTTCTTTGAAGGAACATTCAGAACCAAGAAGATATTGAAAATTTGCCTCTTAAAGCTATAACTAAGGAGTTAATAGAAATAATTGTGAGGCCTGGAACAATAACATTATTGTTACATAAAACTGAACAATTTGAAATGAAAGATTGGATAAATATATCAAGCTTTATCAGATGAGATTCAAGGTGATAATATTTTTAGTTGTTGTGTAGGTAAGGCAATTGCATGATGTTCATTCTTAGTGCATATAGTCAATTAAATTAGAAAGATGAGCCATATGGAAAAAAGTCTCAGGGAGTAATAGAGATACTTCTTGAGTGGAATTATACTACTTAGAGATGTGGAGAGTCACCAAATTTATTTGAACAGATGAACTCTCATTTACTTCATTTTTCTTGCTCTAGAGAATATTCATAAATCCAGGTATAATAAAGCATGTAATCAGAACAAATGCTTGCTCTTAAAGAAAGCAATCAACATGGAAAATAAAGTAAGGCATGCTATTCTGATAATATCACACAAAGGAGAAAAGTAAAACAACCAGAATAAAAGAAAGCTGAATGTTATAAAGAAAGTTGTCAGGGTAGGAATAAGGAAAAATAGAAACATAAAATTAGGGCCACATGTCAAGGTTACAGAAAAATATGTAGCAGAAAGCAAAGATTTTGAGGCCCTCAGGTGGTGATGGTTACTGAAGAAAAACAGATTGGTCTTCACTGGGCCTCTGAAGACATAAAATTTCTCACAGTTAAATGTTACTAAAATATAAGGATCTATTACATGTAATTCTTTTTTAAGGGTAAATATGGGGATGGGGAAGAGATTTACCATCTATAAAATTCCTAAGAATAACATAATTATAATAACATAGGGCTTAAAGTCCTATGTTATATTGATGTATAATAAAATAATAATGTGTAATATGATGTAAAGACAAAGGCTGGAGACTAAGAATGTAATGAAAGCAAATCTAGGATATGAGCTTGAAAAGTTTCCTATTCATATATATATACATATTTATATATATATATATATTTATATATATGAATATATATGTGTATATATATATGTATATATATACACATGCACATGCACACACGCACATGATTGGATGGAGTTAAAATTATTAGAGAACCCTCTTTGAATTCAGAATTAAAGTGGATTAATAGAGACAATAGGCTCAAACAACAAAAAAGCAATGCTTCTAATTCTGTAACAATTTATATGTTCTGGTAAATTGTTTACAATACAACATGTCTAAAAATTAGTATGTAATGGGAAGCATTGTTTTTTTTTTTTAATTTATTTAATTTTGTTTTGTTTTGAGGAAGGAGGAAGAAAGGTAGACACTATATCCCTAGCTGTGTGGCTCAGTTGGTTAGAGCGTTGCCCCAGTCATACCAAGCATATGGGTTCAATCTCTAGTCAGGGCACATACAAGAGTCTACCAATAAATTGTGAATGGGTGTAGCAATAGTTCAATGTTTTTCTCTCTTTAAAATTAATAAATAAAATTTTTAACAAAGAAAGAAAGGTAATCACTACAAAACAGATTTAATCCAAGGGTTCCATCTTTTGACTTTGAGGTCTATGTTGATCCTAGAGCCTGAATCGGTAATCAGTCCCAACGCCAAGATGGGAACCTATTGGTGCGTCACGCTACCCAGAGCACTTACAGTGCAGGTTAGAGCGTGTGTGGGATTTTATTAAATAATAGAAAAGCAGGAGCCAGTAGGATGGTGGTGAGATAAGAGGTGACTTTATAAGACAGAGATGCCTAATGAAGAGACACACTTATGGGGTATAATGGAGCAGAAGGAGAAATTAAGAAGGAGGGAGTGGCAGAGAAGGGGAAGAAAAATCGAGACTTCTTAAAGACTCCTAAACTCAGACTTTCCCTCCTGTGGGTGTGAACCAAAAGTCATGCTCCTTTATGGTTCCCCTCAAAATAAAAGAAATAATAATAACTAGAAAGCTTAGCTTTTCTTGGGTAAAGTTACAGAAACATGATAGAAACAAATGTAATTTGTCTTTACAACACTGAGGTTAGAGAAATCTATCATTAACCCTAAGAAATTATGAGAAATAATTAGAAAACTTAGAAAAAATAACTATAGAATCAGAGTGTCGAAATGGATGACCTCTCTCCTATCATATATGAAAATAAAATATATTTAATATGGCAAAGAAATAAAAGGCAGAGAATATTATAAAATAATGTGAAACTATTAAAATTGAAGAGGCATATTGGAAAAAAGACAAATTAAAAATCACATACTAAAGTATATTAATAATTCAGAATCTATGAATATATGATACATATGAGAATTTGCATTAGTATTATAATTTAATGAACAGTTTAAGTTGGCTAAACATAGCTAAAGAGATATGTAAGGAATATAAAAAGAAATACCTGAGATATGTCATAAGAAATAACTCAGAATACATTTCACAGACACAAATAAAAAGAAAATGTAAGAAGTGAAGAATTGACAATGGTGTATGAAGTGAGGAAATGTAACATGAAACTAATAAGAGAATTAACAAAATAGAAGTAAATGTGGAAAAGTATATTAAAAAAGAAAGTGGTTCACAAATATCTAGAATTAGTGAAAGCTACTGATTCATACATTTGGGAAACCTAATAAATTCCAAGCAGAATTTTTAAAAAAGGATGTTAACATCTCAACCCTTCACCACAAAGTTACAGAAGAGGAAAGATTAAGAGAGCAATGTATAAGTAGAAAATTATTCAGAGCAACCAAGTTTACTAGTAAGAAATTATTCAAGGGCAACAACAGAAACCAGTATGTAGTGGACCAATATAATTAGGATTCTGAGAATAAAATAACTGCTCTTCTGGAATCTTATGTCTATCATGATTTTTTTAAGTATAGGAATTACATAACAATTTTGGGTAAAGAAAATTTGAGTCCATTACCAACCGATGGTTCTTCACTAAAGATACATCTAAGGGTGGTCTTTATAAAGGAAGAGAAATGACCCAGGAATAAAGGTTTTATGTAAAAATTTGACAACATTAAATAATTTGGAAGCAGATGGAATGTGTGATATTGTATTTCAAAATATAGCCCCTGAATATTTCTGGTTCCCTATGATCTCCCAGGACTTTGCCAGTCCATTATGAAGAGATAGTACCTATTTCTCCTTGTCTTTAATGTGGGCAGGTCTTGTGACTATTTCAACAAATAGAATGTAGCAGACATTACACTTAATGTCTTCTGATGCTAGGTTTTAAAAGTTGATGTGTTTTTTTTTTTCATTTGGATCTGAAGAGACCACATTAACTAAAATGGTCTAGCTAAGGAGATTTCTAGGCAGACTGTTGAAGATGCTGAATGTCTTCTTGTTGTCTAATAAAATATGAGAGAAGAGAGATAAGCTAATGAGATAACTGGTAAATATAAAAGCACCAGAATCTCCATGGATCTAAAATAAAACTGATTTATATTCTGATAGTCTTATTTTCAGTGTTAAAATTGAGCAATGGCTTCTGGGCAGAAATAAAATCTGGGATGCTGTCAAGGAAAATTGTTTAAATATGGTATGTGACAAAGATGTGACTCTATAACTTTTCTTAAGACACCCCAGTAAGATTTAAGGAGGAGGCAGAAGGAAACTCCATTTAAAGATCTTAGCAGCATGCATTACAAATATTTTCTGTTAAAAAGATTTTGTAAACATATGGTATAACAATTGATCTCTTGATGAAAGTTTTCTTTTAATTTGGTTAATATCAGAAGTTGAATTTTCAAAAAGTTGAAATATCAAAAACTTGTCTGATATTGTGGCTAGGCTGATCCAATTAATTAATGTTGTACTTCCGACTTTTGAGTACCTTTAATTCTCTGATACATTAAATCTCTACATAGTAATTTACTATCAAAATAATAATGTGATTCTAAATTATAGTATGTTTGGAACATTAAAAATACAATTTTCTAAGGATGAATGTTGGAAGGGTTAATACTTTGCTGATTTGCTTGGTTTTCTTTTTCTAACTTTATCTTGATAAAAATACACCTTATTTTGACACTTTGGACTCATTCAAAAAATGAGTGCCTTTGCCCTGTCTGGTAGCACAGTGGATAAGGCATCTGTCTGCAAACCCAAAGGTCGCTGGTTCAATTCCCAACCAGAGCACATAACCAGATTGCAAGCCAGGTCTCCAGCCAGGTCTGTGACTGAAGGCAGGTGAAAGGCAACCATACATTGATGTTTCTCTCCCTCTCTGCTTCTTTCCCTTTCTCTTTCTCTGGAAATAATAAATAAAATCTTTTAAAAAATGGGTGTCTTTAACTTAATAATAGTTCATGTACTAGAGCATATGAATGAGAGAGTACTAGAGCTTAAAATTTGTCTGGAAAGTATCGGGTATTTAATTTATTTTTCTGTGTTGATTGAAATCATTATGAGGTTCCTATCCTTTATTCTATTGATATTTGCATTACATGAACTGATGTTAGACATTCCTGGTATAAACTTCACTTGGTCATGGTCAAAGAGATGCAGTATTTCTGGCTTTAGGATGAAAGAGGAAAGTCATTAACCTAGAAATGGGTCTTCTCCAGAATAGGCGAAAGGCAAGTAAATGGGTTCTTTCACTGAGCATACTAAAAGGGAACTCAGCCCTGCTGGCATCTTAAATTTTATCGAGTGAGTATCATCTCAGAATTCTGATCCAAAGAACTGTAGGAGACAAATTTTTGTTCTTTTAAGTCACAAAGTGTTCAGTGATTTGTTACAGCAGCAATAGAAAATGAAGCCAATACTCCTAACTGAAATATTTCTCAGCCAATGACAATGATATAAAATTATATATGCCTCAATACAACTTTTTTTTTCATGTCATTTAAGGCAAGTTCTGACTACAAAATTAATTACAGCCTTTACGTATATAATCACCTTGAAAAGTATGACAGTAGACACAATGCTGTATATATCTTTCTTTTCCTTTCTTTTCTTTTCTGTGCATATTCACTTAGCATTAAGCTTGGCATTCTCTGTTTAAATAAGAATCAAATTCAAGCTTGTTCTTAGCAATTTATAGAGCACTACAGCATAGACATTTTAAACATTATAATTTAGTAGGGTACTACTTAAGCATTTCTCTTGCTTTTTATAGTCTCTTACAAGACAATATTATTAAAGCTGATTAGAAAAGTTGAGTGCCAAATTTAAGAGATACATATTGCAGCACACATTTCCAGCAAATGTTTCATTAACAAGATGAATTTTAGGAGGTAGAGAGTAAATCAAAATAGTATGCTCATATTTTTAAATGTTACTGAGCTCTTAGTATTAGCTAGACCTTGAAAGTTTAAAGATGAATAAGATAATGTCGTAGCCATTAGAAGGATTAAATCATAGTCTATGCTAGACAATGACAGAAATACTGACCAAATGCAATGCATGTGACATTGTGTGTAAAGCACATACATATACAGAGAATAGAAGTAATAAAGAAATAGTGTAGGCAACATGATGGGAAATGATATAAACTAAAGCAAGTAAAGTAGTCAGCTTATGAGACATGGTTATGAATGGCCTCGCAAACTGTGCCACTTGGCTGTGACTTACCTAATCATAATACTAATTACTCAGAAACCATCAGTAATAACATCATAGGACAGAATTGGGGGATAACAAACTCAAGTTTCAGAGTCTCATCTGCAAATCCCAGAGACAACATGGTGAGTAAGGGAGTTGTCAGCATCTTGCAGGAAAGGGTCTGTGGAGCCAGGTGGGTGGCAGGACAGATGAAGTCCTCCGTCCAGCAGGGCAGAGCCTCCAGTGGCCGATGCCAAGGGAGATCAGTGTGGCATGAAGCAGCATCTGGTTTGTGGAGCTCGGCTGTCTCAGCAGTGGTCTGGAACCTGCCTATTATACCCTTGAGAGTACACGTGCAGGTATATTAGCTGTACCTCCTTGCCAGGTGTGTCTTCTCTGACTTAAGTAGTTCACCTCTTGAACCAAAGTCTCATGGTTGACTGGTTGCCACAAGTGACTCCATTTTGTTTCATATACTTTATATTATTTTGATGGGACCAATGCCACTTTATTGGTCCTGCTCGCCACAATTGTGTTCTAGGTTATAGTAAGTTGATTTCTTCATGGAGATAGAGAAAGGGGAATGAAAGGTATGTGATACTTGGGCTGAAATGCAAATGCATTGATTACTACTAGTCAAAGAGAATTAAGAACAGGATGCTTGGCAGAGTAGCTAAGTGTGCAGATCTCCTGTAGATATACCCGGCAAAGCACCTGTGGTTACGATAAGAACAAAAAGGAGACCACAGCTGGCCAATTGAGACACTGTTTCCACCACTGGTGGAGACTTAGGTGGCTAGTGTTGTAAAGAAACTATTGTAGAGAATATCAACTTAGACTCTTGAGCTTTAAGGATGTATTTTGTGACTTTGACAGCTTTACTAATTTTATTGTCAACTATTGTAATTTCCCTCACAGAAAAGTCTGCTTTACATCATAAACAGCAAGATAACCTAAGGAAGGAAAATGCAAGTAAGGTCCTCATGTATGAACTTTATAACAACAAGGAATTTGTGTATACACAAGGAATTTGAGGCCATTCCCCCCCATCAAATAAATGATTATCTTTCTTCCTCAGTCCTGTAAACTTTTGAGCAATATGAGAAAGACAGTTTAGTACATAATCATCACCTCCACAGTGCCGTGGGGATACCATCAAATGTTCTGCCTTGATCAACATCTTTATATGAAAGCCCATGTTGCCACCATGACAAGCTTCATTCAGAGCTTTGTGTTATATTTCTCCAGATTTAACTTCAGTCTGGGCAGAAGTGGGGTCAAAGGTGTTACCCTGGGTGGAGGGGTCTCCTCTGTTTCATGCACTGCTGCATCCTTAGCTCCTAGGACAAAGCCTGCACACACTGGTATTTAAAACAGGCATTTGTGGAGGGAATGGCGGCTCTACTTTGAAGACTTTGACTATGTAAATGATGTGGGAATCTGACATATGGGAGAAATGAATTGCTTAGTGTTAATCTGCCCTTTTAAGTGTCTTAAAAATAAAAATTAGTATAAATAAGGCATAATACCATGCTACTACACTGACTTCAAAGACCCCCAAGTTCAGGCTCATAGGAAGACTGGCTCAGGCCTTTCTCACTGATCCACATGCTGGTTTTCCTTAGTATTCTGGTTTTAATATACTTTTTTTTTCCTTTGTAGTTGAGGTTAGAGAAGACTACTCTGTCACAAATTTCCATTAGTCCTTTAGGTTTTAGTTGGTACGATTACCATATCATAATATAATATCCCAAAATGCATACATATCACATACATAGAGTGACTAAAGGGTCCTTTATTTTTTCTTTCTTTCTTTCTTTTTTTTTTAGATTTTAGAATTTATTATTTTTAGAGAGAGGGGAGAGAAAGAGGCAGAGAGGGAAAGAGACTTCAATGTATGGTTGCCTTTCACCTGCCTCCAGCTACAGACCTGGCTGGAGACCTGGCTTGCGACCTGAAGGGTCCTTTTCTTGTACAAATGTCCCATTCTCTCTTCTTATTTATTTATTTTTCTGCTATTGGCCTTTGCCCCATCTATCATCTCTTAGGAAAAATTTTCCCTAAATGTCAATAACATTTAGTTTTGTGTGCGTTTAAACAGATACCAAGCCTTTAGTGACTTTAAAGTGTTAAAGGAACATTACTCTGAAATAAATGTCAAGTTTCTTTCAGTCCAAAAGGAAGTTATCTATGGCTTAGAAACTCAGTTTTCACATATTTTTCCAGATAACTTTTTCTCAACATTGATCTGGTCCTCAATTGGAAAGAAAAAGAAAAAGAAAAAGAAAATAATAATAATAATAATATGCATCCTCTGTGGCTATGATGACCCTTCATAACACTTTTTAGAGACATTCCCATAGAAAATGGCAGAGACAGATGAACTCATATTGTTCTAATGTCAACCTGAAGGCCAGACAGAATGAACTTAATATGAGTTTTTTAGCCTAATTAGTATCAGAGAAAAGACCAGAATTCTGGTCTCCAACACAGAGTACTTTGAAATTTTAGTCTCCTTGCAACACCAAATCTTAAAGCTTATACTATCTTTAAAAATGACATATGACCCACGAAAAAATGACATGTGAATTCAGCAACAAGAAATAGAAGTCTAGAAAAAAATTAACAGTGTGTGATCTGAGAAGAATGAAGTAGATGCAGTCTCAAGTTAAATAAAAGTTAGTATTAATGGAAAGTAACATTTTAAACCCTCTCTCTGCAGCAAATAATCATGCTTCACTGAATTATTAATGTACCATTGTAAGAAAGTATCATTGATAGTTCCTATCAGAGCTATAATTATTTATGACTTATGTGAATTTGACATGCATAAAGAACTGTCAAGTGTAATAGAACTTTTATTTGTTATACATTTTTGGTGAGTCAATTCAATTAATTTTGTAATTAGCTTTAAAAAATAAATTCTGGAAGTTATAGCTCCATATGTAATAGCTGACTTAACGGATACCTTAAAATAATATTACCCAAATAAAACTGTGCAAATGATGCAGTTGATATACAAACTATTAAGTAAATAGGTAATTATTTTTGTGAGTAGACTAGAGAATAGAAATGAGAGAGAAATAAGTAGATTACCAAGCTGACAAGGTTTATTTTCTATAGCTATGTCCTATCTACCATATATTTCTAAGAGCATTTTATCATTCTTTCTAGTTCTTCAATGACCCTGGACTCTAGCACTGTTTTCAAATGTATCCTATATGATATATCATAAAGAAAATTCATTTTTCTTTATTAATTTACAAGAATTTGAGCAATTTCCTTAATGACCCCTTGTGTGTGCTTTGATTTTTATAAAAGGGCAATGTTTACTCAAAATAAATAAATTTGCACTGATAGTGAATTAAAAAAACAAAACTGCTGTACATTTTATACAATGGAATACTACTTTTACTTTTTGCAGCAGCATGGATGGATTTGGAGATAATAATGCTAAGTGAAATAAACCAGTCAGTGAAAGATAAATGTCTTATGATCTCACTTAGATGTGGAATGTAATGAACAAAGTAAACTAATGAACAAAATTAAAACAGAGTCGTAGATATATGGAAAAGACTGACTGCTGTCAGAGGGAAGGGAAGAGGGGAGGCTGGGTGAAGGAAGATGACCAGATTAGCCAAAGAACATGAGTGTATCACTCATGGACACGGACAACAGTGTGGTGATGGCCTGAGGAAGGGGGGAGGGGTTTAGATGGAAGTGGGCAAATGTGGGGAAATGGGGACATCTGTGATAGTATAAACAATCAAAATAAAGTGTAAGAAAAAGAGGAGCAATATCAAAACTTGCAGATTGGGTGTCAAAAGCTTGGAAGAAAATCCAAGAGGTGATAAAGAAAGCTCTTGTTTGACCCTTAGTGACCAAAATGTGTGGAAAGGGGATGTGCTGAATCAAACATGTTTGTAAAAATTCCTACCTTAAAGTGAAAAATAGGCTAGATTTACATAATATCAAAGTCAATTTGAGAACTCAGTACCATTTTTGATATATTTTATAAATTGTCTTGAGATTTGGCATCATTAATACTATTTATAGAGAAAAGAATGACATTGTATTTAAAAACAAGGAAATTAATCAGTTGAAAATTGAGTTGAAAATATTAGCCTCTATGAAAATATTTAGGAAAATCTTAATATTTTGCTTATATTTTTATTTTACATATAAGGATTAAAAGAGTTCTTCCAATGAATATATAATAAAAATTTAGTGAAAAGAAAGTTTAATTGCCAGATTACTTTGTCTTAGAGGTACACCAAGAATGGAGTTTTGGGATAGATATTTCACAAAAATGTTTTGGAATGGATAAAATATTATTGTTCTATTTTATTGATGAAAAGGCTAATGCTTAGTGTGACTAATTCCCTTAGTGTGACTAATGTTCCAAAGTTGAGATGAACACAAATAGAGAACATATTTTTAAAAAACCCTAAAAATCAATTGTTGATCCATAAGTAACCTAATGAAACCAACGTAGCATGAAGATTTAATTATCATATCAAATTGTTTGGGACAGCTGAGGTTTGCTCCTGGGAAAAGGATGATTTGATGTAGCTACACTGCAGCAAGAAGATCAAGAACCACTGACAAATAAATGCCCCAGGATAGAAGTGCTTGCCCTGCCCTTTGATCCTTGACATTAAACTCAATGCTGATTTTGTGTAAAAAAGGTGAAACTACCATCAAATCTTCTTTTTCTGTCATACGTTCTCTTGTTCTGCTTCATTCTGCCCAGTCTGATCAGTAATATGTATTATATACCCTATTATATGTGAATAATCTATGGCATTAGACCAGATTGAATTTTAAAGTACAACATCTCATATTTAGAAAGTTTTCAATTCAAATTATTTCCTAAGCCTGCTATTCACTTTCAGTGAGCATTCAGTATATTAAACTCTTTTCTAAAAGTCCCTTTCTTCTGATTCTCTCCCTTCAATTCAAGCCACAGTACAAAATAATGTTTCCTCTTTCTAGAAGTTTTTTGTCGTGACCCACTCCCCTTTATAAGGCTACATTTTGTGTTCCTATAATGCTAATGTTATGACTATACAAGTGTTTATATTTAAGCACTAATGAGTTCTTCCATGCAACCCTTTATGTTTACCCTACTGTAGGCTATCCATAAGTTTTCAGTGAATATTATATAAGAAAGGAAGTATGTAAAGGTAATTTATTTTTTGTGTGTGTAGGTAATTTATTATTTTGTGTAATTGAGTAAAACATTTAATACAAAACAATATGAATTTTGAAACAAATTCAGGAAAATGAATCCTCAATGAAACACAAGCGTGAGAAATGGCCTTATACTTCAAAAAGCAGAAATGTGGGGACTTAGGAAGATAAAGACACAGTTTTATCCTCTGAAGCAATCTCTGGTCAAAAATGGAAAGGTTTTTCATTTCTTTAAAAATATTACATCAAGACTGCAATTCAGTCACCTTGGTTAGCTTATCTTAGTGGAGGTCCCTGAGAATTTATGATCCACTTTAGATTTTTTACTGTAGCATGATTCACGATATATTAGAGAGCTGGGATTATAAAACTGTTTTATTTTCTTCATTTACTATATAATAAATGCTCATTGGAGAGATTGAGATATTTCTGTCAGGAGAAAAGTGATAGAAGTAATCATTTGGATTACCACAGTCCTTCACATGGCTTTCTGGTATTGCAATTTATATTTTATGTTGTTCTTTGTAAAGAGTACATAGGGAACAGTAAGATGTTCTGCAGGATCCTTGAGATTAAAAAAAAAAAAAAAAAAATAGAGCTGACCTCAGATTTAAATCAAGTCAGCAGACAAGGGGATAAACTCGAAAGTTTGCTAAACCTGATGGAACCACTCTCTGGTTTATTAAATGGAAAGAAACATGGTACCAAAAGAAGGAAGTGACCAACTTAGAAAATTAAGTTTAGATTATCTTCATCCCTGAATCTCTAATCCTTACTGACTACAAATTCACCTTCTTGCTATTTTGGCTTTCCGGAAGCTTTAGTACAATACAAGTTTCTGCGTATGAATGTGTGGGTGAAGAGGACTCTAGCCATATCATTCCAATAGAAGAATGAAGATCACCTCAGCCTTGGTAAAATCATCAAGTTCAAGTCTAGCTGTATTTCCTGACAGACTTCCTCTTTGTAGAAATTCTCCCATTTCACACCATTGTATCTGCTCTGCCAACTTTAGTTGTTCTTTTCATTTTTGCCTTAAAAATTGATGTGCCAGTCTGTGAACCCAAAGGTCGCAGGTTCGATTCCCAGCCAGGGCAACATAACTAGGTTGCAAGCCAGGTCTCCAGTCAGGTCCGTGTCTGGAGGCAGGCGAAGGGCAACCATACATTGATGTCTCTCTCCCTCTCTGCCTCTCTCTCTTCCCCTCTTTATAAAAATAATAAAATAAAATATTTTTAAAAAAAGAAGAAAAATTGATGTGAATACATCTCATATATTTGGTTCTTTTTATTTCAAGGTACAAGATTATAAACTATCTATCTATAATAATTATAATGATCTTACCTTGCTAGAATCCAAGATGTGGATGTGATACCATAAACAAGCTGAAATTCTGTTCTTAACCTAGTCTTTAAAATAATAACAGCACACTTCTTCACACTCCCCTTGGCGACTGAGATCTTGCATCTTAAATGTCGCAAACTGTCCCACCATTGAGCAAATTCAATGAACAGAATCATAGAATCAAAAGTTAAAGGGGGGTCATAGAGTTTATCTGATTTAATTTTCCACCTGAATATTTTATCTCATAAAAATATTTTTGAGTTGTAAAGTGTGGCTCAACAACCTTGAAGTGCCATTTACTGAATCACCTTTTGAGGTAGCCCATTTCATCAATACTCTGATTGTAAAAATGCATCTCTCTCTAGGGTTTCCAAAAACATACTAGGTTGTGATTTAGGTCAGATAGATGGTCAGTCCTCCTTCTGTAAATATTGTACTTGTATATGCAGATCCATGGCTTTGAAAAAAAGGACAATGTAACTCCATAGCTCAGTCTAAGATATTTTTCATGTTTACCTTCAAAATAATGAGCTATACAGGCATACATCTTTTTCCCAGAAGTATGATTATAGTAGGCAGTTGGATGGGCATGAGCAGAGAAGGAATGATAGGCTAAGTGCAGAGGGGTACCAGGGCAGAGAACTCTGGGTGCCTAGCAAGTCTACAAGTCCTTACACAGCCCCTACCTTAAGCATTAAACTATGAAAAATGACATTTAGGCTTCAGCTATTTTCAGCTCTAGGCCCAGAGAAGCAGTAAAATCAGATCAGAATGATGCCATGGCTGACAATAGGCTGGCTGCATTGATCAATGACCTCCTGGTGCCAACCAATCAGTGGTGACCATGAAGGGGCACACCTGGAAAACTAATGAATGTTCTATTCAGAGCTTCCCCTGAGACCTCAGATTAAAGCCTTCAGGAAGGAGGAGCCCATTTGTCTCTCTCTCTCTAGGTGGCCCACTTGTGCCTTTTCCCCCCTCCTTCTTTTCCTAGGGTGCACTTTCACCTTCTCTCCCTCTTCTCCTCCCTCCCTCCCTAGATCATGCCCATACCTTTCCTCCCATTTTTCATCTCTCAAGGCATGCATCTCTCTCTCTCTGTATTCCAGTGCTCACTTTTTCTACCTCTGTGACTTTCTAAATAAACTGTCTCTTGTAGTTTGAGTCTTGACGCTGACTTCTTTCTTAGCCAGAACTTGGGTACAGAGGTTGCTGAACCTAACTCACTGCTAACACCTGGTGCTGTTTTTCTGCCACTGACATGATCATTGTTCCTAAAATATGATCATACCAGGAAAAAAAAAAAAAAAAAAAACCATGGGCTTAATGACGTAGTAAGTAAGGCCTTAACAATATCAAAGCCAAGCTGTACTACACAAAATTGAACAGGTAAGAATGATTTTATTCAAAGATATAATAATGTGGGAGAGAGATCAGACATGCTGTGCACTCATCTCCACTAAAACAAAAGCGAGGTTTTGTTTTTTTGTTTTGATTTCTAAGAGTTGGGGTAGGGGGATTGTAGGCCCTGTATGTTTGCTAATTGGCCTTAACCAAATAAATAAATAAATAAATACAATACAATTTTTGTGTCTTTGTGACAGGTGGTAGTTTTATAACCTGGAGCAGGATACCCATCCAAGTCAGACCCCTACTTTCCCCGCAGAGGTTGAGAGACAGAGACACGATCTTCCTTGATGACAATATTTCAGAGGGATGACCCTTGAGAGGGAGTCCTAGGTTGTAAAATGGCAAGAAACCTCAAGGAAAAATATTTATACATCAGAGGGTCAGAGAAAGAATGAATAGGGAAAGGTGTTTTAAAGTAAATGCTCTCAAAAAAGGGAAATCATGGGCTTACAGTCAGGAAAAAAGCCTGCCCAAAGTTTAGTCAAGCAGAGGGTAGTGTTCTTCTCAGTCTGTAAGTCTGCATATTAGAATAAAAAACAAAAGCAGGATGATTAAGGGCAAATTACGTAAGCTTTCTTTCTGTACCTCAATATTCTCATCTCTGAACTGTTTTACATTCAGTTTATTGGATGAATTGTGTTTAATAAAATAATATAAATAAAGCACTTAACTCCCTGTAGATGATTTTCCCCTCAACACAATAGTTGCTATTTTTATTACTCATTGTTTTTACTCCATGGTACAATCTCATTTACTACATGCAATAGTGACTTACCACTCTGAAATATTGACTCTAGATTTTTAAAAACAAAGTGAAAATAGAAGGTTCAACCTGATGTTAATGCATGAAAGCTATATAGCTATTACTTTCTTGTTAGTTAATCAAAGACAGTTGAAGTTCCACTCCAAAAATTTTGTTTGAGTTGCTTCAATAACATTGACACCTGTTTCAATCATGGATATAAAACTCTGTTGTCAAAAACATACTTTTCACACTGAAGTATGTGTTCATTTTAATGAATATGTATGTTTTAATGCAAAATGTTATTTTTCCTTATAATTATATTTTTGGCACTGGGAAATGTAGTGTGTCAAATCCTATAATTGTTAAGGGAAATTAGAAGTTTGTATATCACCATCTGCAGTTTGCAAGGTTCATAGTTCTAAAGTTAATAGTCTAATTCATCAAACAAAAACAATCCAGGCGAATATGTGTCATTAGCATATGTTTGTGATATAATGTGTCCTATGTTCAGCTAAGCAACTCAGCTAGCTGCCTGCTGAGCAGCCTGGCACCAAGGAATAGACAATAGTCATGGCTGTAACTATGCTATTCACTCAGCTTTTATTGAACGAAGGTTCACTCAAAGCAGAACATCCACATGCATTAATACTCTACTCACACTCTAACATCTAAGAGAAATATAACACACATACACACATACACACATACACCCACACACCCCTGTACAGCAGTCAGTGGAGGATAACAGACTTGAATCCCAGAATCTCAGTCTGCAGGTCTGGGAGATGGCAAGGTGGGCAAGGGAGTTGTCAGCATCCTGTAAGGAAGGATCTCTGGAGCCAGGTGGGTGGCAGGGCAGGCGAAGTCCTCAGTCCAGCAGGGCAGAGCCTCTGGTGGCCAATGCCAAGGGAGATCAGCATGGCGTGGAGCAGCATCTGGTGTGTGGAGCGTGGCTGTCTCAGCAGTGGTCTGGAACCTACCTCAGCTATCCCTGGAAAATGGTGTGTGTACTCCACTCTTCTGGGTCTTTTCATTAGTACCCCTGATGCCAGGTGTGGAAATTTGCTCAGGATCCTGTGGGTGGAACATGGCTGTTCTGCCCCACACCCCTGATGCCAAGAGTGGAGTTCTGGCAGGAGCCTGTCTACAGGGGATCCCGCTCCACAGACATGGTAGTTCTGATCACACACAGGTATATTTAGTGTGTCTCTTTGCTAGACATGTCTAGAGTAACTTAGGTAGTTTCTCTCTTGAACCAAAGTGTCACAGCTGACTGGCAGCCATCTTGGTTGACATGAGTACTTTGCTTTACATACTTTAGCCTATCTTGACTGGACCAACATCATTTTATTAGTCCTGCTCTTCACAATGTGGTATTAAATTAAATTAATGGTACGAGGTATAGGAGGTCACTAGATAAGTGAAATATGTTCTCTTTTTCAAAAACAGTGCTAGCTTTTAGGTGTACACAATGTATTTGAAAAAGCCAGATGAGACACTGATGAGTGAATTAAGTAACTGAATTTCAAAAGTATTGAATGTACTTAAACATAGGATGCTTCCAATGGGTAAGGTTCCAATGGGCAATCCTATGAGCACTACTTACAAGTAAAAGTTTCATCAGAAGCTAGCTTACCTTTTTGCCTATCTCTTAGTATTAGAGAAAGAAAAGTTAAAGTTGAAACTTCCAAGATAACCAGAAACTGAAGGGCCAAGATTCACATGAGAAATAAGCTAAACACTTCATTTTCTTCTTTTTGAGGCATTTGCTGAAGTCTTATGCAGCACCAGGCAAGTGGCCAAGTCATGAGACAAAATGGTGCTAAAAAATAGAGTGTGTTTTTAAAATTTATTTTTAATGTTGTTGTATTACATCCATTCCCCTTTTGTTCCCCATTGTCCCCTTCCCCACCTAACCACTCCTCCCCAAGTCAATCCCACAAAATGAGTGTATTTTAATGTTAAATAGGAAAAAAGTGAGATAGAGGGGCCACAAAAAATATTAGTCCATAGTAAATAAGACAAGTTCTCAGTTGGAGAGGGCAAACATCAACTTTCCAAGAAAAGGTGGTTGTTGACCTTATAATAACTGTGGTAAACACAACTTTCTATTTGGTTGTCTTTATTATTTATTTGGATTAAAGTGACTACCTCCTTCATGCTCCCCACCAGATATTGAGATACACCACACTTTAGGCAATATATTATCATACAGACCTCCACATTTTAAAAAAGATTTTGTTTATTAATTTTAGAGAGAGAGGGGGAGAGGCATAGAGGGAGAGAGAAACATAAATGTATGATTGCCTTTCATCTGCCTCCAGTTACGGACCTGGCTGGAGACCTGGCTTGCAACCTGGCTATGTGCCCTGACTTGGGGAATCAAACCAGCAACCTTTAGGTTCACAGGTCGGCACCTTGTCCACTGTGCCACCGGCCAGGGCCCAGACCTCCACATTTTAAATAGAACTTCCACTTTTCAGTTATGCACTTCCAAACACAGCTACAAGAAATTAAGCTAAGAGAGATAGATAATAAATTTGTATGTGGTGCTGGTGAGAGAAAGGAATATAAATTAAAAATGAGGCAGCTCAGATAAAAGATATGTTTCAAAGCTGCTTAGAAGTTAAAGTATACTTAAGGGGGTTAATATTTGATTCTAGATTCATGTAATATCTAGTTGATTTTAAAAAATACTTAAACTATAGTTAAAAACATACAGACATAATTCTATTGCATCTTTGTAGTTCAATGGACACTCAACAGTTAGAGTTAAACACTTGGAAATCAGCAACACTATTATTGACCTATATAGCAGTGCAGCTTATGAACATAACGTACGTCAAAATCAGAAGGACTAAGAGTCAACTGACAGTTTGAAGCAGGTAACAGTATTTTGGCTTTTCAACAAATGCCGAGTGGGTGGTAGCCACACCTGTGCTTGCCTCCACTGAATCTCTGCAACTTTCAGACTACTTGGCACAAAACAGACTTAAACATCATTTTAACTCAATATTTTCATTCTCTTCATTCAGTCTAGTTTCTTATTAAAGAAAAAGCAAACACCGCCACTTAGGCTTTTAAAGATTTGCAGTTTAGGGTTATGTTCTGATCATTTTGAACAACAGTATATTTGTAGTGCCCCTAAGTCTCAGTCTTCCTCACCCTTGAGTGTAAGAGAATTTCTAGGAAGGAGCAAAGAGAAAAAAAGTGGTTCCAAATGATAATTGTAATTTTCAGAGTTTTTTTTTTTTAAAGTATGTATCAATTCCATGTATAATCTACTGCAAATCCACTTCAAATACATATGGCATATTGCATGTGGGAAGTTTCAAGAACTTTTTTATGAACTGTCTAATGGAAACTCAGAACTCTGACCTGCCCAAGTTTCTCTGCAGTTATTTCTCTCCAGCGCCCTCAGCATAACCTGAGTGTGGCAGGTGAAAGAAAGGCCACCTACGATTTTATCTCATGTTTGTAGCCAGCCATTCTAGAATGGTTCACTCGGACCTGAACGTCCCATCTTTGTGCTCTCACCCTTATGTAGCTAAACTGTGACTGAATACATCTCATCTGCTCCATTAGAGTGTAAGTTCCCTGAGGTGAGAGATGATGTCAATTCATGTGTATGCAATTGGCACACAGTATCATTAGGCAGTGCATTTGCACAAACAGTGCACATTGAATTGAATGTTCCTACTAAACTACTAGAAATACTGTAGCACAGCTCCCAAAGGCATGTTCTTGCAGTTGTAAGCATGAATTAACGTTCTAATTAAGCGATAAATGTTGTGCATTTTGCATTGCTCTCGGGCTACAGTCAACCCTCCGTTTTCATAGAGGGTGTAAATCAAGTCCTGTGTTTTCTCTACTTATCTAGCTTTTACTACAGCTTAGAACAGCCCTTTGAGACTGTGGCGTGAGTGAGGGAGAAGAGCTGCGGCTGGCCCCTCTATAAGACCCCCAAGGTGTCTGCTGTAAATCTGCTTGAAGAGTGGCATCTTCGGAGCTTCGTGGGGAAGACGTTTGGGTAGGAGCCTCGAGGCTCCCCACAGACCCTACTCTTCCCCTTGCCCCCTCTTTACTTCAGGGAGAAACTGCTTGTCCCCTCACACTCCCTGTGGGATGATGTATTCATTTCTTCTCCGGAATTCCTACTAACTCCCGATAAGAATCGCTGGCTTGATCGGAGATGTTAAGATGGGATTTTGAGAATGAGAGCGCACGCATCTTCTATAGATGCCTGGGATGAATAAACTTTCCTTCTCGCCAGCACTGTGTCACCAGTGGGGCTTTTGGGCGGACAGGCAGCTGCCCTGGATTGGGTTACATAAAGTTCAGTTATTACTGGTGGTTTTGATTGTTTTTAAATTGACTAGGCTTTCTGCTGAGATCTTTCAATAGCTGCATATATCTTGTGCACTTGTCAGAAAATGTTGTAATGTTGCTTTTTTAGTACGAACAAAACATTAGAGACTCTGAGTAGTTAACCACGGCAGTAGCGGTGAGGAAAACTGGGACTGACACATCTCATTGGAGGGTTGAGGGCTGGACCTGCCAACAGAGGTGAACTGCTCTGGTCCCCAAAGCCAAGGGCTTTCCCTTCTAGTTTAGAAACTTAAGGTTCTTTGCGATCACAAGATACCCCTGACTGCGGAAAAGAATGAGCCTAACATTCTAGCTGAGTCAGTCTACTGCTGTCTTATTGAATCACGCAGTTCCTGCCTAGACTGGTCCTCCTGCACCAGAAGATGAGAGTATAGGATTTTAATCATTCGAAGCTTAAACAGAAAAGAATGACATTCTTCCCAACTGCTGCACACCGCTTTTGGTGGCTCTTGAATTTACAAACAAGTCAAGTCTCTAGCAGAACAAGCTTTGAAGTTTCACAGGAATTTGAATTTTAATGTTTACAAGATCAATTACCCTTCAGGTTTGCAGCGAGGGATTGGAGTTCTCTTTGCCAGAATGTCTAAAGGCTATGGTGAAGAGAGGCAAGCCAATATTGTCTCCCAAAGAAAGTGCTGAAGATAACAAAAATGAGAGTATGTAAAACAGATGGGCAATTATAATGTCTTTCCATGAAAACTTGTTCTGATCAATTTGGTAAATATTCACATTAACTTGAAAATAATAAGGTATTTGTCATTTGCTGGTTATACCATTTTTTCTTTTTTTGCATGACAATTTGAGGTCAAATCTGTTAGTTATGTTGTTCAAGCTTTACATCCTCATAAAATTTTGCTTGCTTATTTTACTAGCTTATTAGATGTGTTTGCTAAACTCTGTCACTGTGATTATGATCCTTTTTCTTCAGTTAATTCTTGCTTTATATATGTATAAGCTAGGTTTTTAGGGGATACATATTTGGAATTACATGTTTCTCTTAGATACAATTCTTTAATAATTACCAAGTTTCTCTTTTTATCCCCCATAGGCCTTTTTAAAATTAAAATCTTCTTTACATGATATGAATGCAGTTTACTAAGTTGCTTTAACTGATTTTCTATATGGAAATTAAAAAGAAAAGTTCTCATCCTTGCTCTTAAAGTGTATCTCTTGTAAGCAATATGTAAGAGCAATTTGTATTTTTCTCTATTTCCCAAATTGAGTCATTAACTTGAAGTATTGGGTTGGCCAAAGAGTTTATTTAGCTTTTTTTATACAATGGCTCTAGTAGTGCTTAGTTTTCTTTAACTTTATTAAAACAATTTTGTTAGATTGTATTGTGACAGCTGTCATATCAGCATGCATTAAAAAATCAAAATTGATTAATTTTTGTACTGCCATGTCAATATTGAAGATAGAAGAAAATATACAATATTTTCAGCATATTATACTTTGTTAAGAAAGGTGAAAATGCAAATGAAACTCAAAAAATGATTTGTGTGGTGTATGGAGATCAAATATGTCAAAAGTGTTTGTAACATTTCTTGGTAATATTAATATTTTGGTCAAATAATTCTTTGCTGTGGGGCTACCTTATGCATTGGAAGATGTTTAGAAGCACCTCTGGCCTCTACCTGCTAGAAGCTGATAGCAGGAGATAGCAGATATACTCAAAATATTCAAATCAATAAAGTTATTTGTAAAAGTTATAAATGTGTCCTTTATATTATGAAAAAAATGAAACAGACTTTTTGAGCAACCCAATATCATATATGTTGAGATTTAGCATAACTTCTGATGTAGGTATATATTTTTTAAACTTTATACTGTTAATTCCCATTCAGTATGATTTGGCTTACTCTTTTTCTCCTTTTTTTTTGAATTAATGCAATACATACATTTGATTACATATATGTATATTATATATTATAATGTGTAATTACTATATATTATATCTTATGCATGATATAAATATCTGTCAGAGCAGCCTTGCTATATGAGAGCATCTGGAGACAGATGTGGGCACAGGCAATGGGTTAGTTGGGGGTTGACTGGCAAGGAGACCAGTATGAGAGCTGGTAAAGGGTTTGTTGGCACATTTTTAAGCTTACAAGTCTCAGCATGTGTGGCATCAGATGTCTAATTAGAGTATTGTCTTTTGGTCACTGGCAACACATATCAGTAAGTATTCTTCTCAAGCAGAATCCTGCACATTCTGTAGTTCTGAACATTTTTAATTTGTATTAAATTATCACTTATATACTGTTTTACTTCTCTTTAAATGATTAATCAAAGGGTTATAACATCAGTCATTATCTTATTTCAATATAAAAAATACATCTTTCTCAATATTGCTAGAACCTTACAATTAAGTTATAGCCACTTTGTACATGTTTGTTACCATGAGTTTTAGTTTTACATAAGGTTAATCAAAATGTATAAATATTTTGTTTAATCAATATTTATTTATACTTTCCCATTTGTTGACTCCTTTTGTTTTCTTCATTTTTTCCTGTGTATCCATATTTCCATTGGCATTTCTTGACAATTATTTGAATAAATTCCTGCCTTTATGTATATCATATATAAATATCAAAAAGAAAGCAAAACTGATGGCCATCCTTGATGCATGTCAGAACTGTTTTCTCTGCTGTGAATTTTAGTTCATGTAGGCCTTGTAGCTTCCAAAGCTTTCTAATGCCTTTAAAATTTTGTAATCTATCTGGCTTCACTGGTTGTTGTAACAGGAGCATTACCTTTTCATAAACTATTGCATTTTACCTGGAAATGTTCCACTTGAGTTTTTCAACTGAATTGTGCATAAAAATCATACAGTTCATTGATATCTCACTAACTATCTTCTGGATAGAATTTAATTTTCTTCTGGCAGGCAGCTAGGTGAGGATCAAATTATGTTAATCTTCTTAGAAATTAGGTGCTTCACATTTATTTTCAGAGATAGCTGACTTATCTGCAGTTTAGCTTTACTTCTTCGATGTAATCTTTTGGATTCTAAGAGAAAATGCTAGGTGTTTACCAGAGTCTCTTTAATATGATAGAAACTCAAATCTAATTTCTATTTTACCAGTTTCATGCTGTTGATAAAAATTTATAAGTTTCATGCCATTGATGAAAATACAGTTTGAACTCTCAGATCTCTAGCCTCAAGTTTCTGTTTAGCTTCTCAGCTCAGGAACCATTTTATTTTTCATAAATTGGAAAAATACTTCTGTAGGAAAAGTGTTTCCCAATGCCTGGTTCATTTTGCTTAGCTTTCTCTGTTTCTGGGAATCACAACCCAATAAGTCTTTATTCTTTGATCTTTCTTGTTATTGCATTTCTCCTCTCCAATCTCAGTCCTCACACATTTTAACACATCTCTGGTACGATTGATATATGTTAGTCCTCAAATTGAAATTGTCAGCCACCTCAAATTCTCTTCAACTCACATCTAACTCCATGGTTATATAAGGGCAACAGATTTATTAAAAGAGAAATAGGATTTGTGTTTGTGCTATACATTCTGAAAATAATTTAATAAATAAAATATATAATATTTACATAGAATATAAAATAAATTAAATTATCTAAAGTGCTCTTTAACTTAATAATTTTCTGGAAACTCATTGGTTGCTATACACAGAATTAATTGATACTCTTGTGCCTTCAATAGACAAGTGGATCATGTTCAAGTCTTTCAAGCCATGTATATAACTCAGTTTCCTCTAAATTAAGCATGCTTATTTTATCTTAATGGCAGCTAAACTTGGATGAATTTCCAAGTTGTTACTGACTTTGTAAGAAAAGCTTAGAAACCATGAAACACATGAGAAAAAAATATTCTAAATCACTTTGGATCAATCTAAGCTCTATGGACTCAAAATTATCATTACTTAGTGGGCTGTTGGCTCTGCAGGGCTGCCATGCATTTCATTTTAATGACCATACAATCCTGGCACCAAAATGTATTTTTCTCATTTAGTGAAGGATGAATAGCTTTTTATAATATTGGGTTTGTCAACAAGAGATGACTTAAAATATGTATAACATATAACAAAATGTGCTTTAAAAACAAATAAATATATGTCTGATAAAGGCTTAACCCAGCATATTGTTTTTACTCTTGAAAAATGCTGCATAATGAAGATGGGGATTAATTACAGGACCATAGTTAGATTGGGATCACACTCTAGGGTGAAGCATATCCTAAAGGAATAAACCTATTTGGCTATTGAAAAGGACTCTTGGTAGCATGGCAGAGAGAGGACTGGACACCTAGCAGATCCAGTCCAACTTAATCTTGAAAGAAGAATGCAAAGACTAGGTCACAGATGATTATCAGCAGTCAGCGAATAAGAAGACAGTGATGTGAGGATAAGGGACAGGGTTAAAATCCCAGGGGCTGATAAAAGGAACAAGGTACTGGCAGGTCTGGAAAGCATCAGTAGATCCAGAAAACCAGATATGGTAACAAGTTTGTGAAGATGTGCCCCTGACCAGAGTCTTAAGAGTTGGAGTGAGAAGATCATGACTGGAGTTGTCACAGCCTGACTTGAATTTGAGTATAAAAAACCAAAAATATAATCTCACATAATGGAAAGATATCAATTTTCCAAGATTGTCACCCTTAGCCACCTTAGATTATTTTCATAAGTGAATACAAATTAATAAACAGGACTAGTCTTAACAATTCAGAATGAGGTAGTTTTAAAATTATTGTTGTTTTATTGTTTTGTTTTTATTTTTATATTTAGACATGTAAATTTATGAGGATCACTAATAGAGAAATTATAAAGAAGGTACATTATTCCTTAAATACTTCCACAAACTAAGAAAATTCAGTCAAGAGTATATTGCAATAAGTAAGAAAATATGTAGACTTTGATATTATATACCAAAAAGTAAAATACCAATGAACAAAGTATCATCAGGATAAAATCAAAACATTTTGTCCATGTAAGCATAAGTCTTAAAATATTCATACAAATATAAATGTAAAATTGTCTTTTAAAAGCAGTCAGAGATACTGAATTACAAAGTAATTGAAGTAAATATTTTAATAAATGGGAAAGCTCTTAGTTATAATTACATATACTTAGTTGTTTACCTGCCTGGTGTGTTAATTGTTTTTAAATGGACACAAACAAGCAGTTTTCTAAGAAACAAATGAAACAGGGGAGAACAGTGAGGGGGAAATGGGATAAATGTAGTACAACAATAAAATAAAATTAAAGTTAAAAAAAAGAAACAAATGAAAGTGACACACACACAATTTTACCACATCGGCAATTTTTAAAAATCATATTAAAATTTGTTTCACCTGTGGAGTTAATAGACTAAATCAATTATAATATAAAAGTATAAGAAGAGTAAACATATTCTTTTAATAGATAAATAAGTTTTACAATCCTAACACATTCAAGTTGGCAGTTGAAGAAATGTCAGAAATTTATGTCCATTACTCAGTAATTCTTTCAAGAAAATAATCAGATATTGAAAAAACATTAACACAGATATTTATCATAGCAGATTTATGACTAAAAATACATACATACTTAGATGTCCCAAATAGTCATAGCCACAATTAGGAAAATATTTAAATAAGTAACAGTATGGTCATGTAAAGCAATAAGGTGTCTCATGGTTTACTTTTTCCTCCTGAGAAAAATCAAAGATCATTGATGCATGTATTATTCAACAAATAAATAACTACAGGTCACTTGAACAAGAAAAAAATTACTCCATTCATAAAAATACAATAGAAACAATAATTAATAGAAAGTATAGAAACTAAGATATATTACATTTTTATAATTTTAGCATTATAAATACATGTGTCCATGCTACTTAGTAAAATAACCATACTAAGTAGCTTATTTCACACCTAAGTGAAAAAAAAATTATTGTTCCTTTAAAGAGAAAAACCTAGGATTAGGAAAAAAAAAGAAATAGAAATGCAATAGAAGCCCTATTTATAGAAATTATACTGAAAAGGAAATTTCAGTGAATCATAAAAAGAAAAATAGATTAAACTCATAGATACTAACAATGTTTCAAATATCTATATATTAGTCAGAGTGTTATAGTCCAATCATTAAAAAAGCAGGCATTGTTAATATGAAATATTAAGTCCCTGGTCATCATTAAACTGGAAAATTTGTATGCAACTGAAAAATTAATATAAAATGAATATTGCTTTCTAAAATTATTTTCTGTGCTTAAAATGAAGATGAGATTTTTTGCTCTAAAGAGATGCACACCATAGAAAAAGAAGTATGGCAGCATGATATTTTGGCAATGTTGGGACCTTGTCAAATGCAGAGGTGGATAGAATAATATACCCATTCATTTTAGAGATTAAAATACCCCTGAAACTCATCAATGTGAACTTATCATAAAATCACATAATTAGTGGAGCTGCTAATAATGAGAACACAAAAGACCTGTCTCCTTATCTGTTGACCTATGAAGACTCCTTCTTAAGTTGGAATGTTCTATTTTTCTAAAGCTAGTAGCATCATTGGAGTTTGGTTCCTGTACTCCTCTCCTCATATCCCTCACCCATAACAGCTTATTCTAGTATACCCCTAAATCAAGTATAAGTTTTCAGATTCTGCTAATTCCTTGGAGATTTTCTATTTTTTCATAAAAATTTCAGACATGGTATGTGTGGGTATATATGTAGTAATGACACGTGAGAAGGGACCTAAATGAAGTTCTATGATGATGCAAAGGAAGGAAACAGAAGAACTAGCCAGTGTAAAATCCTGAGGAACATTGTTTCTTCTAGGAAATACAGGAAACAATTATGGCACGGTCAGTGACCAAAACAAGAGGTCAGGGAGTTAACATGGGTCAGATCATAAAGGGCTCAATCAATTTTCATAATAAACAAAGGAGTCATACAAATGAAGAGGGAGATGTTATAATGTTTGTACCAATAAATGGTAGCTTGGTGGAACTACCTAAGCCATACCACAAAATGGAATTGATACCTCATATTAGTGCTGAATTAGTACTAACCAATTCAGAGCTCACCTGGTGCAAGCTTTTTGACCACATGGCAGAAAGCTAACTAAAATTTGTGTTACCTGCAGACAGGCAGATCTCAGTAAGAAGAAGGGAAAAGAGAAAGAATTTTTTTCTTTAAAATTTACCAAGCAGATAAGCCACTGCTTTCAGCATGGGAAAAAATAAGGGGTGGAGAGAGAAGTAACTAATGTTATTTTCATCCAATGTCAAATCCATTGTGATGGACTCATGGTGGCCAGGGTTCTAACTTTATAGCTTTGAACTCCAAAATACAAAATTTAAAAACAAACCAATCAGCAAACCAAAAGTAAAACACAACAAACAAATTTAAATGACAACTGACTCAGATCATTCACATTCTGCCTGGCAGGTGGCATCTACCTCCTTTGATGGTCAAAATTCACATTTTTTAAAGCTTTTCTGTGGGGGACCCCTGACCCACAGTAAATCCCTTGGTGCCATGGATAAAATAAAACCATCCCTTACAGCAAATGTAGGGGAAGAAAGTTGGCCATTGTCTGGGAAACAAAGGTGTGGTGTTTTCCTTCTTCAGATTTTTTACTGAAACAGTAAGCCTGAAGGCATGTAGCTTGTCAATCAATGCTAAACAATGCTAATTACAGGGAAAAGGAAAAACAAATGAAGGGGCATGGAGATCTCACTCAGGTCAGGATGTGTATTCAAATTTTAAAAACTTCTGCTGTTGATTCAACAAAGAATTAGGCAAGGTGAGAAAATAGGCTGGGCTTCATGGTGGCTAAAATATTTTCTCATGGCCTAATCACCACCTCATACCACCACCACCCCACCACCCCCCTCAGGGTCCACTGGCTATAACACAGAAACATCTCTGTACCCAACCTTCCTAGTTTTCTGGTTGGGTCTTATAGACTTAGCTTGACCCATGCAGCAGTCCAAATTCTGATGTTTTCCCAGGTGGACCCCAGGACTTTTCTTACCATATCTGTCATGAACAACAGTTTAGAAGAAGAGCTGGTATTTGATTTTCATTCTTGTTGCAATGTGTATGTAAGACAAAAAATGTAATCAGAAATCATGTAGATATTTAGAGGCAAGAAGACTAATTTAAAATCCAAATTTCTGTTCATTAGTTTTGGGCCTTGAACAAGTGACTTTATCTTATAAATTCTTTATATTTTTACTTGAAAAGTTAGAATTCTACTACCACCTCCAAGAGCTGCTATTGAAATGGAAGGCAACATATTGCAAAAGGGCATGAACCATGTCTTTACCCTCCACATATAAGAGAACTGCTAGTTTTTGCTTCTAACTTTCAGATATAATTTTTATAAAAGTTTACAGAGTATACACACAGAGTTAGAGAAAAATAATTCAGTTATATCTTTGAGCTTCTAAACATGGTATTCTCCAACCCTAGATAATGTCTCTAAATATGGAGATCAGAAGTTTTACAACACACCAGTGAAGAATGGTTTCATTATCATGCTTCGGTTAAGTAGATAAAAAGAAAAACAAGGTCATGTTCATTAATCCTAGCGAAAACAAAAAACTCAGAGCAGGAACATTTCTCAAAATAATTGACTATCAAGTGTAGGCTGTGAAGGGGGTGAGGTGGAATGAGGGTAAATATTTCCATGTGTGACAGTTGCAGGTATAACCTGAACTTGACAGAGTGATTAACACCAGGCACAGTCACCTCTGGGAGATGTGAGCAAAGAAAAACATCTAGCACTAATGAAATGGAAGATCATTTTCTAAATAGTTTTTTTCAGAACTTTTTTTTTTTTTTTTTTTTTTTTTTTTTTTTTTTTTTTTTTTTTTTTTTTTTTTAATGAGCCACTTATCATTGGTTACTTAGCAGGAAAAGTTTGTTTAAAGCAGACCTGCATTCACATTGGAACTCACTGCTGTGCATAACTTCAGTGGCAATCATGCTGTACCTTAACTATATGTTTTATTTTTGTATTTTCAAGTTATTGTCAGTGACACATCTACCCATAATTGTGAACAATTATGTGTATTTTACCAATTCTCCAATCTGAATTTAAATTGAGATAGTGATTAATATATAAGTATCTATACTTTTTTTTTTTTTTTTTTGTAGTATCAGTCTGATGAGATATGAGGAAAGCTGGTGGGATAGTATTTGCTGTCAGAAAACTTGACTTCTGAAATGTTTGTTTTATTACTCTCTTGTTTTCTTTGTTTAATTGTTTTATAATAGTAGCCCTAGGCCCATTCAGCTCTGTTGAGTTCAAGGAGAGAACCAGACTTCTTGGTGCTATGTTTTACTCAATTTAAATAGCTCAACAGGTTCATAATAAATCAGACCAATGGAGAACAATCAGTCTAAAGACCCATTATCCAAACAAAAGTTTTTATATTTGTCAGGCCATATGTAATTTCTTTAGTAAAGATTTTTAAAAAACATTTTGTGATAAGATAAATAGAGAAGCTCTCATCTCACTTATTAGCTTATAATACTTAACAGTCTCAATTATGAAATTCCTTCTATATTGGAATACTATTGCAACTATTGTGGAATGAAATTTAAGGATGACTTTGAATGATCATGTAATTTTAATGATGATTATTTGAAGCAGGGAAAAGTGCATATAGTGGTTCACACCAATCATAATGGAGTATCAATGTTTCTACTTTTTGTTTCCTAGAAATTGAATAGTGGAATTTTCAAATGTTTTGACACTTATTACCCTCAATTATTCTAAATGAAAATGTCTGAGATAAATACTAGTATTCTCCAACTGGATTGTATCCATCAGGAATGTCTTAAAGCCTACAGGAGATTATTAGATTATTGTCACTATATCTGCAGTGGGTTGAATTGTGTCTCCCCCCAAATTAATATCCACCTGGAACTTAGGAACGTGACCTTATTTGAAAAAATATATAGATGTAAAATAATGGTTCATATGAGATAATCCTTGATTGCTATTGGCCCTAAGTCCAATAAACTTATTTTTTTTTTTAAGTATTTTATATTAGTTTCAGGTAAAAGTTCATTAGTTAGACAATTATATAATTTACCAGGTGCTCACCCTGGTAATTCAAGTGCCCTCCTGGCACCATACATCTATGATTTTATACTTACAAGAAACAAGAAAGGACATGCAGAGGAGAAGGGCATGTGAAAACTTCTACAAGAACTGAAGTAAAGATTGCTGTCCAAGGCCAGCAGCACAAGCCATTAGAAGCTGAAGGGGGAAAGGAGGGCTCTCTTCTAGTGCCTTTGGTGGGAACACCTTGTATTGACATCTTGATGTTCAACATTTGTCTTCCAAAACTGAGAGAATAAATGCCTGTTGTATTAAGCTAACACATTTATAATGAATTCCCTAGAAAAATAATACAATGTCTTGATTTAAAATTTGCTGATTTGGTCATTTGAATGTACTATTCTGAGAAGAGTTTTGAGCTCATTCTTATGTTACCACTCTTTTCAACGACTCTTTTAATTTTTAAAAGAATTAACTTAATTATCTGTTTTTAGGTCAGTTAATAAATTGTCAAACTCATAAAATAATTGATTTAACTAAAATAAATTTGAACAAACTTTTGTTTTGTTGTGGGGGTAAGGTTTGATAGAAGTATATTATGTGATAACTCAATGATTCTAAACTTCTGTCTATGTGTAAACACACTTCTATCAATAAAGATATTCATTTCAGGTTTATTCAATTCTGTTTGGAAGTCTTAAGACAGAAATATGATGCTAAAATATTTATTATACAATTTGCAAAATAAAATACTAGGAGTCATTTTGAAATGCTACCAGGTAAACTTTATTCTCCCTTATTTGATAGCTACTTGTCTGTAATTACCTTCAGTTTTCTACTGATCAGACAACATCCTATATTTCACATTTTAAAATAACATAAAAACAGAATTTCATAAAAGAAGGAATCAGAATAATTTTACATGATAGAAAGAATGGGAAATACATTTTTTTTAAAAAATAGGAGAACACAAACCTCAGGAAGATGAAGTATATAGATGCAAACTTTGAAAAAGTTTGGCCTTCAGATATTTTTAAATGATTAGGAAGTAAATTCTTTAAAAAATGATATTAATAGAAGGATTTTCTAATGGCTAAAATTTTCTGAAAATGTGACTACCTCAGGTCACAGGGAGTTGCATTGGAAAATCTGGTACTGAATTAATTTTTCTAACAGTGATGTTCTGGAAGCCTATTCCATAACTGAAAACAAGGCACATGTGTCTCCTGATAATAGATTGTAGATATGCTTGACTGTAACATCAACAAATAAAATAATAGAAGCCAAAAATAAAATGGATATACCTCTTTGACGATAGAAAAACTTGAATGGGAGATTACGCTAGGAATACTTTTTAAAATTTTTGCATAATTACACAAACAAAATAGAGCTTTTAAAAAAATGAACATGATGAAATAAAAGATAATTTGAAATAAAATCCACTTTCATTTAAGAGGGTTTTTCATATTTGATTTCATTATGAAGATACTTTCATCCTCTAAAAATTTGTTATAGAGCATTCTCACAAGAGATGAAAATAATGGGATAAAGTCAAGAAATATGTCAGTCTTGAGAAATAAAGATGTGAAAGGAGAAGAATAATAATGCAAATTAAAATACATAAAAATATAATGCACTAAGGAAAATTTCTACAGGAATTCAGTTCTTGATTTACATATTCTATTGCTAATCCTTTGAAACATCAAAAGGTGGATGGAGATTTCTGTTTCTTAAAGTTATAAATGTTCTTGAAAGTCTACAGAAAATCGCATTAGCACAGAGCAGTAGCTGTACGTGGTAGAATATGTAGGCCCACTTAGTTTACTACCAGATGTTACTTTTCATTCATAACTTAATAAGAACGATATAGCATAGTTGCTGAGGGGAATGCAAGGCGGGAGATAAAATGTGAAGCTGACTTTAGCTGAGTTCAACGACTTTATTTTTGTGTAGAAACTAAGTGATTGGTGAAAATTCTGGCAGGACCAGGCCTCATTTGGTTTTCTACAACATCCTCCAATTTTAGTTTCAGTTGGTGAGGAATCAGTTTGCAATTTGTTATTTTATTTTTAAAATCTCACCTAGCACTTTGGTTGGTTTTTTCCTTTCTGAAATCAATCAAGGAGTTTCAGACAGAAGAGAAAAATATAGCAATCCCCCCATGGGGTGGCTTCTTGGTATTTCAACAAAGGCCAGTTGAACAGCAGGAAGTTGTGTTAAAGCCAGGACTTCCCTGGCAGATTGCAAAGGTTAAGAACACATTAGAGAAAGCAAGCGGTGTATGTGCCTTTTGTACTCTTAAGAATAATTTCTAAATTAATTGTATCAATTTTCTTCATCTTTTGTTTGTTCAACATTACTGAGTTCTAAGAACAATGCCATTTAGGCTCTACAAAAGCAGAATTGCACCGATTAACCCCAAAAAACTCACAGCTGACAAAGAAGGAAAGAAATGCATGTAGTATTGTATAAATATAAATATAAACCAAAATATAAACATGGTATGATAATTGAGCAAAAGAGAGGACATTCATTTCCACTAAGTGTTAGGATTATAGAAGAACTCAATGAGGAAGTGATATTTAGACTAAACATTGATGAGTTTTTGATTATGAACATAAGGAAGTAGAGAGCAGGACATGCCATGAAGAAAAACTTTATATATGATATTGCATTTACAACACACAACTAGTAGAACCCCCCAAATGAAGTTTTGGGGTAATCTGTGGATTTTGAAGAATTTTAATTTGTCTCTGTTATGTAATTTCAGAAAGGCACATATAGTAGTTGGAGCTCTTGTATTCATTCTTTATTCAATTTTTCTATACTTGCAATTATACCAATGTGTTAAATTGTTTTGTCTTTAAAATAAATATTGATGTCCTATTTCAAATTTTATTTTCTTTTTCAAAATTGTTTGGTTAAGTTTTTTAATTGCTTGACTTTTAAATTGCATATAATGAAATGCAAAGAACTTAAGTGCAAAATTTGATAACTTTACCAATGTTTGTGGCCATGTAAAACACCACCAAATCATTATATGAACATCTTCTATCATTTCTCAAAGCTCTTCTATGTTATTGTCTGGTAAAGTCCCCACTGAAGAGATAATCAGCATTTTAATGTCTATTGCTATTTTTGAAATTCCTGCATTTGGAATCTTTCTGCTTGGGCTCTTTGATGTCTGGTTTCTGTTGCATGACATGATATACATGAATTTGATCTATATTTTTCTATGCAATCAATTGGAACATTTTAGTAGAGCATAGCTTTCCATTGCATCTATTACTATGTTTACCCATTCTTTAGAGATAACTTAGTGTTGATCCTGGAAGGTGATTATACTTAGATGTCAAATGTCACCCTAATTAAATGCTTTTAAATACAAAACTGGGCAGTAGCAACTATGGAATTTTATTTTCAGTTCCCTTTGACTCTGACTTGTGTGAGACTTTAGGGTCCCAACTGAATGCTTGGGCTGTTCACCATCTCTGAGCAATTTTGGCTCATTGTTTGTATCAACTAAGTTCTCTAAATTTGTTGTTGTTGTTGTTACTTCTGCCAAACAAGCATTTCCAAATCTTGTACATTAAAATTCATTTCCAGATCTAGAGATAAGATAATCTTAGACGACCATTTTACTTCTTTGAAACACAAAGATTATTTTTCCTCACCCATAAAAGCAAAGATGTACTAGTTTTAAAACATATTTTTTCTATCAATGTATCCATCAGTACCAGACTATTCCACAGAAGTCTTTTTCAACTCAATTGCCTAAAGCTTTTATCTCAACTTTACCTGCTCTTGAAAGCCCTCCAACTTCATTTGCTAAGATCCTTTGAAGTATTTTTTTAAAGTTCTTGAGAGTTGTCATTGTGCCATCAGACAATGAGCCACATGCAACCCCCATGTGATATTTGTTTTTCCAAACATTCATGCTGCTCTTTTTCCGCTGTCCACTGAGTCTCATGGAAAAAAGCTGCTAATACTTTTGTTGGCCTAAACAATTACTCTCAAGTCTGTGTTAGTGGTTGTCTATGTTAATTCTTTATTTGTAGGTCAAAGAAAGCCATATCACAGCATGGAGTGCTTGGTGAAACAAAACACCCCCTTTATAGTTCCTTGTTTTGTTTTGTGTTCTGAACTATATCCTCTGAGTAGTCCAATAAAAATAATTTTGTGGAGTCCTGACTCTCACCTGTCAACTGAAGGGATCAAACCCAATTCAAAGGGCATAGATTCTCTACCTACCCTTCCACAGCTTTCCTCTCTTTTTTTTTCTGTATGCTACTACCAACGAGGTTCTTAATTAAAAAACAAAGTTATTTTCTTAAATATCTGACATAACTGTCATTTATTATGTTTCAAAAAGGTGATGGGCTATGTGTGTATTTTGGGACAAATGAAATCATCTCCCTGTTAATGCCTTAGCTTTTTGGTATCAGTGATTCAGAATGCTTTATTTTTGAGTGTTATATAAAGGGACATTAAGCTATTATAGAATGACTAGTTCACAGCGAGAACATTTTAGATCCTCATGTTTATAAAGGTTAGCCTTTATATTGGATTTTAGTTATTAGTTATTGGGTTTTGGAATTATGTTAAGAGTTCTATTTTTCTTATTTTGTATTTAATCTACAAAAGGCAATTGAAGAGGCCTATGCAAAAAAACCAAAAAATAAAAACCAAAAACCAGATTCGCTTGCTATCAGCTAGCTGCTGTAAAGCACAGTGCCTAGGAAGAATTCTTAAGTGAAGGGCTGTTTCATTTTTATCCATTATAGTGAAAGACATTATCTCAATATTGAAAGTAAACCTTTTTATCATGAATTCCAAGGATTGGGGAGTTAGGAAGGACTACAGAAGGTACCTCAGATCAGAGATCTCTCATGCAGTTACAGTCAAATAGTGGCTGGGGCTGGATGACCAGAGGTTGGAGCAACTAGGAGCTGCGTAGGCATCACTCCCTTTTCATTAGTTAGTTTGAAAAGCTTTTTCCATCTGAAAAGACTGTTTTGTACCTTATATACATTCTTCATATTCCACTCAAAAGCAATATATTATATTTTAGTTTATCTCACTCCTCTATCATTGCATAGCAGGTACCAGATAATACCTGCACACTTTGCATAGAAATCTTCTCTTTTCCAGATCAAAGATTAGCAAATTATGGTTTTCAGGCCAAATCCAGCCTGTTATTGAACAAATTTGGCCATGTTTATTTGTTTTTATTTTATGTTACAATAGGGGGTATGGCTGAGAGTATATTTTGCAAAAACCTTCAAGATTTACACTGACACTGACAGAGAAAGTGTACCAATCCTTGATAAATTCCCTATTTTGCATATTATTACAGGTGATATTTTTAGCCTTTATATAACAAGCGTTTTGTTTCCCCCAATTTCTAGTAATGTTTTTCTTTTCCTTTTATAAAGATTTTATTTATTATTTTTAGAGAGAGGAGAATCAGGGAGGCAGAGAGGGAAGGAAACATCAATGTATGGCTGCCTTTCACCTGCCTCCAGTTACAGACCTGGCTGGAGACCTGGCTTGAAACCTGGTTATGTGCCCTGGCTGGGGAATCGAACCAGTGACCTTTGGGTTCGTAGGCTGGTGCCTATCCACTGAGCCACCAGTCATGGCCAAGTAATGCTTTTCTGATTGTCCTTTACACATTAATTGCCAGTCTTCCACCAATAGTCTTTTCAAGGTTTCTCCAGCTTCTATCTCCTACTCATCTTCAAAGTCAATGACATATTTATGGAGTTTCATTATAAACAGACCTACTCCTAGTACCAAATTCTGTTTCAATTAATTTTTCTGCAAAAACAAACAAACAAACAAACAAACAAAACATCTATACCAAAATGTAGTGACTGAAAGCAATAACAATTATTTTATTACCTCTCATGGCCTCTGTGGGTCAGGAATTCAAGAAAGGCCACGCTGTATCCCTGCATCTGGGATTTTAAAGGTGGTTACAATGACATGGGGGCCTGAGCTAAAACAGTAGAAGTGGCCAGCCACCCTTCTCCCTTAGGACCATGGCTGCCTCATGGTGCTTAAAATGAGTACATTAGGGCAGAGGGCTTTAAAAGTGACTATTTCAGTAAACAGTTTGAAAGCTGTTTCACCTCTCCTGAGATAGCTCAGAAGACACATATCTTGATTTCTGCTATAATTTTTTTTTTTGGGGGGGTGAACAATGAATTACAAGGCTTTGCAGAGTCAGAGGGAGGGAAAATTAAGACCACCTCTCAACAGATAAGAGGCAAGATGGGTGATGTTATTGTGGTCCCTACTGGCCAATAGAATGGATGATAAAATTTGGCATTTCATATCAAATCCCAAAAAGGAAAGAAACATTTCTGTTTAAAAATAAGGTTTTTGAGGGCTGTATTTTTTCCTCTAATTTCCATTTGAAGCATTGTCTTTTTGACACCAAGTATATATTTTATTAATTTTCCAAGGATAAATATTATTGAATAAAATTATGAGTCAGTATAATATTTAATTTGCTTTCAAGGTCTATTTTTACAATTTGAAGTAATTCCACCATTACTTCAAATTGTAAAACTTGACTTTTCAGACGCTTTTTGGTCACAAGAAGAAAGTAGCAGATTATTTACAATTTCTCACAGTAAGTACAATTTATATTGCCTCTCAGTAGAAACATGATTCTTTTTCAGGGAAGGCCAATATACTTGATCAATGTAGGACTACATTACATTAGTGTTAAATGATGTAAAGCCCTGTCGAAGAACTCAGACCAGCCAAATTAATAGCATTAAACCTATTTAATGTTATTAAGGCATTATTGCTTGCTTATCTCAAAATTCCACATGTCACAGAATAACCATATAATAAACCTTTATGAAGTGACAATGAATGAAAATTACTTAACATAGTACCAGGGATATAGAAATCCATTAAATCAATGTTACTTTGGATTATGACTGTTATTAGTTGTAGTGGTAGATACAGTACTAGTAGTAATAGTAGTAGTAGTAGAGTAGTATTTCAATAACATTTGAATAGATTAATATATGGCCAATATAAGTAAAGCCAGGTAAATATGGATCATATCATCATAACCATCATATAATTTATATTTTATAGAATGTTAACTTTTTTTTTTTAAGATTTATTTATTATTTCCAGAGAGAGAAGGGAGAGAGGAAGAGAGGGAGAGAAACACCAATGCATGGTTGCCCCTCAACGGCCCACAACCTGGCCATGTTCCCTGGCTGCGGAATCAAACCAGCGACTCCTGGATTCGCAGGCCGGTTCCTCATCCACTGAGCCACCAGCTAGGGCTATAAAATGTTAACTTTTAACAAATATGTTAACCTTTAGCAAATTCCCATTAAAAATAAACCAGAAGGCACTGAAGACCTTTTTCCATTTTGACTTGCATTTAAACAAATTTTCGCAAATCTTTTGTTTTATGCAAAAAAAGTAACAAACTATTTTAGGTATGATATTATTTTGGGACCATCATGACCAATGAATGACATGTTCAAAATTTTATAACCACTGAATAAAACTGTATTTTTACAGTACCAATATGAAGATTTACACTGAAATTTTATTTACCCAGCAACACAATATAATGGTGATTTTGTGCTTCCCTTTTATATTGTTATCATATATAGTTTATTTCAATTATACTTAAACACCCTTATCAATAATTCTTGTCTGCACCCAACATACATTTACATTTAGTGTCCTTGAACAGAAAGTATAGGGATATTCTGACTGAACTTGTTGTTAAATGTCTAAGAAATGTAGGCATTTTACAAGAAATACTGAGAATGTTGAAAATTATAGCTGAAAATTGAATTCTTTATAGCTTTCTAACAGAAGATTTAAATGATTTAACTCTATATCTCTAAGACACAATCCACTGATCACCACTGCTTTAAAACAAGATAGAAATCTGAATAGAACAATTTTGGCAAAGCATTTAAGAGCTAATTACTGACAATTAAATCAAAGCATGCTTTTTAAAGTCCATTTTAGTAGCAGAAGTAATTGGCTTCAAAATCAGGTGGTAAAAAGAGAACAAGATCAGGATGAAACTGATGAAGAAGATCATCTTATATCGTGCCCAGCTCCTGTAAGCGCCAAGCCTGGCTTGTAATCATAATACAAAATTCCTTTATCAAATGTGACTTTTCCTGGAATGTCCTGGGAAAATGTTTTTCAAAAGTCACTAAAGCAGAGAATTTTCAATGAGATTCCCCAAGAGTAACAATAATAAACATTTCATATAATAATAGCTTGGTGATGATGAACTTCAGATTATTAAAACTACGAACATTAAAATGACAACAAACTCACAACTATCAACAACAGAACCTAAAAAAATAAAAACAAAAACAAACTAAGCAAACAACCAGGTATGGGGATCATTGGGCGAGTCATCAGCTGAAAGGGGGAAGGGAGAGAAATGGGGAAATGGTGTAGGGATTAAGAGGCATCATTGGTAGATAGACAGGGGGCTATTAATAATAGCATAAGAAAGGAAGGAGCCAGGGAACTTATATACACAACCCATGGACATGAAATGAGGTGGGGGGGATTGCTGGAGAGAAATGGGGTGCTAGGTGAAGGGGAAAAGAAATTGGGACAACTGTAGCAGCATAATCAATAAAATATACTTAAAAAAGAATAATAAACAGAAATCTAGTAAAATATGTAGATGCAATTTTTAAGGTAAACTTATTCTATTTATTTTATTTATTTATTTAAAATATTTTACTGATTGTTTTTAGAGAGAGAGGAACTCTAAATGAAATGGTAGAGTTGTGCCATCATATTTCTTTTTTTTTTTTTTTTTAAAGATTTTATTTATTATTTTTAGAGAGAAGGGAAGGGAGAGAGGCAGAGAGGGAGAGACATCAATGTATGGTTGCCTTTCATCTGCCTCCAGCTAAGGACCTGGCTGAAGACCTGGCTTGCAACTTGGTTACGTGCCCTGGCTGGGAATCGAACCAGCAACTGAGGGTTCAAAAGCTGGTACCTTATCTACTGTGCCACCAGCCAGGGCCTTTTGTTTATTTATATATTTATTTTTGACATTTGTATGAAATCTAGATGTCTCTAAAAGCAACACTTATTTGTTCTTTCAGAGCCACAACTGAAAGAGGCTTTAGAGACACAGAAATGAAAGAAGCAATACTTAGGTAGAACTTTATGATAAAACATTTTCAGTCTCAAAATTCCTTTTGTACCTATCTTTGCAAAAGTATATGTGGATTTATTTGGTACATCATTGTTGTACCTCTACTCTGGATCAAGTATTGTATTAGATCCTTTGGATAAAATAAAAATATAATAAAGTTTATCTTCTTCAGAGGCTCATAAGTTAACAGTTTAGAATGTGTTCCAAATACTTCATGGGCACTAGACTGAACCTTCTGATAACATGTTTTCTGCTTAGGGTGTTAAAGCACCAATTTCCTTTGAATTCTGATTAGGAGCACAATAAGATCATTATTTTTTCCAGAGGGAGCAGAGAAGTACCTGATGCTTTTTCCCTTTGAAGATATCTGTCCACATATTTGAGGTTCTGACAGACTCCTTTTTACTCATCTCTTTCTCTGTCCATTATACATCAACTTTAGGGAATGTTAATTAAGGAAAAAAATGCTGATTACATTATCTCCCAAATCCACATTGTTCTTATTTATTCTGATAAGGGCATTATCACGAGGTCTTTGGCTTATTACACAGGGCTACTAATAATATTTTGTACCATGGAGTTTAGTTCTTTCAGAGATATTCTGAAATGTGGCATTCGCTTACAATTGCTTTGCAGATAATCCTCTGATTTTACTGATAGTAAGGCCAGGCACTCTAAATTTACCGAATTATGGGAGCAGTTGTTATAATATAAGGGTAGAGAATTTCACTCCTTCTGATATTTTTAACATATTTTACACAGAAGAGATTTACTTGAATGCAAATCAAACTTTATGATTCTATGTTTCAGAGTGTCTTGGGAAACATAAATAGTATTATTTGTCTGAAATTATAGTTTGAAATTTTTTTCATTTATTTAATTTTAGAGAGAGGGGAAAGGAGGGAGATAGAAAAAGAGAGAAACATTGATCAGTTGCCTCTTGCATGTCCCAACCATGGACCCAGCCTGCAACTCAGGCATGTACCCTGACCATCAACCAAATCAGTGACTCTCCACCTGTAGGCCACACTCAATCCACTGAGGCAGGGTAGCTTTTTGTTTAGTTGTAAAAATAACTTCCTTTTTTTGTTCATACCTTCCATCCATATGACAGCTGACAGAGGAGGTAAGTTATGGTTTCAAATTATTTTTGCCTGTATATTAATGTTCTTTATTCTGGGCATCTTAGAAAAGCCCTAATTTTCCCTACTTCTTTGAAGACTCTAAATATATAAAAGCTCTGCAAAGATCTCTTTCTCAATGAATATATCAGTTTACCATTCAGAGCATGCAAGGCATTCTGAACAGCTGACACTGGTACTTATTTACTCAAAATAGCCAAGGGTTGTGAAGAATCACAGGCAATAAGGAGAGAAAAGTCAGGCCGTGTTGACAGAACTATTATGTGCACCTAGTAGAGCTTGAGAAGGTCAAGTGTTGGGCTATGCAGCTCTCCTTTTTATGAACCCAATTAGCACTTCACTTTTACACACAGGTTTTATTTTTATGCAAATGGATTTGTAGCATCTGGTCTGTTAACTCCTAGATACACTGAAAGAGGCTTTCCTCTTTCACTCAAGGTACTGCGGGATAACATAGAGCTGCTTAAACAACCAGGCTGATAAGTAATACTCTCAAGTGCATATTTAAATACTTGATATGACACCCACACGTAGCTCAATTTGTGTCATGATAGCATTGGCTATAAAAGGGATAAATGCTCTTTCAGATGTCACTAGACTGTGATTATTGGGCAATGGCTGGAGTGGCAAGGAAGATGGAAAGAGATGTTATCAATCAACATACTGGTGGCCCATTCTGCCAAACTTGACAGCGTAAGTGATGATGGAAGACACTGGCTTGGCAGTGTCCTGAAATATGCTGTGCCCAAGGAACAGGAAGGGTGGATGCTGATTGTGATCATTTGGGACAACAAGAAATAGCCTAGTATCATGAACCTACAAGGATGTGGCTCCTTCAAAGACTATTAAAAGGATCTCCATTTGGCAACAGAGGGAGAAAAGAGTAAAAATCACTGCCAGGTAAGCACCTGGGACAGTCATTTTGAAAACACCAGAAGGTAAGGGTAAGCCTGAGTGAGGCTTACCAAAATACAATGTCAAAGAAGAGGTTTAAACAGGGAAAATAGCATGATTAATAAAAATATTAAGAAAACAAATGGAAAAGACAATGGTATTCTTCTCAAGATTACCTACTTGAAGTCAAGGATTTCAATGACCTTGAGCAGTGGCAACCAGAGTTAGTGGTATGTAAATGCAATTGTTGTCTATGGTTTCTGGCTGACTAAAACTTCATGAGACCAGCTGAAATGAGAATGCTATATTGATTTCTTCTGCAAATAAAAATTTTGACCATTAATATATTTAATTAATACATTATATAATTAATTACTATATTGGTTTGAAAGACTAAAATATGTCATTGAGTTTTCAAAATTTATATTATTTTAGCTAGCATTATCATGATCAATGCAACTTTACTCTCTATAGACTTACCTCTTCATTTTTAATATTGAACATCTAACAACCACTTCCTACCTAGAACTCTACTGAGAATTAAACTATTAAAACACAAGTTTAGTTGGTGTTAAAGAGTTTTATTTGAAAGCTACTTTCCCATTGGAAAAAATAATTCAGTCAATAAATCATAATGTGTATTAGGAGTCATCCCCGAAATGACTAATTAATTCTTAAGTATTAATCATACGGTTTTCAATTATACAGATGGATCTGGAATAGAGAATGTGTATAATGTACATAGACTACAGATAACTAATTGTTATGGCTTTACAAAGAGATAAGACAGTTTAAAAAATTAAAAAATCACAGTGCAACGAGAATGCAGTTTCACATGATAATTCAGACTAGCCCAAGGTTCACTATACCAAATGCAACTACTTATAAAACATTGCTGGGAAATGTAACAAGGCTACTATATGGTAAATTAGATTTATGAAGGTTTTGCTAATATGTGGATATAAAACAAAAACTGCCTAATTACTTGGCTCATTAAAATTCTCATAAACCATATTAACTAGTGTACAAAAAAAAGAGATCAACTACATGTGGCCTCAAGTGAGGGTAAAATTAAATTAAAGAGCTGTCTTCATACTCCTTTTCAAAGACACTAAATGAGTGTACAGTGGAGTTTTACTTCAGAAAACAGCTAGTTTTAGACATTTGCACAAGAAAAAAAATTACATAGGAAATTGTCTATCTAGGTGATAATTTAATTCTTTATGTTATAGAACACAGTTGAATATTAATGAAGATGGTTGTAAAAACAAACAATAATTGACTAGCAGCCCAACTGGTGGCTCCTGCTACAGCCCATCTACTACACAATAGTATACTAACTAATGAAGAGACTAGAAAAAAGTTAGAGACTCTTTATAATACTAAAATTATGAGCCAATAAAATAAATCTTCATAAAAAATATTATTTACCCAGGGTGCATTATTGTGTTCCAGTTAACATAAGATGTGCACCTTAAATATGTAACATCTCCTTTACTCTCTAATTGCAAAAAACTTGAGACAGGAGTTACAACATCAGACATTAGAAATATGGGTTTTCTTACTTGACTTTTGTAGGTAATCATATCCTTCGATTTTCTGTTCTTACTTACACTTGCTGATATTTTTACAATGCTATGCAGATAATTATTATATCAGTCTTCAGAAATTAAAGTTTAAAAGTTATGATTTTGTCATTTTTAAGTAGGGTTATTATTTGTTTAGCAATCTGATGACATAGATTGGTACTTTGTGTAAGAGATGAGTGGGTCAGTGTACTAAGGGCTTTACCACAGGGCACTAAATTTATAGCTTGTTCTACAGGATCTGAAATCTAATAGGCCTCTCTATCACCCACCAAAAAGAAATAAGAATTTTCAATATCTCTCCAAAGGCACAGACTATTATTTTGAAGCTCCACTTTTTTTTATAAAAATTTTGTAGGGAGGGGTTAAATGGAGGGGAACATGAGTGGGGGAACTGGGACAACTATAATAGCATAAACAATAAAAAAAAGTTTCAAAATAGTGGCCCTGGCTGGTGGCACAGTGGATAAGGTGCTGGCCTATGAACCCATAGGTCACCGGTTTGATTCCCCAGCCAGACCTGTCGCTGGAGGCAGGTGAAAGGCAACCATACATTGATGTCTCTCTCCTTCTCTGCCTCTCTCCCTTTCCCTCTCTCTAAAGATAATAAATAAAATATTTTTTAAAATAAATAAATAATAAATTTAATCTTAAAAATTTTTAAAAAGATTTTATTTATTATTTTCAGAGAGAGGGGAAGGGAGAGAGGAAGAGAAAAATCAATGTGTGGTTGCCTTTCACCTGCCTCCAGCTATGGATCTGGCAGGAGACCTGGCTTTGCAACCTGGTTATGTGCCCTGAACCAGTGACCTTTGGGTTCACAGGCCGGTGCCTTATCCACTGTGCCACCAGCCAGGGTTCCTTTAAAAATTTTTTAAACAGAAAAAAATTTAAAACCTAGACAAATATGAACTTTCTAAAGGTGTTCCCTCTATTTAGATCTCTGAGGGATAGTCATACCTGAGATGAAGAAGAAAGCCTTGATTTTCCCCTCTTTGCAACATTATCACTGCTCTGGATATCTAAGTCAGCACATCTCCAAATGTGTATAAGTTTAAGTTATTTGATAAAAAAAACAAACAAACAACAACAACAAAAAGTCCTTGATCTGGTGGAAACATAGCTACTTCATTATGCAAACAATGTGGTGTTGATACACAAGTAAAATGAGTTGTCAAATATCCAAAATAAAGTGAAAATTCAGGATTTGCCCCCTGAAACAAGGAATTTACTTGATGTATCATAATGTTCCATGCTTTATTTGGGCTTTCCTTTAACAACTTTAATAGTTGTGTTGGGAAAATTACATTTTCTCTCACAAGATAACTGCTGGCACATCAATGCCATAAATACACCTTTTGAATCTTATTGTAATATCCCTTTTGTTTGAGCCTTCTTTAATTTATTACATTTTATAACTATGATTATCCTCCCCATGTGTTGCTTATAAAAGCTTCCCACTTTCTTTGTCTAAAACATAGTTCCATAAATTATTCTTTTCAGAGAATACCGCACAAAATATTTTTGTATTTAATTCACAGTACAGTTTTTTTCTTCAATAAATGCATCTTTTGATGTTTGAAAATATACCTACTTATAAACTACTCAATTTTGGCTAAGATACATGATTTGCTTTGAAGATTTCCACTTAGTCTCATTAGAAAAGAAGTGGAAGGTTTACATAAAAAAGACTTAAAGGTATTTCCAAAAGAAATAAACTAGCTTATTAGAACTGCATTTATACATATTCAAAAGAAATAATTGTTATTTTAATAAGCAAACATGAAATATTGAGATTCAAACATATGGTTAGTATATTTAATTCATTTTTCCAATGGCTGTTTTGATGAATTATGGATGTGCATTTTTACATATGCAATACAGAAATAATCTCTTACTAGCACCTTTCAACCACCAGAAGACAAGTTCAGAAATCTAGGAAAATGACATAACAGCCTAATGCCTTATGAATCTATTCTGCCTGAACTGAATAAACATAATGTAAAGGTCACCATTTTTAGATACTGAAACGGAGTATTTGGTCTTGAATCACTTACAAGTCTGACCTTTCAGTGAAATATGTTCCCACAATGCCATGCCATTGAAAGCCGAAAATATATTTCACTCATTTTCGAACTGCTTAAGTAATCCTTCAGTTCCTAGCACACTGTCACAGAAAAGATAAATATTATTTTTTAATGTCTGCAGTCCCATCCTATGTAGTAAGACAATGTGCTTTCCTGAATTTTTCAGCACACCTTGTTTGCAGAAATTGCTATTGTAATATTGTGGAAAGTAATTAGATTGGCAATATCAGCAATAAGTATTATATTTCCAATTTCTATATGATACTAAAAGTTCCACAGTGCCCTGGGTTTATTTTGTTAATACGTCTGAGTCCAGAGCAAACACATGAGGGGAACTACCCACAAGGCTGCACTGAGTACCCAGGTCATGGTCCTGGGCTGGAATGACCAGTATTAGCTCAGAAATAGTATTCTTATGGTTGAGGCACAAAATGAAACAGCTCAGATGGAGACATTTGTCTAAATATAAAGTTTTAAGAGTGAGGCAAGAAAAAGAATGGAAACAGGTCAGATATAAAAAAGTTTGTGAATTGAAAAAAAATGAAATAGAATATAAATTATGGCAAGAAGCTGGGGACTTTGATTTTGTGATGTAGAGTGAGTCTGCATGCTTAAAAAGTTCAGGACCACCAGGTGGTCTCTCACAGCTGTCCAAGGAGGCTCAGAGAAGCTCCTTGTTGGGAAGCCTATGGGGTCTCTGGTGAAACTGTGCTTAGTTCCTTCCCACCTAGCTGGTACCTTATTCATAGTTGATTCATAAAAGAGTTCCATTTGAGAACAATATCCTCTTGCCTTGGGAAAATATTTCTGTTTTCTTTATAGGCCCATCACTATCTTAAGAAATCAATTTTAAATTTAATCTTAATTGTATTTTTTCTGTTACCATTTGTCAGGCTGGAGGAATTTCTCTATCTATGCATGGCTGAACCTTCCTCTGGGTCAGCCAGGGAGACAGCCTTGGGGTTAATATTATCCCAAAGCCCCAGAACACTGAATCCCAAGGCAATTTAGCAACTCTGAGCAGACTGATGTCACCTTTGATGACAACCTCTTTTTCTAATATATATAGAGCCTCCTTAGTTCCAGTGTGTATATAAGATGCCCTTGCTGTAAACTCATTGCAAGTACTGCTGTTATGAGAGAGCAGAGAAATCATGTGTGGCAGTGCCAACATTCTCCAGCACCGGGCCATGTGAAAGCAGGAGAGTGGGTGTAGAGATGCCTGGGCTCCCTGAGGCCGTTAACCTAAGTGCTGCTGCTGTATGGAACAAGTGTGCATGTGCTACCAACACCCCTAGCCACCCAGCCATGTGGTTGTTAGCCTGCTGACCCTTGCAACAAAGCATGCCCAACCTCCTAAATGCTCCACATAAGCTCTTTTCCATCAGACCAGAGGCCTCCCTGCCATCCTCACTTACTGGTCCAGCACCCAACACTGTGTGATCTGACACCGTTCAGTTCCCTTATACCCACCCCAGCAATCATAACATTCTTGTGCATGTTCATGGATCATTTTAGCTCAAACTCTTCAACCCCTAACCCTTACCCCTACCACTAGCTATCATCTGCTCTCTATCTGAGTCTGTTTCTATTTTGCTTATTAGTTCAGTTTGTTCTTTAGATTCTACATATGTGTGAAATCATATGGAATTTGTCTTTCTTTGCTTGGCTTATCTCACTTAGCATAGTGTTCTCCAGGTCCATCCATACTGTTGCAAAGGGTAAAATTTTCTTCTTTTTGATGACTAATATTCCATTGTGTAAATGCCCCATAGTTGTTTTATTCACTCATCTGCTGGTGGCCACTTGGGTTGCTTCCACATCTTGAAGAAAGCAAATAACACTGCAATGAAGATAGAGGTGCTTATGTGCTTTCAAATAAGTGTTTTGGGTTCCTGTGGATATATTCCTAGCAGTGGAATTGAGGGTCAAAAGGCAGTTCCAGTTTAAAATTTTGAGATATCTTCATACTGCTTTCCACAGTGGCTGCACCATCTGCCATCCTGTTTTTTTAATTCATCAAATTTAATAATTTTTTAAGTTTTCAAGTGTACAATTCTATGCTACATTATCTGTATATTGTATTTTGTGTTCACCATTTAAGATCAAGTTTTCTTCTGTTACCATTTATTCCCCCTTATATTCTCTTCTATCTGCCCCTACTCCCTTTCCCTCTATTAATTACCATACTCTTATCTGTGTCTATGAGGCTTTTTTCTTAATCCCTTCAACTTTTTTACCCAGTTCCCCCAACACCGCTCTCCTCTGATAGCTGTCAGTTCGTTCCCTGTATCTATTTGTCTGTTTCTATTTTGTTTGTTCATCTTTTTGCCTTAGATTCCACTCATAAGTGAAATCATTTGGTGTTTGTCTTTTTCTGACTGGCTTATTTCACTTAGCATAATAACCTTTAAGTTTATCCATGTTGTCACAAAACGTAAGATTTCCTTTTCTTTTATAGATGAATAATATTCCATTGTGTAAATGTAACACATGGGTTTTTTTTACCCACTCATCTATTGATGGATATTTGAACCACTTCCAAATCTTGCCAATTGTAAATAATGCTTCAATGAACACAGGGGTGAATATATTTTGTAAATTAGTGTTTCAGGTTCCTTTGGATATATTCCCAGAAATGGAATTGCTGGACCGTAAGGCAGTTCCATATTTATTTTTTGAGGAAACTCATGCTATTTTCCACAGTTGCTGCACTAATCTGTATTCTCACCAGTAGTGCATGAGGGTTTTCTTTTTACCACACTTGTTTTTTATTGATTTATTGATGATAGTCATTCCGACAAGTATGAGGTGATATCTCATTGGAAGACTTTTGAGGAAGAATAGGCAACATCAGGGGGTGGTGTAGCGGCCAGAGGCAGGTGATGGCAACATAGGGGTGCCTTGAGCCTTTTACTTACTTGTCCCTTGGTCTGATCTGGAGGAAGCTGACACCTATATACAGCTTGACCCCTCCCATACCTTCTCCAGACCAGTAGAGACAACCACAAACAGCTCCAGAAGGGCAGCCCGTGGCTGAGTTGGACCTGTTCTCATGTAAACTGGTTGTTATCTCTTTTACTTCACAGCTGTTATCCTTAGAGATTTCTGTTACCATCATCCTGGGACTCTTTTTTTATTCTTTCCTGAGGTTTCTGTATACAGTGGCTTCTTTATTAATGGTTTCAAACAACAGTATTCTTCAGTGTCTTCCTAAGGGATGTTCTTAAACAGCAAATTATTCAGAGCATTTACCTTATTTATTTTATTATTTTTTTTAGTTAAAAAATAATTTTTTTAAGATTTTATTCATTTTTCTTCAGAGAGAGAGGAAGGGAAAGAGAAATAGCAATGTATGGTCGCTTTTCGCCTGCCTCCAGTTACAGACCTGGCTTGCAACCTGGTTATGTGCCCTGGATGGGAATTGAACCAGTGACCTTTGGGTTCTCAGGCCGGCACCTTATCCACTGTGCCACCAGTCAGGGCTTATCCAGAGCGTTTAGACATGAAGATAACATTATTTTACATGTGCATGATGATTTAGCTGGATGTAAAATTCAAAGTTTGAACACAATTTCAGAATGTTCAAAATACTTTTCCAGCATCTTTTGGCTTACAATGTTGCTTATGAGAAATCTAAAGTCATTCTAATGTTTACTGTTTAATACATATTTTGGTTTCATTCCTGATTCAGTTTTAAGTGGGCTATTTCAAAGTAGAAATAAAAGTTCTTTCATTATTAATTATTTAAAAAATTATTTCACTAATAAATTCTTCATGTATGTTGTTTTAGAACTCTTAGAGTTTGACTATTAGTCATTCTAAAATGAATTTCTAATTATTCTAACTATTTCCCACAATTGTCTCTTTTTTTTTTTTTTGCCTCTCATTTTATTTTATTATCTATGCCTATTCTCTCTGTCTTTTTGGCTTATGTCATTTCAAAAAATTGCTTTACTGTCCTGTGGGAATCTGGATGTGGTCACAGGTAGATCTATAGTTTCAGTTCACTATTTTTACTTATAACTTGCCAATTAAGATTTCAAAAGACACTAAAAAGTTAAGCTTCATATTGAATTCCCTTTTCTTTCTAATAATACCCAGTTAGTTAAGTTCACAGCCACTTTTATCCACTTTTTTATGGCACACAGAGTAGTAGTGACACACCCTGTCCCCTTCCCCTCATCCCTGGCAACCACCATTTTACGTACCCTTTGAACTATAAGGTTGACTATTTTATTTATTTATTTATTTATTTTATTTATTTTTAAAGATGTTATTTAGTACTTTTAGAGAGAGGGGAAGGAAGAGAGGCATAGAGGGAGAGAAACAACAATGTATGGTTGTCTTTCACCTGCCTCCAGCCACAGACCTGGCTGGAGACCTGGCTTGCAACCTGGTTATGTTCCCTGGCCGGGGAATCAAACCAGCGACCTTTGGGTTTGCAGAAGGTTGACTATTTTAGATATTCAAAGTGTTACCAGACAGAGGCCTGGCCCTGAGTGTGTCTGCCAGGGCCAACTACAGTGTGTGGGTTCCTGAATTTGTGTAGGAAAGGTTTCACAACATGAGTCCAGGTGACTATGAGTTTGTTAAAACTGGGGACAGTAAAACAATGAAGGGCTTCACGTAGAAGAAGCAGTAGGACAGAGTAAGCTGGGCTGCCTTAGCTCACTGGGAAGTCAAGAAGAGGAGGCTTTGGGGACAGGTACAGGGGGTTAATCTGGAACAAGTAGCCAGTTGTCCATTGCCTTTGAGTTTAAGTGACTTGTGCCTATGAAGAAAAAAGCAGGGGGGAGATAAAAGAAAGAGGGAGAGCTCACACACTAGGTCCTTTGTCTTGAGTCTCTCTCTCTCTCTCTCTCTCTCTCTCTCTCTCTCTCTCTCTCAGATGAAAATATTAGGGGAAGTCTCAAGGGAAGCTATCAGCAGAATATTCGTCAGTTCTTCGGAAGTACCCTCTCAAAGTCATGGTCTCCACTGATTGGTCAGTAACAGGGCAAGGGGTTGTTGGTCATGGCAGTTGCTTCTGGTGTTGCCCATCTGGTTTTGCTGCTCTTCTGGGTGCGGTGCTGAAATCCAGCAGAGGCCCAGATGTTATGTCTAGGGAGGTGACCTTTTTTATCTGGCTGTAAATTGCTCAGGCATTGTTTCCAACATCTGTCTCAGTTTCTCTATTCCATTTCCTATGGGATTTTCCAAGCTTCCTACTACCCTGTCTCAATAGCAGTGGCATCATGCAGTATTTGTACTTATGTGACTAGCTTAAGTTTTAAAAATAGTGTAAGGTTTTAATAATGGAATCTAACACCTTAGCAGTGCCTATACATCTGGCTTACATTTGTTTATTATCCTCTCACGTGTTTGAGGACAGTTAAGATGTCCAGTCAAAAGTATACTTGTTGGAAGACTTAATTGTAACATAATTTCCTTTGATGACTATGTGTGTGTGTGTGTTTGTGTGTGTATCTTTCAGGGCCTTAATTCTCTCTTAGACAAATTCCTGACAGGCAGCATTCCACTTAAGAGTTGCTTTCAAGTAAAAAAAAATCAATAATATAGATATGGTGTGAAATATAGAAAAATTCATTAAAATGTTGAAATATTTCTATAACTGATTTGTTTTATCATTTAGTTCACCACTGTCTAAAAGGCTAGTCATTTTTATCCTGAGTTTTATACAATAAATTTTTACAATTTTGTCATAGTTAACCATGCTTCCGTTTAGTTATTAATCTAATTATTTAGTCCTATACCACTAACTAGCTACTGCAATCTAAAAATCTGGCAAGTATGCTTTCAAACATTGACATAAAAAAGAATGAACCAGAGAACCAATAATAGATTTTAGTTTTCAAAATGGATGTATAATTTCATGCTTTGAAAATCTGCCTGTTGAGGCTTCCTTTCCCTTTTTCATATGAAAAACTATAAATGACAGCCTTGCATCAAACTAGGCAGCCTGTGTGACAGGAGAGCCCCAACCAAGGGCAGAGAAGCCTGAGGGGCTTCTGTGACAAAGAGAAACACTCACAGACTCCCAGCCCATTTATGCCAAGGCTTCAGGCTCATCTGTAGTCTACAATCTAGTGTCATAAGTAGTGACAGGTACTTTATATCAAGAAATGTCACCGAGCAATAATGTGCTTATGTAAGTGGAATGGGCACTTAGCCCTATAAAAGCCAAAAGAGCTCACAAATATCCTGTCATATTTTATCAGAATTGTGCGGTGGTAGAGAATTTTCTTAGCACTGAAGTAGAAGAGTACAAGAGAAATCAGAGATGACTTGCCATTCAAAATTCTAGAAAGACATATACAGATACTTGGTTCAAGCAGTCAGAGTATATTTATGCTTTTGGTCACTGTTAAATAAAGACAGGGGATGTACCTTACAGAATGTAAAGTTGGAGGGAATGAGGTGGACGGGTGACTCTCTCTGAGGGGAAGCAAAAAGGAATAAACAAGCAAAAAGGAATAAAATAGTAGGTGGAGGGTAAGGAATTAGACCAGTTGGAGCCATTTCTTTCTTTTCTTTTTTACTTTTCATTTTAAGAATTTTATTGATTTATTTTTAGAGATAGCGGAAGGGAGGGAGAAAGAGGGGAGGCAAAACATCAATGTGTGGTTGTCTTTTGCATGCCTCTAACTCTTGTCTTGGCCTGCAACCCAGGCATGTGCCCTGACTGGGAATTGAACCAATGAACCTCGAGACAAAGGCTATAAATGAATCAAACTATATGAATTGTCTCTTACAAAGGTAATTTAGATAGTGCCTCTGCTATATGCCAAGAAAGTCAACAATGGCTGCTAATAGGCACCTATTTCTTAGAAGATTACCAGCTATCTATTGTCAAACTGATTTTCTCATATTCCTTCCATCCTACAAAGTTCTCATGAATCCTGACCAGAATTGGCATGTATGCCAGGAATTGGTTTGCCTTTCTTGCCTTCAGAGTCTTATCTAAAACCACCATTTTTGAGCAGAGTGTCCACTCATGTTTCAGAACAAGGGACCCGTTATGGCAAAGAAAGTCCTAACTATAACCATGTGATTCACTGGTCCTTCCACACATACCAAGGCAACTTGTCAGTGCTGGTCTGTTGGAGTCATCAGTGTAAAAGATAGCATTATGAGATGCAACTGAAACATCAAGTTTACAATGGCATCATCAAGAATAGGGTAGTATTCTTCCTGGCTGTGTTTAGACTCTCTAAACCAATGATTATTGATACTTTGGACTAAATAAGTAGAATTCATAGTTGAATGAACCAAGAAGTAAAAGTTGTAGTGGCATGGTTTACCAGCACTTCCAGTGGCTAAGGGAATTTTATTTTTTCAGTTTTACTTGACCAGAAAATTCTGGTTGTCACCAGGTAAACTAGTAAGATTTCCATTAATTTCAAGTTAAAGATAGGGATTGACTTTGGGGGGAAATGAGTGGATGGGGAGGGGGACAGAGGGGAGCAAAAAGGAGATGGATGTAATACAACAACAATAAAAAAAAAAAAAAAAAGAGATATTGCTTGGTCATTAACTTTGAGTCAGTGGACCAGGAAGTTAAAAATGAAAAAGTAATGACCATTTTCAAAAGAATTACCACCAACAAGGACGATTAGCTTTGATGATCATGAGGAGACAGGACTGATACTATGTGGTGGGAACAGGGAGGGATATTTCTTATGCCAGCCACCAAGACAAGACATCTATTTTACTACCAAGCCCAGATTTAACTTTTTTTTTAATATTTTATTTATTATTTTTACAGAGAAGTGAAGGGAGGGAAGCTGAGAGAGAAAGAAACATCCATGTATGGTTGCCTTTCATCTGCCTCCAGCTACAGACCTGGCTGGAGACCTGGCTTGCAGCCTGGTTATGTGCCCTGACTGGAAATCAAACCAGCAACCTTTAGGCTCACAGTCTGGCACCTACCCACTGAGACACCAGCTAGGGCTTCCAGATTTAACTTTAAACAGGCAAGTATAGCAACATGATATAATGTGAGGTTTGTCCTGAAAGTATTGAGCCAGTGTCAATACAATTAAAAGTTTGGGCAGCTCATACTTTTGGGACAGACCTCATAACTGTATGGTAACTAAGGTATGTAACATTTCAGAGATGAGGGTCCATCCACCTGGCAAGTACCTTAGACACAGAAACGTGGTAGCTAAAGGATTGGTGGAGAAGAGTTGAGAGTGGTTAAGGGAGAGTAGAAAATAGCAATAAAGTCTTGGAAATAAGTAATAGCAGAAGCTTATAGTTCATAACATTAAACAATCTCTTGTAAATTTTTGAAAGAATTGTTATAAGTCACAATCCAGATACTATAATGGATAAAATGACTGAATGTGAGATTCAAGTGCAAAGAGTCTATCTACAATGGTAAATGCACTTAATCATTCCACCTAGATCTTCATTTGTGTATCATCTCCCAATTGGTGTGAATGTTGGTTTCTTATCACTTCACAATCACTCTTTACTTTTGAGAATTGCTCTAAGCTCTCTGCAGGAAGATACCTGTTACTGCCCAGCTTTCCTCAACCCACTCACTGCAGCTGACAGCTCACAGGTGGCAATCAACTGATATATCAGTGTATCCTACTGGCTTTGAGGGGAAATCCAGTCTGCAGTGTGCATTATGCTTCAGACCCTTCAGTGGATGAGGACAAGGAAGGACTGATGTTATCTGAGATGATGGCATTCCACATGGGCTTTTCCATTCCCTATTTTTCTGTTCTTACTTTCATGTAGGTTTGCCATAAAAACACTCTTTAAATAAATCTTGCGCATCTGAATATTTGTTCCAGCCACTGCTTCTTGAAAATACATCTGAGACATTCTATGACCCAGCAATACTATTTCAAGGTATACACAAGAAAAAAAATACATACATTTTTACATCATCTAACATGTACAGAATGTTCATAGCAATATTATTCATAATAACCCCAAATTAAAAATAAATCCAGGCCCTGGCTGGTGGCACAGTGGTTAGGGCGCCAGTCTGTGAACCCAAGGGTCAAGGGTTCGATTCCCCAGACAGGGCACATAACCAGGTTGCAGGCCAGGTGTCCAGTCAGGTCTGTGGCTGGGGGCAGGTGAGACGCAACCATACATTGATGTCTCTTTCCCTTTCTGCCTCTCTCCCTTCCCCTCTTTCTAAAAATAATGAAATAAAATCTTTAAAAATAAACAAATAAATCCAAAAAATCCAAATCTATTAACAATTAAATGAATATGCATACTTTTCTATTTGCATTTTATTGTACAATGTTTAAATATAATGTGTGATAGATTGCATTTTCCAAGGACAGTTACATAAAAATAGTTTCCATCCTATATGCCCTTCTTAAGATGGGACTTTAACAATCCTCCCATCTAGCGTGCTTTCTATAGTTCCTTCCCTTAAGACTGCTTTCCCCTTTTTTACTGCCTTTAACAATAGAATATAAGACAAGTAGATTTTGCAATATGTTATGTGATTTCTGAGGAGATTACAAAGGTGCCAGATTTCATCTTGATCCCTCAGGATGCCAACTCTTGGAATCCAGCCATCCTACCATGTGGAAGCCCAATAGCTAGACTACACAGAGAGATGACATGTAATGTTCTAGCCAACTTCCCAGTGGGGGTCCTAGCTGCCAACCAGCATCAACTGTTAGACACGTGTAGAAACCTCCAAATGGCTCCAGCCCAAGCCATGGAATCAACCCTGGCCTTCAAGTACTCCCTGCTGAGGATTCAGACATTCATGACAAAAAACTGCCCTTACTATAACCAGTTCACATTCTTGTCTCACACAGTGTCAGTGAGAATAATAAAATTGTTGCTTAATGCAACTGATTTTCAAAGCACTAATAAAGCACAATGCATGCATGCAGTACTGAGAATTAGCTTGCATATGGATGCATCTCTTTTACATAATGTTGAGTGAAAAATATATATAGAGATACAGACTATACACACTGTGAAAGTCCATTACAAATATGAAAAACAGGTAGAATTAATTAATCCACACTTAAAAATCTGGATAGTAGTTACCTCTGGGGAGAAGAGAAGTAGTAATGATTTGAGCGGGCATGACAGGAAGTTCTAGAATGTTGGTAAAATTCCACTCCTTTACTAGAGCAGTAGTTACACAGGTGTGTTCACTTTGAGAAAATTCATCAAGCTGTGTAGTTAATATTGTTTTAAAAATGTAAAAATTATACAAATTAAATTTCATCTTAATGAATACAGAAATTGAATTTTAGTATTTTTGATATTTTAGATTACTTATCTGTGCTATTTTATCCTTCAGTTTTTGTATACAGTTGACCTTTGAACAACATGAGTTTGAACTGAAGGGGTCCAGTTATTCATGGATATTTTTTCAATAAATATATACAGTACTCTAAATGTATTTTCTTTTCCTTATTATTTTTATTAACACTTTTCTCTAGCTTACTTGATGATAAAAATACAATATGTAATATAAATATAGCATTAAAAAATCTATGTGTTAATGAACTGTTTATGTTAGCAGTAAGGCTTCCAGTCAACAAGACCATTTCATTAATAGTTGAATATTCAGGGGGGCAAAAGTTACATGCAGATTTTTAATGTCACAGGAAGGCCAAAGCCTCTCACCTCTAGGTTGTTTAAGGGCTAACTATATATCATTTGCTTGGTATATGAGTTTTCAACATTTTTCTCCAAAAGTAAATAACTATTTAAAACACATTAATCTAGTAATAAATAACATAATTCTTTAATACATATGCAGTAGAAAGAAATATTTTTAAACACTAATTAATATATTTAATATTTATGATGCACCAGTTTCATTTTTTTAAATGTTTCAACATATATGGATAAATTCCTGGAAGTGGAATTACTGAATTATAAGGTAGTTCCATTTTTAATTTTTTGAGGTATCTTCATACTGCTGTCTGTAGTAGCTGCATCAAATCTTCATTCTTACCAGCAGTGCACTAGGGTTCCCCTTTTCCACACCTTCCATGCATTTGTTGCTTGGTGATTTATTGATGATGGCCATTCTAAATGGTGTGAGATGATATCTCATTGTGGGATTTAATTTCCATCTCTCTGATCTTTAGTGATGCTAAACATATTTTCATATGTCTATAGGCCATCAATATGTCTTTTCTGGAAAAGTGTCTATCCAGGTATTTTGTCCAATTTTTAATTGGATTGTTTATTTCCTTGGTGTTGAGTTTTGTAAGTTCTTTCTACATTTTGGATATTAACCCCTAATCAGATGCATTGGCAAATATGTTCTCCTAATCTGTGGGTTGTCTTTTTATTCGGTTGATAGTTTCCTTTGCTGTGCAAAAACTTTTAGTGTGATGTAGTCCCATTTGTTTATCTTTTTTGTTGTTTCCCTTGCCTGATGAGATATAACAGATAAAATATTGTTACAATTGATGTCTGGGATTTTATTGCCTATATTTTCGTCTAGTATTGTTATGGCTTTGACCCTAACATGTAAGTATTTAATCCATTTTGAATTTATTCATGTGTGTGGCATAAGAATATGGTCTAGTTTCATTTTTTGGGATGTATCTGTCCAATTTTCCCAACACTATTTATTGAATAAACTATCCTTAGACCATTGTATATCTTTCCTTCCTCTGTTAAATATTAGTTGACTATAAAGGTATGGGCTTATTTCTGGGCTCTCTAGCCTATTCCATTGATTTGTGTGCCCATTTTTATGCTAGTACCATGCTGTTTTAATTACTCTGGCCTTACAGTATAGTGTGATATTAGGTAGTGTAATTCCTCCAACTTTGTTCTTTCTCAAAATTGCTATTTGGGACCTTTTGTGGTTATGTGTAAATTTTTGAAATGTTTGTTTTAGTCTAGATTTAGCATTCCAAAACAGATGTCTAAAATTTATTAATATATAAAATCAATATATCATTTATTATGCATCTCTTAAATCTTGAATTAAAATTAGGCATTAATTATTCATATTATTATTCCACTACAAAATAAGTGGTGTTTTAAGAGCTGTATGGCATGTTAAAGAGCAAGAGTAAAACTGTATAGTATATATCAAACTTAAAAAACATCGGTTTAAGTAATTATATCTGCATAATCCATGAAAATTTTCTGTTGAATAAAAATTGAACTATTGCTAAAAGGAATAATTCCACATAGTCACCTGTGTCCTAGACATAATTATCTCTAAGATTATATGTTCTTTTTTTCTGGCAAGAATAATCTCAGACAAAATGTCTATGCCATTATTTGAAAGAAGCATCTCCTTCAAATTCTTATAGAGTTCTGTCCTTTTCAGGTATGTCTTCCTATTTTAATTAAAGCAATTTCTTTTTGATCTGATCAATTGAATGTGAATTTGGGTAGAAGCCTGATTGATGAGGTTAGTGTCATGGTGGACCAAAATAAACAACTTGATAAACTGAGATTCCAAAACCTTTTACCAAACTAAGACCACTAAAAAGGCAGAAGCTATGCCCATCTTAAGAACAGATGAATTTCAGGATAAATATTTCCCATATCTAATGCAGTTGATTAAATAGAAAATAATATTTATTGCATAAACAGAGCTTATTTGTCACACAGTCCAATGTCTGATCTGAATTTTATGAACTATGCTTAGATAAATGTAAAAATATTCACTAGGCAGACCAAAGAATTAATTAATTAAACCTAAACAAGCTAAAATAAAATGAAACAAGCTGATTACACATACAGATTATTGAATATTAAGAATTATCACTCTTTGTAAAATGAGCTTCTGGGCCTTGAAATACACCAAGGAACAATACAGGCTGAATATTAAATCTCCTAATATTGTATTTCTTAGGGATGTATTTCATTAGAAATAGTCTGTTCTTTGACACAATTGTTATTGGCATGTTACCACATATTAGAGGGCCCCTGAAAACACTTCAGTCTCTGAATGTTTTCATACAGTCTTGGATAAATTGAAAATCTGCTTCTTAGAAATTTTGAGACATACACCAAAATATTTTCTTTTATCTTCATGTATTTCATGTTTAAGACATTTTTAACAATCAGGCTTTGAGAGTCAGTTTGGTGTGATGGGAAGACTACATAAGATTTGGAATCAATCATCCTAGGTTTTGGTACTAACTACAATTAACCATTTGAACAGACTTGTGCATTTTATTCATTTAAGCCTTTTGAACTGTGATTCATTTCTCTGGAAAGTGTAATGCATGCTTTTTTGTTCCAAAAGTTTGCTTTCATTATCAAATGACATGTTGAATTTAAATCAAGTGCTTATGCATTAGCTGTAGAAAGATTTTTTAAAAGATCTACTTAGTGCAATAAATTTCCAGATATAAAGAAGATTGTTGAACATCAAAGAACAATTTGGATCCTACAGAATGGCATTTCAGACAAGTTATATTTTTCCATTTACAAAATAAAAAATAATGTGTAATATTTTATTTATTTTCTTCCATATCATCACAAAGATATTAAAATCAATCTTACACATGTTTTTTTCTATGTCCCAGATCTTGCGCATGGTGTTGGCCAACTGAAGTAGCAACAACTAGGTTGTATTATCTTATTTGCAAAACTCTATTTCATTTCTCAGTCATAGGATCATAGATACTGAGCAAGAAGAGAATGATCAGGGATCAAGTTAAGCTAGTCTTTTTGCCAGAAATAAACCAAAACATATTGAATATTTTTTTGACAATCAAATTTATGTTTTCGCTAATTTTACTGCAGTAAATACAAATCATAACATTATAATTACGTTTTCTCTGTTTTCAGACTTGAAGGTACAATACACTTTTCTTATAGGGTTTCTTTCAAAAAATAGAAAAGATCAATGTTATCATTCAAAATGAAACTTAAAATGTTTTCTAACTTCAAAGACTAAGATTTTACTAATTAAAGACTAAGTCATCATTCATAAGCTAGAAACAAATTATGTTTTTTTATGTTTTTGTTTCTTCTTCTTTTGAGTTAATTTTTTTCCTTTAGAGTCTATTCCATCTTTGTGGAAATATTAAGGCTCTAAGGAGATAAGAGAAAAAACAAGACACTATATATATATGTATATATTGTATATGTATATATGTATATATACATATATATATTTAATATTTTAATTTTTATTATTTTTCAGAGAGAGGAGAAGGGAGAGAGGAAAAGAGGGAGAGAAACATCAATGTATGGTTGTCTTTCACTTGCCTCTAGCTACAGACCTGGCTGGAGACCTGGATTGCATTACTACTAGTTATGTAGTCCTGGCTGGAAATCAAACCAGCGACCTTTGGGTTTGCAGGTTGGCACCTTATCCACTGTGCCACCAGCCAGGTCATCTATTTTTAAACATTCTTGTAGCTTGTCTGATTTGGCTTTATGGGGGCAAGAAACCCAACCATGGTCCGCACTCTTGATACAATGAAGAAGGACAACATGTGCATAAGTACAGAACAATGTCTCAGCCTCAGAAGCACATTTTGATACGAGCAAGACAACATTTCAGTTTAATTCAAATATTAAGGTTGACAGTAGAAAATCCTTCTAGATATGAAAAAAAGAAGAAAAAGGAGAATGTAAAATGAAAAGGAATGTTTTGCAAAGATTGCATCTTTATCTGTTTAGGGTATTCCAAACCCTAAAACTGGAGAAGACCTGCCTTCATTGCTAGATTTCCCAACAGAAAAACAAACTGCATGCTTGTCACCAGTCAATTATGAACACTCAAGATTTGTTTGAAATAATTTGATATTCAGGGTCCCTGTGCCCTGTGCATGTGTGTGAACAATCAATCTAGGCATTGAGGGAATTCAAAGCTTTGCTATATGCTATTATTTTTTTTATAAAGTAGCATTGTTTTTATTTTGAGTAACACATGGTTGGGCACTATATTTTTTACATGATTAGAGCTTCTGAAATACTAATTTCTTTATCAGTTATCAATTTCCTGACTCTCAAAGCTGAATCCACCCATTTTTACCCTATTTTATGGCACCGTATCTGAACTCTGTAAGCATTTCTGCTTTGCTAGTTGTCATGATATTAGGCACTTGAAGGGCCGCTGCAAATTTTAGGAACTGTTTTACCTGGTCTCTTGCTTTTCTTACAGCTTCCTGGCTAGTGATGGGTGAGACAACCCATAGTGTACAACCCCAGAAAGTTTTGCCTGCAGCAAAGCAGGCAACTAGCTTATCAGTGAGTTTAGCTGCACCCCAGTAGCAGGTTTGTTTGCCAGTTCTAGTCAATGGCATCTCAGATAATTTCTTTACTATCAGTGCATCTCAGACACAATCTTCAGTGAAGTACATTAAACTTTAGCTCCCCTTTCTATTTTTTCCCTTAGATTTACTTTGCTCTAAATGTGGTGGTTGCTTCCTACATTTGTCATTCCTGTATTCTGTACAGTTCTCTTTGCCCCTCTTACAAATTCATCCCCCTTTTATAGTTCTTTATGTGAAGACCTCCCTGTTCTAATGACTGGTGTGATACCTGTCTCCTGACTGGACTCAGAGAGGTACATGTTTCTGCAATCTCCTGATTTCTTTTCCTGAGAGCTCTTATTTCCATATTTCACAGAAGTTGAAAGCAAAGGCATAGATTTCAGATTGCCTGAATCTGAATTATGGTTCTACGTAATTTCTTGATGTTATTTTTGGGAAAGTTATGCTACCTCCCTGAACCTCAGATTTCTTTTCTGCAAAATGGATGATAGAAGTAGTACTCTCCTCTTGGCAAGGCTATGAGGACTAACTAAATTAATTCTTGCAAGGCTCATAGAACACTGCCAGGCAAATAGAAAACTATGAATATGAGCTATTATTACACTTTCTTTAATCTCCTATTCACAGAGTTATAGTCACAGCAAAATATACACATTCATAAATTTTGTGTAGTACTGTATTAAAAAAATGGAATGCCTAACTTAAATATTCACCCTTTACAGGAACCCTTTTCTAATCATCTTATCATCTCAATTTGTCTCTGCAATTATCATGCTGTACTGTAAATAGTACCTGTAGAAATTTAGCTTCTAGACCAAAATGAGAGTCAGATTCTACATTCTGCTTCTGTCTCCACACATAACAAGCACTTAGGAAATGTTTACGCAAGGAAGGGAAGAGGTAAAGCATGAATTTATTTATTTTTATTATTCTCCTCAGTTTTCAAGACAAAAAATAAACTCACCTAAAATATGATCCTTATCTTGTCACCTCCAATCAGTTACACTATTTTATTTCTTGTGATACAAAGGGAGAGGGAGAACAAGAAATTTCATAGGATCAGGTGTTGAAGGACGTTAGGCAGAGATCGATTCTGTCCTTGGAGTTCAAGATAATATGGGTTCTGTCACTGCACACTGAATAATAGAGTGAGCGGTACCCTCCATCCAAAATCACATCTTTTTTTCTTAATAAGTTTGTTAATGAACAAATATTTTCAGTGGAATGTTACATCAAAACAATGTGCTTTTTACTGCAATTGCCAGACATTTTCATGAGACATAAAATGTGTTTCACTCTCAATAGGATTCTCTTCTATCTAGTGATGAACAAATCAAAAAGACAGCATCAAAGAGGAGCAGGTTTCTGGTGGGTGAAAAAATAAATAATCTCAGCATGCAGAAACATTAAATAATCTCAGACAAAATGAGATCAGAAGCAGATGCAGACACCACAGGGAAAACGCTTGATAGGCAGAGAGAAAAACTCCAAACAAATCCAACAGAGGAGCTTGACTCAGCATGCCAGGCCTCTTGCATCTCCCCTTTGGCAATGAAGAATACTTTGGACACTCTGTATGTCCTTGGCAGGGAGCTTTTCAGGCAATTCTGAGGGAAAAATTATGGCATATAATGTTCCTATGTAATTGGATAATATTAAAGTAGACTAAAAAGCACAGGCAGGCAAAATGTATTAGTATTTGCAGTCAGTATCTAATTTAATGTGCCTAGTAAACAGGCACTATACTTTTTGTTCCTGAGTCCTATCCCTCTACCTGGCATTGTTCTTCTTGCTCACACCACCCACATTTTGATCTTCAAATAATAGTTATTCAAAAATCTTTAAAGGTCATGAAGCATTAGCCAATCACTCTAGACTTGGGTACATGGAAATAGGCCCCTCACTTTAAAAATAAATCTCTCTAAAGAAACTTACCATGTAACTAGATGGACTTTGGGGGGGAATATTTATGGAATTTTGTTTAAAGACAGCGCTTCTATAAAACTCACAAGCAATGTAATGAGCAAAAGAGAGAGAAGGACAGCAGTTTGGGAAGGAGAGATTTAATACAATGTTTTAACAAGAGGACAATTTAGATGGAAAAGTGAATTTGAGCCTTGGAGAATGGAAAAAAATTCAATAGCCAGAGATGATGGCAGGTCTGGCACACAGAAGTGGACCTAGCAAGAAATGCAGAATTAAGATAAATCATACTGGACTGCAGGGATTAGAATTGAACCATGATGGTTTTTGTGGTGGTTAGCTGCAGATCTATGAAGTAAGGCTAAATAAAAATAGAGATTAAGTCAAAAAAGGAAAAATAAATATTAAGCATGTAGTTTCTGACTTAGCCTATTAAGTATTTTAGGATAGCTGGAGGTTTCAGATTTAGTTTGAAAAAAAAAAAAAAAAAAAAAGATTCTGCATTTTGCAAAGGACACATAGGGTGATATTTGAAGAATGAAAGGAGTGATGAAAAATTCTTAGACTTGGCATTGAATAGGCAATTGAACTAACTGTATTGCCAAACTTTAGAAAAGATGTCTAAAATAGCTCATGAAAAGTAATCATTGTGCATGCGGATGAAAGAGCTTCTTTGCTTTGATTTGCACAACGCACTTAACTATAAAGAAATCTACAATGGCATTTAAACAATTGTGGAAAACTTGCAAACAATAGCTAAGTCAGTAAGAAACAATTTGATCCAATGCTGAAAAATGACAACAAAAAATGAAAATCTGCCCAAGCATTTCAATGAACACGTTTAAAGTCCCATAGAAAAGCAATGTTTACAATCCTGTTGTCATTATCTTATGGAACTTTAAACTCTATAAGGCAACACATTATCTAGACTTCAGAAAGGAATAAATTGCTCCATAGAAGGGAAATAGTTCACATGCATTGAGTGTTTACTGTGGGAACAACATCTAACGGGGATATATCCTATAACATAAAATGTACTGCAATTCTAGGTAACAACAAATACAGATAAATATTTCTGTGGTGAGAATTTTATATCTGAGAGACTATCATCTTGACTCCTGAAACACATTTGCACAACTATTGCTTTATTCTCTGATGGGAAATGCTATTGTTCTTGGGATAGACTTTTAAATGTTCTTGCATAGCCTCCTGGACTGCCCTGTGCATTGACCTGTCTGGCTTAACACAGAGGTAAAGGGGAGACAGCAGGACCGGACAATGGGTGAGGAGCTCAGCAGGACCCTACTTAGGAGCTGCATTATGCTTTTCTGATTTAAACAATAATGGAATCTTTTTCTTTACTCTTCACAGGATTTGCTTTTTGGCTCATAACTTGGTCATTTTCTCTATGGATTAGTTTTCCTATCTTGATTTCACTGTAATGTGAGCTCCAGGATCTCTGTATGCCGGGCAATGATTTTTTTGTTTTATCTTCTGCCGTAACACCAGTGCCTAGATGAGTGTCTTGTGTGCATTGTAGGTGCTCAATAAAAATGTGTTCGATGAATTTTTAAGAAAAATAGGCATATGAAAGACCCTTCAGGGCACCTGAAAATAATAATACTGGTAAATTTTAATTTAACTGGGGGTTCAGGGTTCAGTAAAGGCTTCCTGGAGGGAATGCTTCATGTAGTGAGTGTCAGAGGAAAAGTCAGAGCCAGTGGGGTAGAGAGGATTTTAAAAGGCTGAGGATTTATTTCAGATGGAGAACAGCATGGACAAATGCACAGAAGTGGGAAATGATACTCTGTGATATACTGCAATCAATTTGCTGTTTTCAGCACCATCTAAAGGGCAGAGCAACCCAGTGGTTAAGAAGGTAAACTCTGGAAGAGGACCGAATTCACATCTCGGCTCTTTATAATTTCAGCTGAAATGGCAGTTGAGAGCCCCAACTTCAGATCTTGTTTTCTGCCTAGAGCCGTAAAGCAAAGTTGCGTCCCTGGAAAAGAACCAGCTCTCTGCAGAGACGCGGGGGTGGGGAAGAGAGGCCAATTCAGATGAGGAGGTTGCAAAGGAGAATGTGATTGTAAACCAGCAGCCAGGGGTCGAGCCACTTGCTTGTGCGCAAGCGCAATACAAAGATTGGTGGAGAAGGAAAAAGATTTTTATTAACAGGATTTCCAGTTTGAGGGGGAGGGGCTGGAAGCATCACTGCTCCAAGCCAACCTCTTCTGCAAAACACAGAGATTCTCTTGTTTCCAGAGGGACAGAAACCCAGACTTACGCCCAGAATTTCCCCACCACCCCTACATGAAGGGGTCTCCATCTCTCCAGCTTTCAGCTCTTCTCTGGGGTATACACTTGGATGTCCCAGAGTGGCCATGTCTCACACAGCTTCCTGTCTCTCCTGCAGCCCGGAGGCACTGTCACCTCACTCCAGCCAGTTGTGCAAGAGGCTCGGTCCCCTGGGCTGAGGAAGTTCCCTGGCCCACTCATCTGTGTGCTGCTCTTGGGGCCAGAGCCCCTGGGTCCCACGAACACTGTTTTCTTTACCCCGCCTTGGAGCGAGGGGTGAAAAAGAGAGGGAGAGCTTCTTTGTGCATTCTTTTTTAAAGCCAGAAACCCATGCATGATGTAGTCCGCTTTCCAACCAGCGTGGGCTGATGTTTCTCCTCTTTGTCCTAGTGTTTTTGCGCCTCTCCAGAGCAGCAGCTTCTCAGACTGCACAAGTGCCAGGCGTCTCAGCCCGAGGCAGTGCTGGGCCTCGCAGCTGGTCTGGCTCTCGCACGCCTTGTCAGGAGCCACTCCGCCTTGGGGTAATGTGACCTGCGCAGCTCCGTGGTCTTGGTTGACAGTAGCCCCAGGTTGTGGAAAGTCTGCCACTCGGTTTAAGGTCGCGGTTTCAACCAGGCGGCCTCTGGCGCTTCTTGCAACCCAGTCCCTTTGCTTGGGGAGGTGTTGGCTTGGTACTACTTCTGGGGTCCCTCGCCTGCTCCCCAGTAATGTGGCACCACCTACCCTGTCACATAACCAGGAAAACTGCTTCTAGAAAAGGTTTGGAGGAATTGCATTTAAGAAAGAGTCAGAAAGGAGGAGAAAGAAAGTAGTATTTTTTAAATATTAAAATGATGAATATTCCTTGACAATCGAGACAAATTCCTATATATATTTCCTTTGATAATCAGTAGTTTATAATAATAGCATCTATGCATTTATTTATTTTTAAATAATAATTTGAATTCTTTTATCAAGATATTACCATTGTATTTTGTAAAGAGGTTTACATCATAATTCAAATTGACACACCATCATAATTATTTTACTATCATGGTATCACTTTGATTTTCATCTAAAATTACATTTTAAATTCATTATCTACCATATTGACTAAGTTTATTAATTATTTCTTTTTGGATGTTAAAATTATTTAATTTTGTTTTTTTCTTTAAATGTTCTTATAAATGCTTATTAATCTGAATATAGAGGAAGAAGGGAAGGAGCAATGAGGAGAGAAAATGGACCAAAAAGGAAAATAATAAAATATACATACTAAAAGAATTCTAACTTACAAGAATTTCTAACAGGTAATTTTGCTAATATTTGTGATGCTAACAGAAGTTCGGATGGAATCTTATCCTCTGTTATTATATTTTCTCTTTTAGTTGAATTAGTAAAATAAGATAATACAGCTGTTACTACTTCACATGTCATATTATTATTGCAAGTTCAAAGCCTGTTGACATTTACTTTTTTCTTCCACAGCCACTAAAATAAGTAAAATAAGTTTTCTCAGAATAAAAGAAAAGAAAACCCCTTGAATCATAGAGAGAATAACTATTACAAAGGTGACATGGCTTAATAAAAATGTAAATAGTATAATGAGCTTCCAAGTCATTGATTTCTACAAAGGTAGAGAATTTCTTTTCTGTCTACTCAATTTTTCTCCTAGGGCCTTCCAATATATATTTTTCATACTTTTGCCAAACACTAGACTGTATAATTATTGTGTTTTCTTATTACATATAGTGATTAAAGAATTGGATTTGGAAGTTGCCTTATAACTTTCAAATTTTTACTCCTCTTTGAAATATTTTATTACAATATTTAGATAATGTGTTTTAAATGTTAACCATAATTATTACTAACAAACAGATAATTGAGTAAAGTATGGATTAACGATTGCCCTTTTCTTGCCAGCAAGGGAGCTTTAGTATCAAAACTCTCTAGGAATTTAGTTTATATTTAAAACAAAGAGTACAAATTGCTTTAGATGCTTTACAAACACCTACATTTCATACTGAAAGACTGACCCTATCATGTCCTTTTTAATTCTAAGTATATCTTTTTATTTTGTTGTTCAGATAGTTTTTTCCTATTATCTTTTTTTCAATTATTTATTGTTGCATAAGATACCAACCCAAAATAATTAATTTGTTCATAAATTTATGGATTGATCAAGTCTCATTACACATGGCTTTTTTTCTGCTCCATGGGCATCAGCTAGGGTAGTTTGATGTTGGAAATGAAATTACATGAAGTCTGGTCACTCATATGTCTGGCAGTTGACTGGGACTTCAACTGAGACTATGAGAGAAACATCTAAAAGTGACACTTCTTTTTTTTTTTTTTTTTTTGGAGAAGGGAGAGAGGGCAGAGAGGGAAAAAGAGACATCAAGGTATGGTTGCCTTTCACCTGCCTCCAGCTACAGACCTGGCTGGAGACCTGGCTTGAAACCTGGTTATGTGCCCTGCCTGGGAATCAAACCAGCAACCTTTGGGTTTGCAGGCCAGTGTGTTATCCACTGTGCCACCAGCCAGGGCTAAAAGTGACTTTTTAATGGGCCTACTTGGCTTACTAACAGAGTGGTATCTGGGTTCCTAGTGAGACATCTCAAGGGGACTGGATGTAAGTTTTATTACCTTTTTGGGCTTAACCTCAGTAGTTACATAGTGTAATTTCATTACAGTCTCAGGTCTTCCAGTATCAAAAGGCAAGGACATAGACCCCTCATTTATCAATGGAGGAACATCAATGCCACATTTTAAGAAGCAATTAAATGTATTTTGAGGCTATCACTGGGAAATAAGGTCTGCCATTTGGCTGTAGGGCTTTACAATGTTTACACATGTAAAATGCTCTCACACTTCTCCTCAAGAAACCTCATGAAGACTTAGCTATTATGGTATCAGGTTTAGTTTTGCAGGAGGTCCAGGGTCTTACCATCAAAATCATTTGAGTGCATTTGAGGATCTTTGGGTCTAATTCCTTGATTACAGGCCCTCAAGTTTATTTTTCTTCCCTAGAGTTTGACTCTAGTTTTCCCTAAAATCTTGGTATAAAAAGTATTAGAAGCTACTGAGTTTACTTCCAATAAAATAAATTCCACTGAGAGTCACATTTATGTAAATCTCATACTGTCCTTTGAAACATCCATTTATTTCAGTGTATTGCCACAGAATTAATTCAGTCTAAAAAATGGAACACCATAGACTGATATGCATAGTCAGAAAATAAATTTGCAAAGAACTACTTTCTTGTTCCTTTTTATAGAATTGATTTGCTTACTTACAAAGAGTATTCCACTTTGCAGTCAATATTCTGTATTTTCTATATCCACAAAACCTTATACACATGGGAATGCCTATGTAATCCAGTGATGAAGAGAAAGACACTAATACTGTGAAATAAAATAGGGTGCTGTCTAAACCAATAATATGCCCCATTTTTGTCCTTTTAGATACTACTTGTCACTAAATGTTAACACAAATACATTTTTTAAAACCTAACCACACTATAATTTTGTAAAGTGATCTTTTACAAAATAGTTTGCCACAAAAAAACAATGATTTAGGAAGATCTATTGGACATTCAATTTCATTTTCATGTTAATCATCTCAAAATAATATTGTACATGTTTGTGCTCTTCCTCCCTACACTCTGATCAAAGACCATCAATAATGAAAAAAATTAGAATGATCAGGCATCTTACCACTTGTATTAAGTTACATAAATAAAATACTCTATGTATTATCTAGCACCATGAAGGTCCCTAGTGAACGGTGATTAGCTTTGTTTTATTGTGTATTCTGATTACTTAGAATAGCATCTGATATGTGGCAGATTGTAAATAAATATATAGCAAAGAAATTAATATACAAACAAGTTAGCAGAATGTAATAATAGCATCAACATTAAGTAATGTTATATAACATTTATGGTAATTGTACTGTATGTGATAGTAAGACTAGCATGTAGACAAGTAATTGTCCTCTGACATACTCAACCTGGATTCAGATAAACTACAAAATACAAAAAATAATTTGACTTTAAGAACTATTTACCATAAAATTAATCTGTATTTAATCAGGTATACATTTCAAACCTTAGAATACTTATAATTATGCTTTAATATTCATTTGATTTAATCACATAAAATAGCTTTCCCCCCCAAATATAAAATATTTTTCTCAATCTTCCTTTTCTATTATTGGAGATTGTATTAGGACAGGATAGGTTATGTTGCATTATAATTTACAACAAATATCAACACAATTTGAGTTTATTTGTATGCATTCACAGACATGGTCATAGTTATATAATGTAATCATCAATTTGTACTATTTTATTGTTTTTATTGATATTGTATTTTTTATGTTCCTCAGAAAAGTGTCTTAAAGAAACTGTAGTATTCTATTATATTTAGGTATCTAAATTAGTCTCCTAGGGCTGCCATAATGAAGTACCACAAATGTGACAGTTTAAAACAACAAAAATTTATATTCTCACATTAGGAGCCAAACATCTGAAATCAAGCTGTCAAGAGGGCTGCAGAATCTTTCTTAACCACTGGAGTCTAAGCTTTGAAAAGTTTAGTCCTATTTCTGGATCCATTTTTTTAGCATGTTGCCATCAGTCAAATTCCTTGGAAACTGACTATATGGTGAGGACTTGAAAGTCAGCAATTCATTAATGGAGTACTCAGAAGAAACCATAAAGCAGAGAGGTAAGCAGGAGAGAGGAAAAAAATCAAAGGCAAAGTATTATTTCAAGCAAAATATTAGCTTCTACTTTATCATGCTGGGGACTTTGAGGGTAGATTTTGTCCTAGATTTGGACCCAACCAGGGACACAAAACTAAATTGTATTACTTCTGCACTGGTCATTTATTGGATACAGGATCTCCAGATTGGTGCAAACTCACACTCTTCTAATTTCTATATGTACAGAAATATGTGATAGAGTAGCAGCCCTTGGGGGCAGTCACAAGTATGGGCTACTATAGTCCAACATTTGCATCTCTCTGATTCACTTCCATCAAGCATTCGGTCCACTGTGTGCTGTCAGGGCTTCTTCAAGATGATGTTTATTCACAACTTCTGGAGCAAAATTTAGAGTAGATAGCTTAAAAAGATGAGCTATCCTTGACAACTGCAGTTTATCCTAAAATTGCAACTGATACTCATTAACCCCTCCTCTCTGAACCACTCTTGATTCCACTCAGCCTATTCTGACTCCTCTCCTGAGAGAAGTGCTCCTGGTGAGAAGTATTTCAACTCCTGAGTGTATTTCCAAAATACACTGTAAAAAGGAGATGTACTAAAGAATGTTCACAGCAGTACTACTCATAGCCAAATTAAAAAATGATAATAAAACAAGAAAACATTTTAAAAAATAAGAAAAGAATAAAAAACAAAGCAGCGAAAAGACTATATAAAATATCCATAGGGGAAAAAAAAGAGACTATAATAGTATATATTTATTCAATTGAATAGTTTGTCAGTAAAAAAGAATTGTTATACATAATAACATCAATAAATTTTAGTAATCTAATGATGAGAAAAATACATAATATAACTGTCATTTTATAAAGTCCAAAGAGCCTAAGATAAAAATGCATTATTTAGGCATATATATATATATATATATATATATATATATATATGGAAAATACACAGTCCAGAATGGTAATCTTATTAGTGGAGGAGAAAGAGATTTAGTATAAGAATTAGTATATTAGTATATGTGTATAGGAGTGAATAAGTTTATTGGGTAGTTTAATAATGCACTTTATGTAAAAGAGTGAATAATTAATCATGGCCTAAAGATAATCATGTGCTCAGTACCAAGGATTATCACTAATCTATCTGTACACCTGAGTTTAATTAAGCAGTAAAATTTACAGGTAGACAGGTTTGAATGTGCAGCTAAGATTGGGAATTATTATATTAGATGATCTGCAATGTCACTCAAATATAAAATTCCTTTTTTAATAAAATGAGGCAAGAATAATGGGAATATATTTTACTTGTATAAGTATTGGGATGTTATTTTGAGGAAACAAGTTATTTAAAAATAATCAAATGCTTTAAACATTTTATTTTGAATATAAATAAGCAAAAAACAAAACATACCACATTTAAATTTGATTTCATAATGTCCATTCACATACTACATAAAAACTTCACTAGGCAAGAAATAACACCTATGAACAGAATGATTTCAACAGTCCTAGAAAAAGAAATGGCTCCATAAAGTCACATGACCCAAGTGGTTCAATTACATACTTAATGGAGAGTTTGTGGAAGTATAACTTTTCTTTAAAAACTGAAAAACAAAAGGCGTTGTTAACAAACTGTGAACTCCATTTCATTCTCCTTAATTCAACAATGCAAGGACCTGATAAGCTGTTTATTCACATGGACACTCTCACCACCTTCAGACAGAGAAGAGCCATAGTATAATAATGAACCTGACATGAAGACGAATGACTCCAATTAGCTTACTCATTAGTTTTAACCAAGATTACTTCTTTAGTCATGACTGATTTATCTCCGCTTCACTCCTGTAGTGCTTTAGAAAGTTGCCTGCCAGACTAAAGCCAGAAAAAGAGATTTAATTTAAACTCCAGATTGCAACCTTCCCATTTTCCTTGGGTTGATCTGTGACTGGCATTCAAGAGAGAATTCAAAAACATGTGCTTTAGCCAGTATTCCTACAGGAAAAAATAATTAACAACATTGAAATTCTAAAATATAGTAACAAGTAATATATGTCTATATTTCATATAAAGAATAAAATTAGTTTAAACTAAACACCTAGAAAATTCTTCAAAAATCTTAGATCAACTTTTTATTTCTGATTCATTGTTTCACTTTTGTCATGATATCACAGGGTGGGGACTGAGAATTGGATAGGCACATTGGTGGAATAAACTGAAAGCATTTATTAAAAGCTTAGGATTCTCCCTAGGTAACTGGGGTTGCCAAGCCACAGATAAATATAAAATTGTATTTGTCTTTACGTTAACAGAAAGACATATATCATCAGCAGAGAGGTAACTTTACCTTTCCTCAGTTTCAAGTGAAAATGAGCATGTTATGATTTTCAGTTGAAAACTCTGTGTGTTTCTAAGAAAAACCAAGCAATTCCTCAGGGTCATTCCTCCTCTGGGTTGTTTATGGAATGGGACTGGCCTGGAAAAGAGGCAGAGGCTTTTTCTTGGAAACCTAAGATCACAGAAGCTCTCTTCCATATTTAAATAGAAGAAAACATGTTTTTTTTTCATAAGCATAGGAACTTCTATGCCATGTAACCATCTGCTCTTTTTTCCAGAGTGCAACATACTTTATATGGAGTCAGTCATGGAGTCAAAGAAAGACTGAAATAGAGCAGACGGAAAAGAACAAAACAGTAACAACAAAAAGTTTACTTAGACTTAGAGTTCAACAATGTGCAATTAAGGTGAACATTTGGACCAGGAGGTCTACTTTGAAATAGTACATATGGATGAGAGAATCAGGCATTTCTCTAAGGAATTCTGGTGTCTTAGTGGGAGGCAGGAGGAAAGAAAGTTGTGAGGTTAGAGGTGCTCATTCATACTGTACTGATATTGCCTCTAGGCCATTTGAATAGTGCTTAAAGAAATGTTTTCAGATGTTGAATCCAAATTAATATTTCCTATTCCACTGGGATATTACAGTTTTTACCTCTGTATCTTTGATTATAATTAGGTCCTGATGACAATGGAAACTGTAACACAATTTCTCACTTGTTTTATTCTACTATATAAAGAAAATTGTTTCAAAATAATGATGCTTATGACAATTTGAACCATTTCATATATTTGTTTAAATATTATTATAACTATTTTCACAATGCATAATGGTAGATTTAGCAGAGAATACAACCTATCAAATATCCTCAGCAAAATTATCAATAGGAAAAGGAAGAAAGGAAGTAGAAAGAGAATGTAGAAAAGGAAGAAAAAGGCCAAGATCTTTAAAGTGACATACTTACTGATGAGAAAGAGAATTAAGCACAAGTAAGCATTGCACAAGGCAGAATGCAATTGGGGATGGAGCAAAGAAATACAGACACAGACTAGGAAATTATGGAAGATAAAATACTCTGTTGTGACTTAGAGTTTGGGAAAGTTTGTACAGATAGGAACTTTTCAAAAAGCAAGAATTACTGAAGTCATGCAGGAAAGATTAATTTTACCATCAACTTATGCCAACTAAATAATTAGAAACCTAAATATAATGGAATGGTATATCACTTCTATCTTGATGTTAGGCACAAATTACAGTTAGATTATGCTAGTTTCACCTTCTCTTAATTGCATATCCAGATGGTGACTGTATTTAATTTCCAATACTTGAGATGAGAGATATATATTACACAGAATTCTTGAAAATAATTTAGTATTAATTCATCTGATATTTTTGTCACTCAATTATTTGGTGTACAATTGTTACTTCTTACTCCTCTATCTTAAAATTATTCAAGATTGCAAAACTTGAGATAAATTTTTAACATCTACATTTAATAAGAGAAGTTACATCATACTTTGAAAGTATGAAGTTGTAGACAGGATTTTTGGAAAAGTATAAAAGTAAGTGACTTCAGGACATATCACAAAATTGTGAAGATAATATTTATATTAATAAAAAAGTAAATAATTGATTTCTAATGCAGGGATATTAAGGATTTGCATTTGGTCTCTAACTTAGCAGAATCAATGACATACAGGAAACAAATGTGTACTAGGGGTATCACTTCCTCTTTTAAGGAATATGAGACATATATAACATCCAAAAATGACAACTTAAGCCTGAGAATATTTTATTATCTCCAAGGTTTAATGTAAATGTTCTGAACTCGTTTTATTCTTTGACAAATTTTACACATTTTGAGGAACTTCCATACGGTTTTTCACAGTGGCTGCACCAATCTGCATCCCCACCAACAATGCATGAGGGCTCCCTTTCCTCCACATCCTTGCCAGCACATTTCTTTCTTACTATTTCTTCCACATATCAATGGATCATGCTATCACCTCTCTAGATATTAGTCTGAACTTATTTTGGTTGCATGTAACAGAAAATATGTACACAGAGGTTTAGACAAATGGAGATTTATGTGACTTTATACAATAAGAATCAGAAAGATTCTTCGAAAAAGAAAGTTATCAGAAAGATAACTTTAAAAAAAATGCCTCACTAATTTTATTTGGAACCTAGAGCCTTTTTCTTTTTTTCTTTCTACCATTCTTAGTATCTAGACTTCAAAGTCTCATGCTAATTGGTGACTAGCAAGCATTCAATATTCTTATCCAGGGAAGGGGAGTATAGGCATACAAGGCAAAGGGAAAGAGCACTGATGATTACATGTGTTTTTATTTATTTTTTATTTTTAAATCAGGAAAGCCAAAGCTTTGCCAGAAGCCCCAGTAGGCCCCTAATCTATCTCTTTGGTAAAAATCATGCTAATTGGTTATAGCTACATATGCGGAAGTCTTAGAAATCAAGTCTTCAGTTGGACACATTATTATCTGAAACAAAATCCAAGTTATATGCAAGCAAAGCAGGAAAATAGAGATACTTAGCAGTCCCAAAGCACAATGCCTAATGCAATAACCAACCACGTAGTCATTGATGTAGTCCATGGTAATATTGACTACATCAACATTACATAAATGGAGAGATATACTATATTTATGGGACAAGATGTCCATGTTGTCAATATGTAAATTGGTTCACAAGTAAGACTCAAACCCAGTTGAAATGTCAGTAGAATTTTTTTGTAGAAATTAAAAAGCTAATTATAAAAATATATGAAAATAAATGAATTCTAAATTCCTTAATTTAAAAAAATAGTTAAGTTGAATAACTCACACTATCTTATTTCAAAATTAATTGAAGCCCTGGCTGGTGGCAGTGTGGATAAGGCACCAGCCTGTGAACCCAAAGGTTGCTGGTTCAATTCCCAGCCAGGGCACATAACCAGGTTGCAAGCCAGGTTCCAGCTAGGTCCATAGCTGAAGCAGGTGAAAGGCAAGCATACATTGATGTTGCTTTCCCTCTCTGCCTCTCTCCCTTCCCCTCTCTCTAAAAATAATAAATAAAATCTTTTGAAAAATAATAATTGAGTGTGATATTGGTGAAAGAATGTAAATATGAATCAATGGATCAAAAAGTTCAATACTTGAACTTTAATATATAGTCAACTGGTTTTTGATGAGGATGTCAAGGTTGAAAAGGAAGGGGAATATTTTATATAAAGGATTCTTGGGCCATTGGCCATAGATGTACTAAAAAAAGAGACTCAGTCTCTATCTTTTGCCAAATTAAAATAATAATAATTCAATATAGATATTAGACCTAAGTGTAACAGCTAAAGTAATAAAACATCTGGAAATAAGTATAGAAAAAAAGCCACAATCTTGTTAAGCAATGATTTCTTGGCTATGACACATGAAGACAATCTACAAAAGAAAATAATGACAAAAATACTTCATCAAGATATAAGATTTCTGCTCTTTGAAAGTCAAAAAAAAAAAAAGAAAAAAATGAGAAGACAAGCTACAGACTGAGAGGAAATATCTGATAAAGTACTTAAATTTGGAACACAAAACAAACTCACTTTTTTAGCCTCTGTGCACCCAGTATCTGTAGCAGGTATTTGCATTGCTCTCTGAAATGGAACGATACAGTGGAATCTGGGCCTCATTCAGAGAACCTGATGAGCTGAAGAAATCAGAATTAAAAAATAATTTAATAATCTTTTCTAAAATATAACTTACAAGAAAGATCTTTCACATTGACTCCCATTTACTCCACACTCATTTCTTGTGATCTTTCCATCAGACCACTCATTAGAAATTGCCATTACTGAAATGATTTCAACAGAAATTTTAGTTCTGGATGCAAAATTCACCTACAGGTCAGGGTATTCACTGCTTAAATTTCCAGTGGGGTTAAGTATCAACAAAGTGTTAATTGTGGAACTTTGAGCTTATTTAAGACTTTTTGGTCCTTTTGATACCAAAAACATTCTTTCAAATTTAGTTCATTGTTAATAAGCATCCTGCAGACAAAGATATATGACTGATTGTGTGGAATGACTAAAAGGTTTAGGATTATAATTATATATTCAACCACTGTCAGGAATGGGTAATAGAATCAAATATCTATTAAAATGCAAAGAAGGGATGATTCAAAAAATCACAAGCTGTTCACATTTACAAGTGAAGCTATAATTATCATACATTAGATGTAAAAAGGAACTAACATTGATTAAGCACCTACTATGTTTTAACCATCTTGCTATTTAAATTGCAAATATCTCATCCACAGAACTGCTCTTTGAAGTAAGTAATAAAACCTTCAGTTTAATTGTGTGAGAATGTAGATTGTGTAGAATTTTTTAAAAACCTGACAAGTTCATTCCAATATTAAAGGAATAACATTGGATTTAAAAAATATGCCTGACTCCAATGACTCCTGTATTTCTGATAAAAGCTCTGGTTGGGGGTGGGGTCTAGGGATAGAGCAAAAAAAATAAAAAAAATAAAAAAAATAAAGAAAAACAAAAAAAAAAAAAAGAGAGAGAGAGAGAAACTCATGGACATGGACAACAACAGTGCAGTGGAGATTATGGGGCAGAGGAGGTGACTGGAAGTGAATGATATCAGAGGCATAAATGGTAGTGGAAAAATACAATAAAAATTAAAATAAATTAAGGAAGAAAGCTTTAAAGGAGAGAACTATGCCTTACTGAAAAAAGTCATCTTGAGAAAGAAAAATAAAACAATTGGAGATAGTATTTAGAATACATTACCTTAGATCAGATCTCATTTTGAAAATACAATTAATCAATTGATATATTGACTATATTTTAGTTACTTCTGTTATAACTTCTTAACACTCATACTTTAGTAAAAGATTTGTAGCCTTAGTTTATCAATGAAAACACAAATTATTCCAGTCATTTATTTCTGTGTATATAATTCATAATGAAACAAGTTTTTCAAATTATATAATAATTCTTAAGGGAAAGCTTTATAGAGAGCCACATGTATAAAAATTATATATACTTTTTATAGAAAGTTTAAATGACATGTATTCTGAAGTGTTATTCTCTAGAGGACAAATAAACATACACAATTGACTTCTGTCCAAACATCATTAAGAGAATGTGGCTATCTGAGACATGAGGAAGCCAAGAACAATTATAATGTCACCAATGGCTAAATAAACTATTCTTGGACTAACCTAGCACACTTCTGTGAACAATCCTCAGTATCTGAAAAATAAAAAATCCAAGTTTTAACTTAAACTGCTGAAGTCAATGGACATTATAAAGGTTATAAATAACATAAAAAGAAAAATATCCTGAAACTAGAGCACATTAAAAAATATTCTACTTCCTGAGTGTGTCCTAGAACTATTTCTGAAAGACTCAGCACTATCTACTAATGTCGATAGGAACTACATTAGAGGAGAACAAAACCAAAGGCATTAATGAAGAGGCAACTTCTACACATCAGCAAATTCTTTTAGAGCCCAGAGATCACTTTTGGTCCTGGGATGGAAGCTTTTCACACCTGTCTTGGCCAGACAAGAACATGTTTTACTGCATGCACAATAAACTACTAAATGAAATTGGCATCAACCTTAATTCCTAAAATAATATATATCTATTCAAGGCTTCATATGTTACTAACAGTACATATAAGTCAATGTAACATTTATTTGCCCTGGAATTTGCTATATTAACATTTTTTTGCTGATATTTATTTTTGTGGAATATGAATATACAGAAGCTAAAAAGTTATAATGGAAGTATAAATGAATGTGGTTTAATGGCTCTCCTTCCTGCAGAGATGTTTTGTGTTTTTACCTTTTATACGTAGAAGCAATGAATTTATTAATTGCTTTGAAAAACAACTGGCATATTTCTTATCAACCTGTTTTGTCATTTGAAAGTAGATCTGTAAAACAATATACAGTTGCAACCTAACTAACAGCCTAACAGCAACTGTTGAATTTACTACCACTTTACAGGCTGATATTTTTAAGGCCAATTCTCGAGAGGCAGTGGAGTGGGTGTGTCAAGGAAGAGTTAAGTAGCTGCTGAGAAGGGCCATGCTAATGCTATACTTTTGACCAAGGAACAGATCAATTCCAATATCAGGTACTGCTGCAAGAATTTCAAATTTAAGTGTTTATAATTGTGTAGAGCTTCTTAGGACGACAAACAAAGCAGTGTGTGTCTTGGCTCCTGTCATAACTCAAACCTGTAAGAGAGTGTCTCCCCATCAGCTGTCCCATTGTATTTTCCTGAATTTCATTGGCATTCTTCCCTTTCAAAGGTGATATTAATTTTGGGAAAAGCAAGAAGTTGCAGGGTGCCAAATCTGGGCTATCGTGACACTGAGTCACTTAGGTCTTTTGATATTTTGCAAAAAATCTCTGTATGAGATGTGATGCATGAGCAGGTGTGTTGTCATGATGAAGCTGCCAATCATTAGCTGCTCATAGGTGTGACCTTTTTTTTAAATTTTTTTTCTTCAAGATTTTATTTATTATTTTCAGAGAAAGGGGAAGGCAAAGAGGCAGAGAAGGAGAAAAGACATCAATGTATGGTTGCCTTTCACCTGCCTCCAGCTATGGACCTGGCTGGAGACCTGGCTTGCAACCTGGTTCTGTGCCCTGGCTGGGGAATCAAACCAGCAAACTTTGGGTTTGCAGGCTGGTACCTTATCCACTGTGCCACCAGCCAGGGCTCAGCTGTGATCTTCTTAATCATCTGGATAGTTTTTGAGGAGGAATGTCCAAACTTAATGCAAAACCTGATCCCGATTCATTGCTCTGATTGTTCAGCAGCATCTACTACTCCTACTGATTAGTACAGTGAAGCCATCATTATTCACACATGTATGTTCCAGTCTACTCTCCTTGGCTGCTAGGTTACATCGATGTCCAGCAAACTGTTCTCATTGTATTTATAATGGCTGGACTTTTTCCAGAGAGACCTTATACCAAATACATAGCATTAAGTGTACTTGTTTTGCGTTTAATGAATACCTTCTTTAAAATACTAATGTTGGGAAACAAGTCCTGCAAATATTTTTATTTCTTTTTCAATATCAATACTAATGTGTGTTATTGGTAGTGAACTGGCCTTAGCAATTAGTCCTCACACTGATGGGTGTTCTGTAGGAGCCCTGTTCCAACTAGAGACATGCTTTGTAAAATCCATTCTGTTATGCATTCATGGCACTGTCCTCAATTTGTATTAAAATTGACTTGTGCCTTAGGTGCTCATCTAATACTGCAAACTCCACCTTCTCTTACTATTAGAAAGATTACCGTTTTTGTTCACAGCATTTCAGTCCATGTCAGTGAAGGTAGAGTGGACACACTGGGGGAAAATGAAGATGGTGATATCAATAGTGGTAGAGAGGGAAATGGCAACATGTATTTCTTTAAAATTGTCCATCTATTATTCTAATGTTTAACACTAGAGTGTCCTAGTCATTTGGCTGCTTTTAAAAGGATCACCCTTACCTTTTTCCCTAGCATATTAAGTTGTAGTTGCTTGTTCACAGAATTTTCTCTCTGTTACTCTATAACCTAAATAAGAGGAATAAATTAGCCTTTACACTTTTGCATGAACATCAAAGAACCTGAGACGCAATAAGCACTAAAATGGTCATTTCATTAATAATTAAAGGAAGATGACATTGGATTATCCTGCATTTATTATTTTCTATGATTTAAGAGTGCAATAAAATCTAGCTCTGAAGAGTATGTATATTTAACCTTGAAGATAATTGTAGTTTTACTTCATGGTTTCTGTATTTTTCAAATTATAAAAATGTTGAGTAGAAGGAACAAAATGTTGCAAATCTTATTAACAACATTTAGAGAAAGTATGTAATGAACATCAAGTACACACTACTTGCCTGGAGATTAGCAGGCATCTGTGTCTCTGTTCTTCCGCATGTGTGTTCTCATGAAAATACTTACCCGTCTCTAGACCATATATTTTTAAATTTATTTTTTAAAATGTTGTTCTATTACAGTTGTTCCATTTTCCCCCTTAGATCTCCCCTGTCCTGCTCACCTCCCTCTCTCCCATAGCCAACCCCTCCCTGGTGTATGTGTCCATGGTTCATTTATACTAGTTCCTTGACTCTAAACCAAATATTAATTCAACATTTATTAATCAACTGCTTTTTACTAGGCTTTGAAGCTAGAGAAATAAAAAAATAATTTGTTATTTCAAGAAATAGCTATTTTTCTGATAAAAATGGAAAAATACACATGTATAGACACATATATACATATGCACATATACAGTATGAGAAATCTTTTGAAGGAAAACTAATGTAAACACTAATGGCATTTTGGCTAGTTTATAGAAGGAACAAGAAGGACTGCTGGGTCCATTTCAATGCATTAGGGTTCAAATGAAATTTTGTCCCTGGTTCTTTAAACTGCATAAATCTACACAACATCTCCCAAAAAGTTAGGAGCCAGATGTCGGAGAGGCATGTAGGATGTTAGAAGAGAATGAGTCCCCTTCTGATTCTAAATGTACTGAATAGGACTGAATTCACATTTTTTTTTTTAAAGATTTTATTTATTATTTCCAGAGAGGAAGGGAGAGAGTCAGAGAGGGAGAGAAACATCAATGTATGGTTGCCTTTCACCTGTCTCCAGCCACAGACCTGGCTGGAGACCTGGTTTGCAACCTGGTTATGTGCCCTGGCTGGGGAATCGAACCAGTGACTTTTGGATTCAAAGGCCGGCACCTTATCCACTGTGCCACATTTTTTAATGAATCTACTATATTCACATTACTTGAGTGAAAATTACACAATTGAAAGACCTTGGTATATATTTCTATACTAAAAAATCACTTAAAATTAGGCCCTGGTTGGTGGTTCAGTGGATAGGCACTGGCCTGTGAACCTAAAGGTCGCTTGGTCGATTCCCAGCCAGGGCACATAACCAGGTTGCAAGCCAGGTCTCTAGCCAGGTCCGTAGCTGGAGGCAGGTGAAAGGCAACCACACATTGATGTTTCTCTCCCTTTCTCCCACCCTCCCTGCCCTTCTCTCTAAAAATAATGAATAAAAAAATCTGTAAAAAGTCACTTAAAATCATACAAAAGCATAAGTAAGCATACATTTAAAAAAATCAACACTGTAAATTCTATCTCCTACCCCTCTGGCCAATGCAGCTGCTTCTCTCTACCCTTGATCTTACCACAACCTGTATTCCTCCAGCTCTCCACTTCATTTCAGCTCCAGATGTTCTGACTATTCTTCAGCGCTGTGCAGTGCTCTAATTCTTTCTCCCTGTTATAACCAGTCAGCACCATGAGGAGTCAGTATTCCCTAGCTGCTTTCAATCCAGGAGGAAAGGTGGTTTGAGAAGGAAGAATATGCAGAGACAAGCCGTATAATCAAGTGAGACTCATTCTTACCCTCTAGTAGGCACACAGTATTGGATTCACTCTCTTGAATTTAAAGAACTTGTCTAGTGAGTTCAGTAGTCATTTATTATTGATTTTCATGGAAACATTTTCTTTGCTACATTCTAAGTCAAATCACGAGGAATCAAATTACCCATGCTGTGCTATTCCTGAAGTTCAGATGTGACCTTGGCAGTGAGAAAATGAGGAAGGATCCAAACTTACTCTCTTGTGGCTCACAGAACATTTGAAAAAGTGCATGTAGAGGGGGTGATGGCAAACAGAAGTCCACTGAAAACTTTAAACATACAGTACAGGTGACATATAAGAATAAATTAACATAGCATAATGATGCTAAATTAAATAAGCCAGACGCAAAATGACAAATATTTGCATGAGGTATTTATGGTAGACAAATTCAGAGAAACAAAGTAGAATGGAGAGTACCAGGGGTGGGGTAGCAGAGAGTTGAGCAAATGGGTATGGAGTTTAAGCCTGGAAAGATGATAAAGTTTTGGAGATAGATTGTAGTGATGGTTGCATAATAATATGAATGTACTTAGTTTCATATACTGAACTGTGTACTTAAAAATGGTTAAAGTGCTAAATTCTTTGATATGTAACTCAAGTCACAATTCAAAAAATTAAATTAAAATGGGAAAATAAAAGGATAAATTAGTCCACAAGGGAGTATCCTCTTTCTAGCCAGCGTTAAATCCTCCAGAAATAGAAGGCACACACAACTTAATTTTTCAGGATTTTCATTTCTGCTCATATTTTGCTGCCAAAGTATCACTTCCATTGCTACATTCTGCTCACTCCTGCTCTTCACAATACTTTCAGTTAATGGTCTCAGACATCTCAGTCATTCATCCAGGGTATAGATCTCTTCTCCCACAGGCTAGGGATGGAAAAGCTGAAAGAGTCTGCTTTGAAATGGAAATGAGGAAGGAAGCAGATGAAGAAGAGAAATAGGAGCCAAGGCAGTGGTTCCAACTCTTCCCTTGAAGTGCGGTTAATAGCAGTGCGGAGGGGAGGCTGGAGGTGTAGCCTAAGCAAACCGTCCCTATGGCAGATTTTCTTATTCTTTGAATGATCAAGTTTAGTTTTTAAAAAATTAGAGAATTTGCATTTTGTTATATAACAGAGATGTTTGTTTTAATTCAAAAATTAATGCTTTTGAATATGCTAACTACAGATCTATTACCACCAATGCCCTCCAATAAATTACAAGATCAAAATACAGTAGCAGGAAGCATAGTGCTTCCCCTGAGATTGCTTTTCCTCCCAGCACCCTTCAAAATATCTCAACTACTTGTCAAAAAGGCCACCTTAGACTGCACACCTAAACTAACCAACTAACTGAAGGGGATTGAATAGTACCCATGTTACCGAAACATCATACTGTGCAAGCATATTTTTAAGAATATGAATAATACAAATATAAAGTGGCAAAACATTTGACATAATAAGAAATCTAGATCTTTTCTTCATCTGATTGATATATTTTCTTTCTTTCTTTTTTTTATTTTTTTTAAAGATTTATTATGTTTAGAGAGCGGGGTAGTGAGAGAGGCAGAGGGGGAGAGAGACATCAATGTATGGTTGCCTTTCACCTGCCTCCAGGCATGGACCTAGCTGGAGACCTGGCTTGCAACCTGGTTATGTGCCCTGGCTGGGAATCAAACCAGCGACCTTTGGGTTTGCAGGCTGGCCCCTTATCCACTGTGCTACCAGCCAGGGCTCTTCTTTTTCTTATTGTCATTTGTGATTCCACTTTAATCTATCTTCTATAAGGTTTTATAGTGTTCTAAACTTATTCATTAAATGTTCATCTTTATTTCTTACTGGCTTTATGTGGCATATTTGCTGTATACTAAGGATTCATATTCATTTTGACCTAGTTTTGGAATTTCTATTTGGTTCCATCGTTTTGTATTTCTGTTCATGTAATAATATTAAATTGGTTTAATTATGGTAGGGTTTATTGTATATTAACTTCCATTAACTCCATTAATTTCTTTTTTACCAGTGGTTTCATGATAATTCTTGCCTGTTGGTTTTTGTAATAAATTTACAATTATATTCATCAGCTTAAAAAATATTTGTTGGTATTTTCCTGGGACTGATTCAAATGTAATATAACTTATGGAAAACTGTCATCTTTATAATGTTTTGTTATTTTTTAAATTCATGAATGTGTTCTTTTCATTGATGAATTCTGTTTCTGACGAATTCAAAAAGTTTTTTTTTATATACTTGTCATGTATATTTAAACATTTCATGTTAAACTATCCATATGTTTTTTTTTCTATCACAAATGGATTTTTTAAATTATATTTGCTGTTATTATTTTTTAAGATTTTATTTATTATTTTTAGAAAGAGGGGAAGGGAGAGAGGCAGAGATGGAAAAAGACATCAATGTATGGTTGTCTTTCACCTGCCTCCAGCCACGGACCTGGCTGGAGACCTGGCTGCAACCTGGTTATGTGCCCTGGCTGGGAATTAATTGAACCAGCAACCTTTGGGTTCCCAGGCTGGCACCTTATCCACTGTGCCACCAGCCAGAATGCTGTTATTTTTAATGACTATGTTTTCTATGCTAATTTTATTACCTTCAACTTTGCTGTATTTTCCTACGGCTAATGAGTTTTTTTCTGTTGATCCTTTTGCCGTTTCCAGCTACCTAATCACATCTTCTGTAAAAGGAACTTTTTTGTGTGTTTGTTTTTTTGATTTTCAGATTATTACACCTCTAACTGATTATCTGTTGTCCCAAGTGTCCTGCAAAATTATTGTAATTCAATGTTAAAAAATAGTACAAATTATTGGCATTTGCAACTTTTTCTTCTTGAATTTATTTGAAAATCCTTTAGTGTTTCTTCTTTAAGTAACAAACTACCTTTTCAGCAGAGGTAAGTTTACTAAGTAATTGTTCATTAGCTTTTATTTGCCTAACTGCCCATAAAATGAATGAGTATTGAATTTTGTCAAGTATCTTTTCTCAATCTATAGAGATAATTATCTAATTTTCTATTTTGGGCCCATTAGCATGTAGGAACCTATGAATTGATATGTTTATAGAGCAATGAGCTTGTATTCTGCTATTAACTTCATTTAGTCATGATGTATAATTAAACATTTAAAATTTACCCTTTAATGATTTATTTAATGTTGCACTTCTTTACATTTATTGTATAACTTTTTAAGAAGTTTATATTGGTGTTGTTTTAATGGAGTTTTTTAATTGAGTAGTGACATCACTTACTTTTATTAACATAGGTATTTTAATGATATAAATATTTTTTCATACAGTGCTTTAACATTATCTCATGATTTTGATGTATTTTGTTTTCATTGTCACCAGCACCTTTTTCACAAATATTTTTCTTTTCTTTTTTAAACATTTTATTTCATTATTTTTAGAAAGAGGGGATGGGAGAGAGACAGAGAGGGAGAGAGACATCAATGTATGGTTGCTTTTCACCTGCCTCCAGCCACAGACCTGACTGGAGACCTGGTTTGCAACCTTGTTATGTGCCCTGGCTGGGGAATCAAACCTGCTGACCTTTGGGTTCGCAGGCCAGCACCTTATCCACCAGCCAGGGAATCACAAATTTTTGAAGCTAACTTTTGTATATTTTCTTTAACCCAACAGATAATAGTGTTTGTTTATTTAAGTGATTGTAAATCACAAGGACATTTTTAATTTTGTTGTGCTTTTTATGCTTTAAATGTAGAGAATGATGTTTGTGTTACTTTTATTCTTGGAAATTCGTTATAGTTTAGTACATGGCCTTAAATGTAGTCAATTTTCATTCATAGCACAAGTTTAATTAATAGGTGCATTCTCTATCATCAAAGTTCAGGGATTAATCTGTATAAATACTTTTGTATTTGATTTTTCTTTAATTACAAGGTGCATGTTAAATATAGCTATGCTTAATATATATGTATTCTTCTTAATTCATCATTTGGAATAAACATATACACATCTTTTCAATGATTTTACAACAATATAAATAGCTTAAATATAATGTGTTTGCTCTTTTATGAGCATCACCTTACAACACTAAGAAATTTATAAATGAGCTGTATTGCCTTAGTAGGTTGCTTTAAACTTAGGTTGAACATCTGGTGATAAAGTAGGGAAAACATCCCTATTGATGCATAATCAACCCCAACTGTGAAAAATATTACTAGAACAATCACATTTTAGCATATTTACTTATATATTAAATCATTAAGCAGGAAACTGAGTTAGTTTTAATTTATGAGCAATATGGATCTGCTAAGTTTTTGTTTCATATAGCTATGTGAGAAAAATGTTTTAAAATATTCATGAATGACCAGGTTGCAAGCCAGGTCTCCAGCCAGGTCTGTGGCTGGAGGCAGGTGAAAGGCAACTATACATTGATGTTTCTCTCCTTCTCTGCCTCTCTCCCTTCCTGTCTCTCTCTGGAAATAATAAATAAAATCTTAAATAAAATAAAAATATGAAAAAAATATTCATGAATGAGACTCAAATTGTGTCCTGCTACTAGATTCTAATTAAAAGTGATAAATAAAAAATATCCAAAGAAAATCACTTTGGTAAAAACATGTCTATATAGGTTCTCCACAACTCTATACAATGAACTAAACATTACCTAGCAGAGTTGAAAATTATAAAGTTACTTACAATTTCTAATAGCTCCATTAAAATACTTTCCATTTCCTTTCATAAGATTTCAGAAGAAGCTATATCTATCAAGTAATCATTAAGCTTCAAACAGGTTTCATCTTGAATATTCAAGAGTCCCATAAGAAGTTAATTAATAATATGTTTAATTCAGTCATAATAATTTACATGCTTAAGATCCAAATGAAAAGAAGCAGTTCTAGAGAAAATGATATGGAAATATGTTTTTCCTAATTATTTTTTCTTATATGTAATTTAATTTCAGTATTGGTTGATTTTGTTCAAACTTCTTTTAGTAGCTATAATAAGATTAATAGTCAACCTATAGAAAATAACACTAGTCTGTTATAATTTTTGTTACACTGTCACTCAAAGAAATGTTATATTGCTTTTAGAGAGAGAAAGAGAGAGAGAGAAGAGGTGGGTCATGGTTGGCAGAGAGAAAGAGACATCGATGTGAGAGAACATCATTGGTTTCCTCCTGTGTGTGATTCAAAGTAGGGATTGAACTACAATCTAGGTATGTGCCCTGACAGTGAACTGAACTTGCAGCCTTTTGATGTATAGGACAACACACCAACCAACCAAACCATCAGGGCATGACAGTCTGTTATTATTTATGTAGTGTACGGAGATGCAGAAATAGAAAAGAGAAAGGTCACCAGAGGCTGTTAAAATTATTTACTCTTATGATACTATTACTAGGTCAGATTGTTTTTGGTGTGTACAATAATGTTTTGCCAATTTGTTTTTCAAAAACAATTCATAGTTTTGTTGATCTTTTTCATTTCCCTTCTGGCCTCTATTTCATTTATTTCTGTTCTGGTCTTTGTTATTTCTTGCATTCCTCTAATTCTGGGTTTAGTTTGTTTTTCTTTTCATTTTCTAAATTCCATATTGATTAAATAATTAATGTAATCATGCTAACAAAAACATGTAATATTTTTATAAAATTTGATGGAAAAATTCCTTGCAAAGAAGGGTACCAAAACAGCATTTTCTGATGTTAAACTTTTAAATTTATTTTATTTTATTTTTTTATTTTTAAAAAATTTGTAAAGGTTTTATTTATTATTTTTAGAGAGAGGGGTAGGGAGAGAAGCAGAGAGGGAGAGAGACATCCATGTATGGTTGCCTTTCACCTGCCTCCAGCTACAGACCTGGCTGGAGACCTGGCCTGCAACCTGGTTACGTGCCCTGGCTGGGGAATCAAACCTGTGACCTTTGGGTTCCCAGGCCAGCACCTTATCTACTGAGCCACCAGCCAAGGCTTTATTTTTTATTTTTTAATTGATTTATTGTTGTTGTATTACATTTGGCCCCTTGTTTACCTTTTTATAGCTCCTTGAGATGTAAAGCTAGTTGTTTATTTGAGATCATTCTTTTTTCTTAATGTAGGCATGCATAGCTATATACAAGATCTGTCCCAAAAGTATCAAGCCATGTGCTATTTTAATTATATTGACATTGGCTTGATACTTCTGGGACAGGCCTTTGTGCTTTTATAACTGGTTTTGCTGTATGTAAATGAAATCAGAAGTTAAAAAGCAGACAGCCTAACTGTTATCACAAAAATGAAAGGATTGTTGAGAGCTTTTCTTAACATAGAAACATGTTAAATTTTATCTAATACCTTCTCTTCATCTAGTGAAATGATCACATGATATTTATCTTTCATTCTATTGATGTGGCTTGTCACACTCGTTGATTCATGTATGTTGTACTATCTGTATCCCAGGGGTAGGTCCCCACTTCTTTATGGCATATGATCCTTTCAATGTGGTCTTGAATTTGGTTCACTAATATTTTGTTGAAAATTTGTATTAAGGTTATATAGGTTTATAGATTTTTTTTATTCTTATACTGTCTTTATTTGCTTTGATATGAGTAATATTGGCTTTATACAATAAATTGGGATTGCTTCCTCCTCTTTAACTTTATGGAAGAGCTTGAGGAAAATTGGAATTAAACCTTCTTTAATGTTTCCTAAAATTGAGCAGTAAAACCATCTGATCCTTGAATTTTATAAGTAGAGAGGTTTTTGATTACCAGTTCATTCCCTAATTGGTCTGTTCAGATTTTCTATTTTTTTCATGATTCATTCTTGGTAAATTTTATGTTTCTAGGAACTTATCTATATTGAATATTGATGTATATGCATCTTTGTTAGGCTAAAGGAAATCAGTCACAGAAAATAATAAAATAAATTGTTTAAAGTAAAACAAAATGAAAATATAATTTTAGGAAAAAAATGAGTGTTTTAAAATTTTGCAAATATACTTAATAAAATACTTAAGAATAAATTTAACCAAGAAAGTGAAAGGTCTCTGACATATTGCATCAGATTTTTTGCCTCAGCTAAGAATGTATCCTTCTTTTATTTATAAAACTATAAATAGGTCCTGGCTGGTAGCACAGTGGATAAGGCACCAGCCTGAGAACCCAAAGGTCGCTGGTTCAATTCCCAGCCAGGGCTCATAACCAAGTTGCAAGCCAGGTCTCCAGCCAGGTCCTTGGCTGGAGGCAGGTGAAAGGCAACCATACATGGATGTCTCTCTCACTGCTGCCTCTCTCCTTTCCCTTCTCTTTAAAAAATACTAAATAAAATCTTTTTAAAAACTATATATACATGATAAAATAATCAGTTATATTGTGGTTATGAGGATGTGCTGGGATACTTGGAGTAAGCAGGAAGGAATTTCCATATTTGTGTTGTTACTTAGTAGGTGTGTAACTTTAGGCACATTGCATGTCCTCTTTGAGCTTCTGTTTTCTCACAAATAAAATGTCACAGAGGACTGTATCATTGTTCTGCTATGAGAATTAGATAAGTAATCTCAAATATTAAATACCCACTTTCAATGTTAAAAGAGAACTTGAAAAGTCATGTTTTTGTCACTTCAAATAATTTCTATTAATGGTCATAGTAGATAATGTGAGAAGGATCCAAATGGTAAATCGCTAGAGATAAGGGTAGAGGGAATTGAAAATGCCAAGTACAGAGATGCTGTCCATCGCCTTCTTACCACTTTATGCCTGAAGGAGGAGAGAAAAGAAGATAATTTTTTCTACTGGAGTTTCTTTCTTTAAAATTGAGTTTGTTAACATTGAAACCACAGAAGAAGGTATTTTAAGTTTGTGTTAAAGAAAATAAAGCATACTTTATTTCCCCATCTGTCTTCAGTTAGTCTGAGAAACAGCTCTAGGCGACAGATCCACTTCTTTGAACTGCTGCTCTCCTTTTGGTCTTCCTGAAATCTCTCCCCATGTCCATCCCTTCTTGCAGGCTAGGTACTATTGCTCTTTGATGACATTCTGTTCACATTCACCCCAGGACAGCGTCATATACTCAGAGCATTCTCCAAACTACTTGACCGATGTTCCCATTATAAGGATCCCAATTTCTCCTTTTTTCTAGACTATGCTGTTCAATGACCTCTTTATCATTTGCCTTATGGTTTCCTTTTCTGTGATCTCCAATGTATTATATCAGTGTATCTGCCTCAGACAGGAATGTGCCCCTCTTTTATTTAAAAAGTTTAAACTATTTTTTAACCAAAAAAATAAATTCCAAACTTCCTACCTCTGAATTTTAAGTATTTTTAAGTTAGTCTTAAAAAAACTTTCTATTCATATAACTCAATATAGTCAATTCTTGTTATTAGTTAGATATACTTTGATCATTAAAATATATTGTCATGTATTGTTCTAAACAATGAAATGTAACAAGAAAATAAAGGAGTCATAGACATTGAATCCCCAAATTTTCAAACGTCCTGATGCCATGTAATTAAACTATAAATACAAATTTAGGTGAACTTCAAATTCATTGAAAATGCTTATATAGCATCATAACTACACTAATATGCAAATACTTGCTAGTTGATTATACTTTTCCAGCCTAGTGTTCCACATATGTACCCACTAAATTCATAAAGCGTGTGATTCATATTTGCATTTCAACCAATTAAAATCCTAACCTATGGTAGACCTTTAGTATTATTTTAAAATAGCAAAGTTAAAAAATATATTGCATTTTTAACTAATGACATTAAAATGTGTATTACCAATGTCATTCTCAAGAGCATTTCTCTACACTAACACCAAACTCTTAGAAAGAGAAATTAAAGAAATAATTATATTTATTATACAATCAAAAAAATACTTAGGAATAAATTTAACCAAAAAAGTGAAAGATTTGTACATTAAAAACTGCAAGACATTGGTGAAAAAAATTAAACCTATCACAAATAAAAGGAAATACACTTATGTATAAGTTGTACTAATTCATACTATTAAATGTACAGAGTACCCAAAGTATTCTTTGGATTTAATGCAATTTCTATCAAAAATTTAATGGTGTTTTCCACAACGAATAGAAAAAGTTTCATATGGAACCACAAAAGACTCTGAATAGCCAAAACAATCTTGAGAAAGAAGACCAACAGAGCTAGGGGTATCATGCTTGACTCCAAACTATATTTTGAAACTAGTAATCAAAGCAGCATAATATTAGCATAAAAACAAAGACAGCAATAGAACAGAATAGAGAACTTGGAAATAAACCCACAACCAAGATACCAAGAATCACAGTTGAGAGCACACACTCATTTACCAGCTGATCCTATTTTTCACACTAATTCTGAGGGTAGAGTTGCATGGCATGTGAAGCCTAAAAGTCTTCCTAGGTAATTCTGACATTCACTCTTGATTGAGAATCATTATTCTACTTGTAAAACCCTGCTGCTTTGGGGGGCAACCTTGTACTCAGAGGATCAGCATTTTCCTTCCTTGATATAAAAAAGGGACGGAGAATTGAATAAAGTGCCCACTAACATTAAAGAATCTTTCTCCTGCTTGAAGTGAAGAATTAAACTAGATGGTATAATAGTTTCTACACAGTGCTATAAAGCATTCTTATGAAACAGTAGTTTGTTACCTTGTTTTTTAATCCTGAACAATATAATAGAGAGTGGTCAATAAATGTGGTACTTGAGCTTCATACAGCTGAATGCAATAAATCTCACACATGTAGAGCATGAGGGCACTTTGAGCACTTAGGGGTAACTGTAAAATGAAGATTTAAAGTGCCCTTTCATATTATTTGTATCACATTGCCACTTTTCAAAAAGTTCCCTAAGGTAAGGAATAATGTTTTCCTATTTGACCCCAAAAGAACTGGATTATCCAAAAGTGAGAGCCAAGTTAGGTTATTATTGTTTCTAAGAAACATGTTTTCTGAATTCTTATTTTGTTGTCTGCCTTTGTTTAAAAATGCTCTTCTCAGGCTTGTGAAATGCAGGGTCTCAATATTCAGCTCAGCAAACCATTTTTATTGCCGATGCAGTTTGAATAAAAAGTATTTCATAAAGCAGGAAGCTGTATCAACAAGGGCTATTACTACATAAACAAGCATCTGGTGGTCGTCAACCAAGATTTATCAAGCCCCATGAAAGAAATGTGGGCCTCTCGCATAACAAAAGCAAATGAATTCTAGTGAAACTAGTCACTTGAATAAATTGGGACTAAGAAGGTATAAACAACTGCTTACCATGGGTTTAGATAAGTCAAATTGCTATCTGGGGAAGAAAGAGAAAAGTACAAAGGAACAACAAACAACTTGATTAAAATGTTTTTCTATATTTTGGTTCTGAAATGAACACATAGTCCTTTGGTTTAATAATATTTGTGTTATATTTAGATTATTACCTGGTGCTTTGTATTGGCAATTTAGGCCAAGTTCCCTCCTCAGGTCCTCTGAAGACCTCTCATCCACTCAAAGAATCCACTATGAATTGTAGTTTCCTTGCCCTGCACACATGGATTTAGTACTTTTGGCCACATGATTTTTTTCTAGTACTTGTCCTCAGTTCCTGAAAATGGAATATGCATTTTAAAAGAGTATCCTAGAATGAACGTAGTTTCATTTTAAAATCTTTGAGTCTATTATCTTCACATTTAATTAGATAACAAGGCCTATTCATTCTGCCTTCTCAATGCTATTTCAATTATATCCAGACACCTTCCCTGTCCAGGCCACTGTCATCTCTTGCCTGGCCAATATACTTCTAAATGGTTTGCCCACCTCCACCATTTAACCCTTTAATCTATCACAACATAGTTCCAAGAGCAATCTTTTTTATGTTATATTAAAACCTTCAGTGGCTTTATACTATATGTCAAATACATTTGAAGTTTATCTTAGCCTATGTCTGAAATGACTATAATTTTTCTCCAAATTAGGGCAATCTCAGACAAAAATGGGACACTATTAATAATTCTCTCAGGAAAATAGGCCTAAATTAGTATTTTTCATAACAAACTGGACCATATGCCACTCTATCTAGGACAGTCAGTGTGATCTGATGTACAACTCCCCATCTTTAAAGTTTTGTCAGGTTCCCCTCTTTCACCCAGATCCAACCACAGTGGACTCTTTCCAGTTCTTTAAAGAAAAAATAAATTTCCTCTGTAGTTCAGTTTGTTCATTAGATTCCACATATGAATGAAATTGTATGGTATTTGTCTTTCTCTGACTTGCTTAATTTCACTTAGCGTCATGTTTTCCAGGTCCATTCATATTGTTGCAAAGGGTAAAATTTTCTTCTTATTTTTATTCATTTTATTTTATTTATTTATTTTTAGAAAGAGAGAAAGGCAGGGAGAAAGAAAGGGAGAGAAAAATCAATGTGTGATTGCCTCCCTCTCACAGGTTCCCAACTGGTGGCTTGGCCTGCAAGCAAGGGATGTGCCCTGACTGGAAACCAGAATGACAACTTTTTGGTTCACAGACTGGTGCTCAATCCACTGAGCCACACTAGTCAGAGCAAATTTTCTTCTTTTCTATGGCCGAGTAGTGTTCTATTGTGGAAATGTACCAAAATTATTTTATTTCCTTATCTACTGATGGGCATTTGTGCTGCTTTCATGTCTTGGTGACTGTAAATAACACTACAGTGAACTCTTTTGAATTATTGTTTTTGGTTCTTTTGTATATATTCCCAGAAGTGGGATTATTGGGTCAATTCATTTTTAATTTTTTGAGGTATCTCCATACTGCTTTCCCCAGAGGTTGCACCAATCTGCATTTCTACCAACAGTATAAAAGTGTTTCCCTTTCTCCACATCCTTGCCAGTGCTTGATGTTTGTTGATTTATTTATGGTAGCCATTCTGACAGGTGTGAGATGATATCTCATTGTAATTTTTGTTTGCATTTCTATGATGATTAATGATGCTGAACATTTTTTCATATACCTATTGGCCATCTGTATGTCCTCTTTGAAGAAGTGTCTATTCAGGTCTTTTGCCCATATTTTAAGAGGAGCTGAGGGGGTGGAAGGATTGAGCAAAAATGAAAAAGGGATCATGGACATAGACAACAGTGCGGTGATTGCTGGAGGGAGAGGGATAAAAAGGGACTAAAATGGTAATGAAAAAACACAATAAAGATTAAATAAAAAGGAGAGAATTTTTTCTTATTTTCTGTTCCTAGCATTTTTCTTTCCCAACATGCTTTAAATGTCACCTTTTCGTACCTCCCATCTCACATCAAATAATAATCACATCTCACATCAAATAATCTCCCTGCATGCATCTTTAATGGAATAATATGTAATGATTTAATTAATTAATTTGTTTTTTATTCTTCTCTCCTCCACTATAATATATTGTAACCAGTTCAAGAGAGGGATTATATTCTGTACCTCCAGCAGCTAATCACAGGGTCTACCTGGTACATGGTGGACCCTCACCAAACATAAGATAATAATAAGGAATACCCAGGGTTAGCTGGTCCCTTGTGAAGCTGTGGCTAGCACTGCAAAGGTAAAGATGAAACATTGTTCTTTTATGATGACATTTTTAAAAATATTTAATTTATTTTTTTTTAGAGAGGGGAAGGAAGGGAGGCAGAGAGGGAGAGAAACATCAATGTATGGTTGCCTTTCGCCTGCCTCCAGCTATGACCGGCTGGAGACCTGGCTTGCAACTTGGTTATGTGCCCTGGCTGGGGAATCGAACCAGTGACCCTTGGGTTTGCAGGCCGGGGCCTTATCCACTGAGCCATCAGCCAGGGCCTTGTGATGAAATTTTAAAGATGAGTCAGACCTTATTCCAAGAGCACATTCTTTAGCCTTGAGCAAATAAATCACAGGAAATAGAGCAGCATGGCTCAAATAACCCATGCTGTAATAACATCCTATGTGAATGACTCCTGGTATTTAAGTAATAAGTAAGCTTGAACTAAAGACATTTTAATAGAGATTATTTTATGGGTTAAAAAAATAAAAATTATAAAGTACATTATTAAATAGAATTATCATAGTAATAAAATATTATATTTCTCACCAAATTAGAATTATATCATCACAACGCTTGGCAAATATCAGTTCACATCTGTAAAATTACAATTAATAATTGATTTTATTTTCCCTCTAAATCCATTCATTAAATCACTTAGAAATTAATCTTGAACCAGGAATAGCTTTCTAAAATCCCTTAGAATTAATCAATTGAACCTTATTTTTAACCTATATCTATATTATAACATTTACATCATCTCCCAATTTATCCAATTATATATTTTTGTCCCAGGCTGCAGTGAGTTCTCAAAATACACAGACCACATCTTATTTTTGTTCCCTAGGACCAAACACCAGGTCTAGCAAGTGGTGGGGTTTTCAAAGACATTGCTTGAGAAATTAAATTTTCTTTTTTACTTTTTTTTCTCATTAGAATACCTCAAATTTTCCCTATGACCAATAAGCACCACATAAACACATCAGCTACACATTCAATGCCCTCTGCCATCTGACCCCACTTTAAATAACCATCCCCTACAAGAGACCCCTATATTGTAATGCAAAAAGCATGCAGTGCCCATTGCATGGTAATAAGCACCACCCAAAGGAATATCAGCTTCCTGATGGACTTTTCTTTATTTTTCCATTTTTTCAAATGTTTGAATTTGAAAACATTTGTGTGTGTGTAACTGAATCTTTTAAAGATACCCAATTAAAGAAAAAAATAGTGTTCTGAGGAATAGGATGATTGCATGTTGCTATAATATAGGCAATATGTCAGACTTGTGGTTGAAATGGCCAGATCTGATGGATTCAAGATTAAAGCAAATGCTCTGTGACTTTGATTTTAGACATTACCTATGGCAAAGCTTCTGATGTTGTTTTTTTACAGTTTCTTTATTTGGGATTTTCAAATAATAATAGATAAAATAGCAGGAGACAATAAATCAGAAAATGTGGCGTAAAAGGGTTCATTCTTTTATTTTCTATTTCATAATAGAAAGAAAATGAAAGCAAACATTTCTTATGTGGTTGAAAAAACAGAAAAATGGAAAAAAGGTAATTTTGTTTTTGATGTGGGCATTTCATTTTCTTTTTGTGTTTACTTTTCTAAGAGGAAATACCAATAATGTAATCCTCAGAATCTGTTTACCATAGAACAATTAACATTAAGAATAAAGAATAGAAAGTATAATTTTTTCAAAACACCGTTAAATTATCCAATGAACCCATGAAATTCTGTTAAAAATATACAAGTTTAGCTAAAAAAAATTATCATTCTCTTCCCCTAGTGAAAGTGCTTCTACTTTCTAATGAGTTTCTATAAGAGAAAACATAGTCACACAGATACACAATGGCATTGATTCATGCTAAACAGTATTGCATGTCATTGTTACCACTTTAACTTATTTAAATATATCTTAGAATGATGAATGCTGCTCCTATTACTTAAATATCATTTGTACTGGTTAAAATAGATGATTATGATCTTAGAGTGGATCAAATCTGCAAAAATGTATTAATTATATGATTGTTAGTATTGGGAAATCTGATTGAATTCATTTCTTTCCACTCAAAGGCCAGTCTTCTTTTCCCAAAAACATGCTCACTTGAAGCAGAATAGATTGCTTTATCATATAAGTCACTCCCACCACTGCAAGCCCTTCCTGCAAACAAATTTGCTTATGTGACATCTTTCAGCTTTATATTCCCACTTCTACTTTATAGATGACAATGACTTTGCTGGGTAAGTTTTTTGAGGGTTATTAATTCCCAGTCCAGTGTAAGGCATTATATGTATCTTAGTTAATTGCCTAATGGTTGGAGTATTATTTTTATTCCTATTTTATGACAGAACAATCTGAAAAACAGATAAGCTAAAAAATCAGCCCATGGTCATATAATTTCAAAAGATGGGAGGTGGGTCATGAGGACATAAAGAAAGACTATCCTTCATCTCTAGTTTACCTTGCTCTGTAATTTCCTGAATGTCCTTGGGTCATTTACTCATTTCCCACCTTCACTATGAAGCATTTCATTTTTATATTAATCTATTGTTGTTGTATTACTTGTCCCATTTTCCCCAATTGATCTTCCCTGCCCTACCTACCTCATCCCCTCTTCCACAGTCAATCCCCACCTTGCCTATATCCATGGGTCATACATACTTGTTCCTTAACTAAACTTTCCTTTCTTTGCCTTCTTCTTCCCCTCCCTTGTCCCCTCTGGTCATTGTCAGACTGTTCCTTGTTTCCATGCCTCTGATTCTATTTTGCTTATTTGTTTTGTTCATTATTTTCCTGTATTAGGTGGGATCATATGGCATTTGTCTTTCACCACCTGGCTTATTTCACTAAGCGGAATGGATACTCCCCAGCACCATCCATGCTGTTCTTTATCATTCCAGGCTACGTTTCTCTGTCCACTAAAAAATATTTGCCTAGGAAATGGAGAGCATTACCCATTTCTAAAGTGTTTCATGTAGCTCACTTTAGGTTTCATGTGGATGGATTAATAGGTAAATAAGCTATTTACTCCACCAATGATTAAAGATCCAATTAAAAGTTACTATTTCTATTATTATATTGAACAGAATCTCTCACAACTGATTTGCCTAACAGTGTTCCATATCCTTTGAAACACATACTGTTAATGGCCACAACCCCCTGAAGCCCCCTGTGGCTTGCTGGTTGCCCTTAGCATGTCTAAATATTAGTGTTGTTTGTTTGCCAAGAAACTACTGATGCAATAAAATCAACCTTCTATTAATCTTCAAACTATTTCCCTTATAGTTTTTATTAGTTAATGGCAAAGATCTTGATTGTAGCAACTCAAAATTTTCATTCATTTTTAAAATATAATTTTATTTAATTAAAACATACAAAGGTGTACAGATAAAAACTGTGCTGTTTTGAATGTTTCTCATTCATTAAAATGAGTTGATATATTTTTTAACGATCAACTTTGTATCTATTTCTGTTGTTCAGACTGTTGTGATTCTTATAGAGCTTTTATGTTTCAGGAAAGAATGGCACCGTGGCAATATTTGGCCATTACCCTTTAAGTGAATTATATGGATATTTAACTGATTTTTTTCTAATTAGAAGCAATCTGAAGAATCTAAATGAAGATGTCATAAAATTTCATTAAAATAGAACATCATAGATTTTAAATGTACTTTAAAATATAATAAATGGTTTCAGAAAGTACACTAGATGGTGGAGCAGAATGCTCAATGAAAAAGAACTGAAAGTTTATACAATTTGACTATTCAGCTGAGTGCATTAGCATAGTAGCCTCAGTCAGGTCACCTCTTACAGAAGGTATACAGGTGAAATTATTTCAATAATCATCTCCAATTCTATCTGTTATGTGACCAAACAAACTTTGAGAGTTCAGGATTTTCTCACATTACTAAGTTTATGAATTTTTGTTCTTTAAAGAAAGGCGGTTGCAATAGTTTTACTATACTTGCCATTCTCCTGAGGTTACAATGTTTATGACCAGAATTTCCCTAGTTTTCCTAAAGAAGATAATTTTCTTCTCAATAAATGTATTGCACTAAAATAACATAAATCAGAACATGCAGTTTTAAATGGAAGGTTATCAAAAGTTACAGATGTGATTTTATTGTGCTGAGGCTTACTTGCATAATGAATCCTCTCATTTCTAATATAGTAATGCAGTGACAATTAAGCTTAGGAGCTTGTCTATATAGGTGAATTTTGTTTTATTCACTCATTATTCACATCTGTCACATATTAACGTTCAGTATAAATAAATTTTTAATGGAATTGTAACTGTTGCATTTATTATTATAAAGATAAGTACCTTAGTATCCCAGGAGAATCTGAGGCATATAATATTAATATGTTTGTCTCCAATAGTTCAACTTATTTCTTTAATTAGATAAAGCAAATTTCAATAGAGTCTATATAAATGCTCATGTCTGTGCAGATTTCTCTTGAATGTATTAAACTAAATAAATGACTCTAAGGGGAAAATTTAGTTAATAATTTAGGGAATTTTGTATTATAGAATTATTTTAATTGAATAAAATTCATATACATTTTTAATTTTAAATTATAAACATGTTATAATGATAAACATTGCAAAATAACAATGGCAAGTGTTGTCACAAAATTACACTCTTAAATGATTTAAGAGATTATAATCTTAGCAATATGAAAAACTTTTAGAGCCCTCAAAATTTTTTGATCACATAAACAATTGGTTATTATTGAAGTAATTTCACCTATTTGCTTCCACCTTACAAAAAAGCTGACATTTATTTGTATGAAATAAACTTCCTTTTATTGAATTCTTACTTCATCTCTCACAAAATTACAGAAAATGTCTTAAGAATTTTAGTTATAAAACTCACATCTTTAGTGAAAGTTACAATATTTCAATACTATGATAAAATTTCAAAGCTTGGTGTGGCAGTATAATTTTATGAGGCTTTAATTAATCTATGTTACTTTATTTAAAAGAAAAAAAAATTTAGCATTATAGCCACATGAAAATCTATAAAATGAGGTTCTAAATCTGAGAAATAAAAAACATTTGAAATCACTTGCTTTTAGTGTCTTCAAATCCTTACCAGAGGATTAAAATTCAATAAAGTATTATATTTTATATCAGTACATATTCAAGCAGTTATTTGGTCTCTGTGCACCTCATTGTCTTCATTTTATTTCTCTACAACCTGAAACTACACATATGATGTTCCTTGTGTTCACACCAAATTACTACATCAAGACTGGTCTCTTTTTACTTTTGGAGAAAACAAACAACACTAAGACACTATTATTCACATGTGTATTCTTAGGGCTTTGGATTGTTTTGAATCAGTAAAATGGTTAAAAAATAATAAATTTAAGACATACGAAGGGCCCAAAGGCATATGAAAAAATGCTCAACATCACTAGCCATCAGAGAGATGCAAACTAAAAACACAATAAGATACCACCTCACACCTGTCAGAATGGCAATCATCAACAAATCAACAAATAAGTGTTGGCGAGGATGTGGGGAAAAGGGAACCTTGGTGCACTGTTGGTGGGAATGCAGGCTGGTGCAGCCATTATGGAAAACAGTAGGGAGTTTCCTTAAAAAACTAAAAATGGAACTGCAATTCCACTACTAGGACTATACCCAAAGAACCCTGAAACACCAATTCATAAGAACCTATGTACACCTATGTTCATAGCAGCACTATTTACAATAGCCAAGTGCTGGAAACAGCCTAAGTGCTCCTCAGTGGATGATTGGATGAAAAAACTTTGGTACATTTACACAATGGAATTCTACACAGCAGAAAGAAAGAAGGAACTCCTACCCTTTGCAACAACATGGATAGAACTGGAGAGTATTATGTTTAGTGAAATAAGCCAGTCAGTGAAAGACAAATACTATATGATCTCACCCATTGCAGGACAATAATGAACAAAACAAACAAACAAGCAAAACAGAACCAGATACATGAATATAATGAATAGACCTTCAGTGGGCAGAGGGGAGGCAGGAGGGAGAGGTGGGAAGAGGAGTCAAAGAAAGGGAGCAGCTTAGTCAAGGAACCAGCATGGAAGAACCATGAACATGGACAACAAATAAGATTGACTTTGGGGAGGAGTGGGTGGGTGGGGAAGAAGACAGAGTGGAGTAAAAAGGGGATGGGTGTAATACAACAACAATAAAATAAACAACAAAAATATAAGAATAACAATAAATTTAAAAAACAGAAACAGGTCCTGGCTGGTGACTCAGTGGGTAGGTGCCGACCTGCAAACCCAAAGATTGCTGGTTTGATTCCCAGTCAGGGCATATAACCAGGTTGCAAGCCTAGTATCCAGCCAGGTCCGTAGCTGGGGGCAGGTGAAAGACAACCATACATTGATGTCTCTCTTCCTCTCTGCCTCTCTCTAAAAATAATAAATAAAATCTTTAAAAAAAAACAGAAACAATCTTAAATCTTTAAACTACCTGATAATATTTTAAATTGTGAGATGTTTCTACTTACATTTTTATTTGCTCAGTTCTATTAAGTAAGGCATTTGAGTACATAGGAAAATTTAATTTTTGCTCTTATTTGTATATTTTACATTTTATAGTTCATCTATTTTATTATCACTAAAATGAACTAATTTTCAACATCATTGAACAAAACCATTTTTCCTTTTTAGAATTCAAATGTGCCAATATCTTTGGTTTCTGCAATAAACTGAAGACTTAAATAGTTTTAATTTATCAGTGTGTAAGAGCTATCATTGAAAAGCTCTATCAGTGGCTGATCAAAATTTAATCAAAACGTTTAACAGCATGTCCTATAGCAGCATCAATTACAAAATAATATAATAATTAAATTTTCCCTTTATACTCATGAAGGTAGATAAGATTATTAGAACAGAGTATAAATCCAAGTCTGAATATTTTGTAACTTTATTTGGTTTTCTTAATCTATTTTTAGAAGGTTAAGCACAAAATTGTCTGGTGGTTGCACAAATAAATGTTTGCATAAAAATGTGCATAACAAAGATTTTAACATAACATTAAATTTTAATGTGGCTTTGCCAGAAACTTTTCTGAATAGAAGTATTAATCTGAGAATAATGCATGCTTAGAGATCTCAGAATCTTTTATTTAGTAAAGTTCACCTGGAAAACGATAAAGCCATTTTTAGAAAGTTCCTTTGAGTACAAGCTCTCCATATCATTTTTCTCTCTTTCATTGAAAATGAGCCTTTGTAATTTGTCAATATTTGGAAAACAATATGCGTTTTTGCTGTAAAAGAAAACACTTCAACTTTCAATGAACTTTATAAGGTCTGCAATTTGAAAGACTGAAAACTGAGGGGCCAAAGGAAGAAAACACCATGGAGACCAAATATGGAAATATGGCTTTGGGATACTGTTTATAAAGTTAATTATAGTTAAAGTTACTGAGTTTGTATAACCATTATGGTAACAGAAAGCCATTTTTAGAATTATTTTGGCCATATAAACCTGCCCTTTGATATAAATCTAAGAAAATAGATCTATTTCTTGAGCACTATCTACAACCCAGGTACTACAGCATTTATTCTAATTGTATTGTCTTCATTATATTTATTTAATACATTCAGAGTTCTAAAAGATCAATTCTATTGTTACCTAATTTTACTAATGAGAATTCTGAACACAGTTAATAAATGGTAGAATCCTGATTCATCTCTCTCCACAAAAGCACCATCAGCATATGTAACCTACCAAAGAGCCTCACATTAAAAAAAAATTTCATTGTTGATGCATTGAATCCATGCTTATACATACCTTTAATGTTTATCTCATACAGTGCTCTAAAACAAGAGCTTGGATTGCACTCCACAGTACCCACAGTCTCCCTACAGATAAATGTTTTCCAGGATGAAGGCTTGCAAGCCCTCTCTATCTTTGGGCAGCTTTCTTCTGACTGAGACCTTTGTACTAATGCTTGACAAAGTTTTGAGCTTTCAAGATTGAACCAGAAACAGAAAGTCAAGATTATTATCCTCAAGAAACATATAGTATCTTAATGGAAGAGATAACATAAACTGAATAAACAAGTGATACAATACTAAATTTTAATAATGGCTTTGAAGAATCCATAACACATTAAAGAGATGAAAATTGAATTGGAGAATATTTTAAATTGGATGGTTACAGGCTTTTCTAAGAACATGTAAGCTAAAACTAGAATAATATACATGGCCTGTCCCTAAAGTATTGAGCCAATGTCAATGTAATTAAAACAGTTTGTGCAGCCAATACTTTTGGAGGAGACCCATAGACACTCTTAGTATGTAAAGATAAGGAGGAAAATATTACATGCAGTGGGAAAAGAAAACTTCAGGCACATGTCCTGAGGCAAGAAACAAGCATGATCTTGTCCAGGCAAAGAGAGTATGTCTGTGGGCCTGAAGAAAGGAGATTGTTAGGGGAGCCATAAGGATAGGGTTAAAGAGGGACTACAACTTACTAGCCTTGTGTATCCTGTTGAGAAAATAAAGTTCCTTCTTAAGAGCAGATGGCTTTATGCTATAAGGTACATTACTTTTATTTTAAAGAAAACAACCTTTGATGTTGTGTGTTGAATCAATAAGGAAATATTGCCTGTTGCAGTTAGATAGCACTATCTTGGAATAGGCTTGTAGCAGTGAAGTCAGTAAGTAGATAATTTCTAAATATATTTTGGAAGTAGGACTTTCAGTCTTGTTCACAGGTTGCATATAGATAGAAAAACAAACAAACAAACAATAGATGGTTAACACTTCAGTTTTTGACTCAAGCAAAACAATTTTTTTTTTTAAATTTAATTTACCAATATGAAAGTTGACCATCATCAGATGAGGTTTAATTTGTGAAGGAATCAAGGTTTCAGCTTTGGACTTGTAAGATTGCGATACCCATTACATACAGGAGAGAAAGCCTCTCTATGCTACTCATTTCTTCCCCATCTCTACCTCTTAGTACCATAATCATAAAGACGAACACTTCTTCCGCATGGCAGCACTTGGAATATTAGGAGACTTCTCCTCTCAATTAATAATAAACTTCCTTCTAGTGTTTGTCTTAAGACATGCTTCTCTCACTACTTCATTTTTCTCTTCTCTGCATACACAAATGGTGGCTGAAAACTGAACATCACTGGACAAAATGAAACTTGAGGGATATATATATATATATATAAAGATTTATTTATTATTTCCAGAGAGAGGGAAAAGGAGGGAGGCTGGGAGGTAGGGAGACATCAATATGTAGTTGCCTTTCACCTGCCTCCAGCTACAGACCCGGCTGGAGACCTGGCTTGTAACCTGGTTATGTGCCCTGGCTGAAAATTGAACCAGCGACCTTTGGGTTCGCAGGCCAGGCCTATTCACTGAGCCACCAGCCAGGGCCCAAACTTTTAGACATTCAGCTGAATCATATATTTAATTCTGGCCCCTTTCTTAAAAAAAAAAAAACAAAAAAAAAAACGTTGCTTGAGTTTTAAGCACTTTTGAATTTGACGAACTATTATACTCATAGAACCCAAAACAACTAGGAATGCCTTCAGATATTGGAAAATGTTCTCTGTGAAAGAGGAATGAGGCTAGTTTTATATGGGCCAAAAGGGAGAACTAAATTCATTTGGCGAAAGCCACAGGAAAATTGTAAAGAAGACTGTTTCAACAATTAGGTTCTCAAACACATCAATGTTTTGTGTTATAAGGACAGGAGTTTTGCCTCTGCATGAGAATAAACAAGCTGAAAAGCCCCTCAGAGAAAAAAGCACAGAGGGAGAAATCAAACACTGGTTACATATTAGCACTACATGAACCTCAAGTTTCTGACAGCTAGGCAATCTAACATTCTACAACAAAGAAAGTCCTGCACAGTTTAATTTGATACCTATAAAAGATAGTGAAACCCAGGGTTTTTTGTTTTTGTGTTTTTGAGATACTAACTGGTGACAGAGCTATTCATAATTTTTCAGCCCATAATTGAGAATTCAAAGCTGCCAACTTGTAACCAAATCTACTATTTTTCCCACATCCAAAATTCTCTCTTAAAATCTAATAAAAGGTTAAAATAATGTAATTTTAATTTTATCTTCTTAAATATGGTAAGTAAGATTTATAGCCTGCAATCATGCATGGTTAGAGTTCAGAGACCAAGTATTTTAAGATATTTTGAGACTCCAAGATACCTTTAAGTGGTCAGCAAGTTATAAACATGAATTATCACACTTGTTTCTCTAACAAAAACAAAACAGTTTATCAAAAGTAATTAGAGGAGCAATTTTATGACTGATTTGTAGAACAAAAGAAGGTAATGTGAGAAATTATTTCTTTTCCCACCTCAACCACCCAGACACATATACATATAATGAAGAAGAGGATCAGGAGTTGGGGAAGTAAAAGAAAGGAGAGTTGGCTCTACCAAGATGCCTCCCAAGCCTAGACCTTAGACTACAATCAATAGATATTTTGCAAATATTAGTGCAATCATCCATAGGTGTCATTATCCACAGGAGGAATCCATTCTAACTTGCAAGTATCTGAGAACAAATTTCTCCTCTGAATGTTATCCTTAAACCCAGGAGTAGAAAAATGGAGAGAGAAATTCCATCAATACTAGTTTCCTCTTTCTTCACATAATTGTACCCCTTTTTTTTTTATTTTAAGCAACTGACAAAAGGTAAGTTTGGAAATATTGAAATAGGCTACGTTCAATTTACTCAAATTCTTAATGAGTCTGTTCTAAAATACTGCTCATCTTTCTATGTAATTCATTAAAGAACAAATGTAAGGAGTTTTGGGATAGCCATTATCAAGCACACTCCACTGATATTTTAAAACATTAATTTCACTGATATTTAAGAAGGAACCAGAAAGAGAGTGTTCAACCAAATAGATTATGTTATTGATTTTTGTACATTTATAAAAATAGATCAGAAACTATCAGATATTCTCACAAAATTATAAAACAGTATATACTAATGTTAAAAATAAATCATTGTGTCTACAGCTATTGGGACAAATAATTTCTTTATGCAAATATAATTTTGCTAGAATATAATACTTTTTGTATTAAAAATGCATATTGTAGGCATTCCCAAGTAATGAAATAGATGACAAGAATAATTTGCCATCAGGGAGGGAAAAAAGATCCTAAATTTTCTCCAATATAAGCAGTATACATAATCAATTATTTACATATAACTTTCAAATTTTATCTTAATTTTATTGAAACTATTTGAACAACACAAATATGAGTCAGGCTGTGTGGTTTCTTGGCATTAAAAAAATGTTGGACTAATTTTGCAAAATAAAAGTTTTCTTAAATTAACCCTCATTATTAGAACCTAAAAAAGTGTATTGTACATTTGTAATTCTCAGAGGAAAATACAAAGAATGCAAAAGACAAATAAAATCATTTTATAGACCCTCTTATTTGATCTTTACATGTAAAATATGAATAATATATAACAACATGAAAATATAATATGACTATAAAAGTATCTATATGAAAATAAGAATGGTGTAGTTTAGTAAATTTCACTGATATGCATGGGAAATGGCTCCAGAAGGAAAATGAACATGTAAGAATGTGGACTATATCAGAGTTGCTTCAAGGCACAAAGAAAAAAGTATCCATTGTTCTCCCCAGAACTTAACGGGAAAAGGATTTTCGTCTGATGAATGCTAAGGAGGCAAAACAAAACACAGTATAATGAAATAAAGAACATTTTGCACATTTGTATGGTGAAGAGCCAGAGTTATAAACACTCTTATTGAAGATGCTCCTTAAAGCAATGCACTTTAAGGCTCAAAATCTATTACAAGATGTTTCATAAGATTGCATTTAACTTATGCTCTTTTAAAACTTTTACTTAGATAAAAGAAAATTTGATAACTTCTGTTTAGCCAACTACAAATGTTATTGTTTCTTGTTGATCAAAGCAAAATGTGCATGATGCAGTATGTTTATGTTCATTTCAATTAATCTGTTACTTTATTGGTACAGGTAGGAATTGCAGCACTTTATCTGTAAGGATGGAACAAGGCCGAATGAATGAGTTATCATTCAATGTTCACTGTTAGGACAGAAAAGTGTATTTCCATCAACCAGGGAATTATGACATTGGATTTTTCTATAAGATTCAGCACTCTTATATTATAATCATTTCCAGCTGCTTTACAAGTAAGTTAGAAAAACTCAACACGTAGGTAAGTAAATTGCAGAGTAGATCATTTATTTTACAGTTTAAAAGTTTATTTTGCTATGAAAGGTAAATTTAAGATTGAGTTCTCATTCCAATACCCAAAATTATAGTTATTATAATCACATTAATAATGATGTTAAATACATAATTTATAGAATGCTTTCACATGTTTGTATCAATTGATCCTCATGACAACTTTCTTTTCATGGATGGGTATTATTTTCACCATTTTATAGATGAGAAAATTAATGCACAAGATATAACCTGACCACAGTTATCTACTTAATAATGTAAAATTATCTTCATTACAACACATGGTTTTAGAGTTATGCCATAGGATTTGCAATTATCAAAGTTAATAACATATACAGTTATGAGGAAAAATCATGAAGTTACTAGTTTTACCAAGGGGATATTTACAAATAATTACATCTATTTCCAACTACACAAATATGGGTTAAATTTTTATTACCAAATCTCTTTGAGAGTTGATTATATTTTATCTGATAGGAGTGTTTCTGATGGCGTCACTTTCTTCACTTCTCTTGAAGTGAAGAAGCCATCGTATTTATCCTTTAGAGATGCCCATAGTGAGATTGTGGCTTTTATTACTCAATTTTATTCCCCTAGAATTCTTTTGTCATCAAGATTATAAATGCTATTTGCAATACTAGTAACATCAGGCCCATATATTATTATTACTATCCAGTCTTACCGCTCTTACTGCAAATCTTTATTTGCTCATTAATTTTTATTTCAGATATTTATACTACTCCCTAATTTCTTCACTTGTCTTTGTTTTTATGTTGTCATATCTAATTTGAGTTCTCTTCATACAGATCTACTTTTTGAGAAGTTTCTAAGTCCCTATTCCGTATTTTATATTCTTTCATCTAATGTTTTCAACATCCATATTTTATCTTCATTCTCTAAACTACTTTTCCTGGATTCCCTTTGGCTATGATTCAATCTCTTTCCACTTCCAGTTCATACTCAAAATGTTTTCCTCACTTTTTGTCAGTCATTAACCCAAAGTAATTTTGTTTTCTTTTCTGGTGTTTCATGTCACTATTAACTTTCTAATTGCTAAATCACATAGACAGTTTTCCAACTTTCCTTCTGTAACTCCCAGCTGAATTTCATTATATGTACTTCTTTCTGGATTCTTTTGCTCAGCCTTTTCTGTAAGATTTGTCTACAATTGTTTTGAATAAGGTGTTTATTTCTCCTGCTTTATAAATTGCATTTTATAAACATATAATTCATACATTATCTTAGTGTTGATAGACATTTGGTGTAGGTAGTGTGGAGATTATCACAGTGTTTCTGTGAGCATTAATGGCCACATTTTTTACTGAGTGAGCACAATTCTGTTGGGGCATATAAAATTGCTGAGACATAGAGGAGGCATACATCCAGCTTGACTTTGTACTGCAAGATAGATTTTCAAAGTTATTTGAAGGTAATTCCTACTGCTACCATTGGTGTCTGGGAAGTCTACCTGCACTACATATTTGGCAACATTTGATGATATTAGTCTTTCTCATTTTAGCATTCTTGGGTGAGGCAGTAGTAACTTACAGTTTTTTAAAATACTTTTTAAAAAAGATTTTATTTATTATTTTTAGAAAGAGGGGAAAGGAAAGAGGCAGAGAGAAAGAGAGGCATCAATGTATGGTTGCCTTTCACCTGCCTCCAGCTTCAGACCTGGATGGAGACCTGGCTTGCAACCTGGTTATGTGCCCTGGCTGGGGAATTGAACCAGTGACTTTTGGGTGTACAGGTGGGTGCCTATCCACTGAGCCACCACCAGCCAGGGCTTTATATTGAAATTCTTTAGCGTGCAATTGACATCTTTCCAAGTTGAAAATGCACATCCACTAAACCCAGCAAGTCCATTCTAGAACTTTATTTTAGAGATATAATGATGAAAACACATAAAATAATAAAAATAATTATGCAGCTATTATAGTAGCAAATGAGTGGAAGCAACCTAACATCAATCAGTGAATAACCAGTGATATACACTATAGTAGATCCAGGCAATGAAACATGATGAAACCATTCAAAAGAGAGTGCTAGATTTCTCTTCTGGAATTAAAAGGCAATCTCACTTGAAGAAATGGAATTCCTATAATACCAAGCAGCTTTTCAACTACACAATAAATTACTAACAAAGCTAAGAAGTTTATAATTAACAATATACAATTTCTTTCTCTATAGGTACTTTGGTATGATAATACTGTGCAACATTTAAAAGATCATGATGGGAATAAAATAAAGTCTATTCTTTCTGGAAACACAAATTTAAATTTTGTTACCATTGCTGGCTTAGATAGCTGCCAGGCTCTATTTGACCTTCAATGTAGTATATTATAATTAATCCAGGCAAAGAGAAAAAAAAAGCCAGAGTAATAGTGAGTGTGAAGTGTTACCTACCCAAACCCCAAACTACAGATTGTAAAAGAACACTAAATTTTGCCTCAAGCAGGGAGCTGTGATAAAAAACATCCTATTTAAAATTCAGAAATAAAAAACAAACAAACAAACTTGTTATTCTGTTAAGTATGAGTGAATAAAATATTAAAATGTGCATTAACTTACTTTTGAAACAAATGTTTTAAAGCAATAAATTGGATTATTTCTCATTGGGAGCTATGCCTAAGATATAGTGGAAAACAGCATGTCTTCTAACTTTAAAATACTCTGTGTATGATTACCTTAAGTTCCCATGGAAAACAAGAGGTAAGTTTAATCTAGATATTTGCAAAGAAACAGAAAGTTATTAAATTAATAAAGTTTGTTATTTCTTGTATGGTTAAACTTGTTAAGAAAACAGTGTCTTTATTAATGTGTAACCTCCATGTGTAGCTCAGTGAGCAGCTTTTGAACTATAATTTGCTAATAGCCTATGAGTCCCTGTTCTTCTTACTATTTAATTATCCATCTTTCTGGACCTCGTACAACCTCATGTATGGAAAGCTCTAGAGAGCAGAAAAATGGTACATTATGCACTTTTACAGTTATAGTATTTTATTTTAAAAATATTATAGAGAGAATGCCACAACAACTCAAAAATCAAAAGGAAAAATAATAGTAGATCTACTCCTTTGCAAATCAAATGTTTAAGTTTTTGTTCTACTTTAACATTTTTATATGTATATCTTTAATTTTGCTTAGCTATCATCACAGATTGCATTCATTTTTATTCTCTATGAAATGTATATTAACATGAAAAATTTGAATGCTGTGTTGTACATTACTGTCTCATCCCAAATATTTTTTTAAATTAGGCAAATTTATTTAAAAGCTGAAATTAAATTATCTGACAGAGTACATTTAAATGTAAAAAAGATAATAAGCATTGAGATGAGTTACATAAATTTTTTTTTCTTTCTTTTTTCTTTATTATGGTGATTCTATTACAGTTGTCCAATCCCCCTCCTTTAAATCTTTTTTTTAAATATTTTACTTATTTTGTTATTAGAGTTATCCCAATTCACCCCCTCTTTGCCCCCCTCCACCCAGTACCCCATTCCCTCCAGCAATGACCCCCTTAGTTCATGTCCATGAGTCTTGCATATAAGTTCTTTGGCTTCTCTATTTCCTTTGTTCTTCTTAATATCTTAATACTTATTTTACTCTGAAATGCTATTTTTGTGAAATATATCACAGAAATGGTATATTGCAGAACTCACTGTTGTGAAAGTTGTCCTAGAGACAGTGGCAAAACCATAGTAAAAAATAAATTTGGTTTTTGAGTCAGATCCTCTCCACTCCAATAATACAACTCAACTTTATTTTAAGCTACTGAAACTACAATGGATTTTTTTTGGAGTTTTCCATCTTAAATAGCAGATTTATTTATTTATTTATTTAGGCTGTGCACAGGTCTTACTTCTTTCAATACCCTCTGTTTTTCTGCTACATGTGTTTTACAAGTTGAAGCCTTCAGAAATAATGGCACTTGCAGTGCTCAGCCAGTCCCCAGAGTAGAAATTACTATGTCTACTAAGTTGAGGTAAAAAATAAAAATCCCTAGGATTTAAATAATTTTGTAAAATAGTATTCTAGCTATTTTTTAAACTTGTGGTTGACTTCCTATGTGGTCCTAAACTAACCCCTGAACTATTTAAGAGTCTGTTGAGGTAGAGATTAGGTATGTTCACATTTCAATAATAAAGTTTACTATAGCATTAAGTCCTTTTCCCAAGTATCCCCAGTTTAGGGACCTTCATAACTGGAAATGTATATTTCCACATCTTTGTTGAAAGGAATCTCACCTAATTTACATTCTAATATGAGAATATATATGTGCACGAATCATACAGTTTAGTGGTTTGCAACTTGCATCCAAATTGGTCTTCATTCTCAGCATCTTTTCTAACCTAAAGATTGACTGATTTCACAACACACCCATGACCAGATGGTTGCTATTTAAAACATAAATTGCTAACAAAATCTATATATTACACACCCACAAATAAGTACATATTTTATAACAGTGAATAAGAAAGATAGCATGTCTTCTATGTAATATACATCCACATTTTCTTAGATTTTTCTTTTTCCTTAACTGCATTTGATTTTTCTGAGTTATTTCAAGTAATATGATTTTTCCCGTATTGTGAAATGATTCCAATTTAAGAAAACTTAACCTGCAGAAATGCAGATACAGGTAATATACAAAAAGTGTACCTTATTTAGTAAAATATATTTATAACAAGATCACTTCAAAGCATTCATAAATTAAAGTTAGTTCTTTAATTTGGTTTGGTAGACTTTTAGATTTCTTTTGTCTGGGAATCGCCTTATTTCACCTTCCATTTTGAATGACAGCCTTGCTGGGTAGAGTATTCTTGGTTGCAGGCCTTTGTTTTTCATTGCTTGAAATATTTTTTGTCATTCTCTTCTGGCTTGTTATGTTTCTGTTGAGAAATCAGCTGAAAACCTTATGGGAGCCCCCTCATATGTTGTTAGCTGTTTCTCTCTTGCTGTTTTTAGGATTCTCTCCTTGTCTTTAAAATTTGCCATTTTCATGATGATGTGTCTTGGAGTGGGCCTGTTTGGGTTCATCTTCCTTGGGACCCTCTGTGCTTCTTGAGTTTGCATGACATTTTCTCTCGTCAAATTAGGTAAGTTTTCTGTCATTACTTTTTCAAAGAGGTTTTCTATCCCTTGCTCCTCCTCTTCTCCTTCTGGTATCCCTATGATATGAATGTTATTATGTTTCATGTTGTCCTGCAGCTCTCTTAAAACCTCTTCATTCTTTTTTCATTTCGTTGCACTGCCTGGGAATGTTTTTCTACATTGAGCTCAGCAAATGGAAAGGAGGAATCCCCTGGAAGAGTGCAAAATGAAATAGAGGCAAGCACCCTATCAGACATAGAATTCAAAATAATGATGGTAGAGAAGCTCAGTGAGCTCAGTGAGTTCAAAGAAAACTACAGAGAACTCCATGGGACCTACAAAGAACTCCAGGGAAGCTACAAAGAACTTACTGAGAACTACACCAGCATTAAAAAGGACATAGACACCATCAATAAGAGCCAAGAGGAAATGAAGAATACCATTTCTGAATTTAAGAATATAGTAGAAGGAATCAAAAGCAGGCTAGAGAAAGCAGAGGATCAAATCATCAAGCTGGAGGTCAATGTAGAAAAACATAAAATATTTTTAAAGTTCATATAATATGATGGAAAATTCTGAATTTTTCTACTACAATTAAAGAAACCCTAAAATAGACATTTTAATATACATAAGCATGTTTTATTAGAAGAAAATATAGGTCATAGAAGAAAGAGCATATTGAAATAAATAAGAAATTCATAAAACCAAAGCCCCTTGTATCTCTGGCACTGAACGAGGGGCTTAAAATACCAAATGGATTGTATTAAATCTCAGTTCACTCAAAATTTTATCTAATCTACCTCAGCATAGGAAAGGCTATATATGACTGCCCACAGCTAACATTGTACTCAATAGTGAAAGGTTGACAACTTTTCTTGTAAGGTCAAGAACAAGACAGGGGTGCCACTCTCACCACTCTTATCCAACATAGTACTGGAAGTCCTTGCCAGAGCGATTTTTGTGAGATTAGACACAGTTGAGTTTCTATCTTTCAAACTTCTACCTGAAAGGAGTTGTAGCAATACCTTGAAAACAGCCCTCTAGGTAGAGTAAATGATAAATACATAACTACAGTTTTTCTGGTAAAGACAGGAAGAGTAAAGGGACCAGGGTGGTGGAAATGGAAGAATGAAGTAGAGGGTGGTACATTATATGAGAAAACTAGCAGAGGGACCAAGTAATGTATGGTTTGTATGCCACTATAACCATTAGAGAATTAAAATGTAAATTCTAAGTGAGGTGTGAAACTATTGGAGGGTTTTGGGAGGAAAATTAACATAATTTGGCATTATTTTAAAATAGTCCCAATGAAGAAAATGAACTCTTGTACAAGTACACTGATGTGCTGATTGTGGGGTGCAGGGAAGTGGGGGAGGTAGAAGAGGATACAGAGGATAAATGATCATGGAAAATATACAATAAAAATGATCTATTAAAAAAATAAAAGGGTGGGACATTTGGGAATGACGAGACCCTTCTGAAGCCGTAGTAATAATTCAGATGTGGGTTGGATTATAGAGTAAACTTGGAAAAAGCAGTGAGATTTTCAAACATTATTTGTTGAAATTAATTAATTAATTAGTTAATTTTATTTGTTTATAAAACACTTGATTGAGGTATGATTGACATTCAAATGCTATACATGTTAATGTACACAACTTGATGAGTTTGGAGAAAAATACACCTCTTGGAAACTGTCACCACATTTTATATTATAAATATATCACCTCCAAAAGTTGCTTCTATATTTATTGTCATTATTATATGTGATAAGAACACTTAACAGATTATCTATCAGTGTTAGTGAAATGCAATGGGTTTAAGAATAGAATCAGAGGAAGTAGACTTAATAAGAATGAACAACTAGTCAAGGAGTTTTGTGAGAAAGAAGGCAAATACATTCAGGGATATAAATTCAGAAAAAGACTTCATAAACTTATATTGTCATGTATTCTGTTGGTAATATGTAAAGAGGTAAAAATTAATAATAAAAGAAGGAAGATAAAATATGTTTGCTATTGAATAGCAAACATTGAATAGGCAAGAAGAATGGAAAGAAATATACATTGAAGGGTATGCCCTTATACTTTTGGAAAATGTATCCATTGAACTTCAATAATAAAGCAGAAATATGAGCATCGATATAGGCAGATTGGTAGGTTTGGTGTTGAAACATAAAAGAGTTTATTTTTTCTGCCTTTTAAAAATTTCTTCAAAGACCCTGGCTGATGGCTTAATGGACAAGGCACCAGCCTGCAAACACAAAGGTAGCTGGTTCAATTCCCCAGCCAGAGCAATATAACCAGGTTGCAAGCCGGGTCTCCAGCCAGGTCTGTAGCTGGAGGCAGATGAAAGGCAACCATGCATTGATGTTTCTCTCCCTCTCTGCCTCTCTCCCTACTCCTCTCTCTAAAAATAATAAAATATTAAAACAAAAAAATATTCTTCAAAATAAAGAGAAATGAGAGGTGTATTAAAAGTTTGAGACAAGATGTGGGAAAGACATATCTGGAGAGAGGGAATATGATTTACTAGCTTACATATAGTAGAATTGATGGCCTGTATTAGAAGGCTCATATGGTCATAAATTTAAATCAAAGGCATTTGGTAGGCTTATTTATTTTCTATCCCCATGGGAACAGAGTAGAGAGATGTGAGTTTTGAACTCAGATTACAAATGTGTTTGGGTGAGTCAGAAGCAATGGCATTAAGGACAATAAGCAAATAAGTCACTGAATCTAAAGCAGTAAAGGAGTGGAATTAGAATTTGAGATAGCCCTGACAGGTGGCTCAGTGGTTAGGTACTGGCCTGCAAACCCAAAGTTTGCTGGTTTGATTCCCCAGCCAGGGCACATAACCAGGTTGCAAGCCAGGTCTCCATCCGGATCCTTGGCTGGACACAGGTGAAAGCAACCACACATTGATGCTTCTCTCCCTTTCTTCCTCCCTCCCTGCCCTTCTCTCTAAAATTAATGAATAAAAAATCTTAAGAACAACAAAAAATGAATTTAAGGTAGATAGTAAGCAGTGAAAAGATCATTAAGTAGGATGTACCAGTAAGAAACAATAATATATATTTTTTTGCCTTAGGCTATTAGGTAAGCAAAATGGAAAGGCAGTAGGCAGTCACTGGAATGTGAGAAGCTTTAAGAATTTGAAATATGTGAAATTACTGGGGAGAAAAAAAAAAAAGGACATGGCAATGTTATGAGAGGAAATTAAGGGCCACATTACAAAGAAAGCCTAAAGACATAAAGACTTAAGAAACCAGAGAAGAGAGTGGGAGAGAGAAGGGGTGGAATGAGAACGAGAATGAATGAATGAATAAGAAATGAAGGAGGAAGCCAATCAATATGCAGCAACTAGATGGACTAGCAGGTGAATTTGTCTGATGTAATGAGCTTCAAAGGAAGATGTGAGAAGGAGAGAGTAACAGTGATATATGCAAATGTTAATAAAGCTCCCAAGGAAATTTTCCTTGGAGTGAGAGATTATAACGGTGTACTATTACATGATGCAGTGTTCCCAGAGGACATCCTGATACCCGTTAGAGTGAGGATGTTATAGGGATATCTGACGAGACGTTAGGGTAGAGCTAACTTTGCTGAAGCTTTATTGTGCTCCTGGGGTCTCAGGGAAAAATTTGGGACATCAAGAGATAGGGTTGGATCAACAGTTTACAGAGATAAATGAAGCATACGTATTGAAGTTTTTGTAGTACTGAGGTTAGAAGAGATATCGTAAAGGAGGAATTCACCTTGAAAATATCTTAGAAGAGGTCAATGATCCTCTCTGATGATAGCCTCCTTCCTGAAGCTAGTCTCTCACACAGATTGTGATGGCCATTTTCATAGTATTTGCTATGCAGAGAGGGAAATCCTGCCAACATTTGCAGAGTTCTGTGGGTTTCCTTTTTAAACCTGCCAACAGCAAGTGTCAATGCCAAGCAATTAAAATATTTCTCAAAGGCATAAAGTTATAATATAGTTGCTATATTTATGGTTTTGTGACTATTTTGAAATACTTGGCTAAAGAGATTTAATTATTCTTTTTAAACCTGCCAACAGCAAGTGTCAATGCCAACCAATTAAAATATTTCTCAAAGGCATCAAGTTATAATACAGTTGCTATATTTATGGTTTTGTGAGCATTTTGAACTGTTTGGCTAAAGAGTTTCAAACACTCTTCTTTCACAGATTTTCTTTTAGACATAATTTTTGTGCATTTAAAAATAATATTATAAAAACTTAAAAATTATAAATGTTCAGGAAGGAAGGGAGGGAGGAAGGAAGGGAAAAAAGAAGAAAGAAAGAAAGAAGGAAAGAATGAAGGGAAAAAAAGAGAGGGATGAAGGAAAAAAGAAAGGAAGGAAGAAAGGAAGGAAGAGGGGGAAGAAAAGAAGGTACCTAGTGTAGTTATTTAGTTATAATGTGCTAAATTGTGACAACTATTATAGTAGTTTCAGAGAGTAGGTTTTAGAAACTAGGGAGACTGCGTATTTATTTTAGTGGCCATCAGGAAAAAGTGCTTTGAGAGGTATAAATAATAATTTTTTCCTATTCTTGCTACACACAGTTCCAATCAATGTCTTGAAGTAGCAACCTCCTTCAACCCCCGCCACTGAAAAAAACCTGAGGCCCAGAGAAGGAATTCAAGTGCAAATAGTTTATTTTAATGATGAAGAAAACATCAGGAGGAGAGACCAAAATGTGGTGACTTTGTACTGTCAATGATACTACCAGAGATTTCTATTACTTATGTACCTTTCACTGATCTGTTGGTCACTTGTTGCTGTGTGGTAGCAGCCAGGTCTGCAGCCAACGCTGATCCCCCAATATCACGCCTCCAGGCTTTCAGGCTTTTGAATTCCTGAACAGTCCATGTACTCTTGTGTCAAGCAGCTCCAGCCTTTTCTACAGGTCACTGTGCCACTGAGGTCAGAGATGGTGAGAGACAAACAAGTTCCTCGTTGTCTTCATGGATTCTAATCTGACTCTCTTCTCGCTTTTCCTTGACTTCACATGAAGCTTCTTTTCTGGACCCCCAGGCCTGCTGACCTAGAACAATTTCAGGTCCCCCAAGCAATGCAGAGGTACCAGCTTTCCGTAGACATTTCCATAGCTCTCATCATTTTCTAAGTTTGAATCTCTATAATAAATCCTTCATTTGATAGCACTAAAAATAGTCCCACATTAATTTACAAGACAGTGAAGGGGGAAAACAGTCAAGCAGGAATTATCAAAAAAGCTGACACTAGAATTAACGGGAACCCGGTCCCATGGGAGAGTCTGGGAAACAATATAGAGCCAATGTATTATGATTATTCCATTCTAGCAGACAGAGAGCAAAATGTTTATCCATCTACTTCGGTCAATCATTGGGTAACAGCTGCTGTCAAGGAATAATTTTCCACGTTTCCTAATCTGCCCCATTTGTGAGCAAAATAGTTTCTAATGGCCAGCTAAAGCACTTCAGCCAAGAAACAGGATGCTGGCAGATGGGAGTCGGGTGACTTGAACAGAAACAGTGGTGATCAAGATAATGTGTGAGTCTTTGACAGAATTATTTATGAGAACTTTATAAGAACTATTTGTTTTATACTCACAACAACTCTACAAGGTATTTAATATCATTCACACTTGCCTTATGCATTAAAAAAATGTTTAAACAGTTTAGGCAAATTCCCCTAAATCACAAAGAGGATACAATAAGGGGAGGAATTAGAGTTTGAAAGTCATTTTCTGCCACACCTGGGTAGAATCATGACTGCTGCCACATATAATTGAAGAAACTAAACTTAGGTCTGGTAGCATATATTTTGGAATCATTAACATTGATGCTTCTCTCCCTTTCTTCCTCTCTCCCTGCACTTCTATATAAAAATTAATGAATAAAAAAGTATCTATCTTAAAAAAATGACTTTCAGTGTGGGATGTATCATACACTATTTTCAAATGCTTGGTCCCTCTGGTTCTATCTGCATTATGGACTTCCATCATAATGCATATGGGCCTCAACTGAGGATTTGCCTAACAGAATCCCAGTAAAAGATGGGCCTGGAGAACCAACCAATACATAGAGTATAAACTTATTTGAAGTAAATTCTTTTTCTTTTATTTATTTTTTTGCCATAGTTTCCAACTGCATTTTGGAGAGAAATACAAGATGAACAATTCTGAACAGAAGTCATAATGAGTTATATGGTACAACCAGACTTATATTGTATCACCAAGATATTCAGAAGACAGTGATCATAGGTGAAGACAAGGTTCAGTAACAGAGAGACAATTTGTAGAAAAATTGAACCCTATGTTAATTCAGCAATTGAACTAAGTTATATTCAACAACTAAGGCAAGAATGAGAAATAGAGAATATCCAAATAATTTGGTATGGCCTTACCTCTCCAGTCTGGGCTCTCCCCCATCCTTGCTTTATATTCTCTGCTCTTGATTAAATAGTTTGAAAATTCATCAGCCTACTATACTACCTATTGTCTCTGAATCTCTTTATATATTGATTCCATTACCTGTAAAACACATCCTTCAACAACTTACAACATGCCTAATAATAAAAGGCTGAATGATTTTCTTCTAATATGAGGAATAAGGAAAATATGCTAAGTATTTTTTCTATTTAATTATTTACTGGAGATTCTAGTCATGCAAAAAGAAAAAAAAATAAACATCATGACAAATAAAGTAAAACTAAATCTATTAGATGTTATCATTGTTTTTATAGACCATAAACCTATATAATAAAATAATTATTAGAATTAGAAAAATAGCAATTTTGTTAAATGCTACTTTGTTAATATTTTGTTAATATTAAATATAATTGTATCTCTTCACTAGTAGCAAACAATTCTAAGATTAAGTTAAATATTGAATAAATTATATTTTAAGCTGGAAAACATAAAATGCTTATGAAAAATTCAGCAAAAGGAATAAGACTGCTGCATTGAAAAGTACAGAATTCTTTTGAGAGAAATGAAAGATCTGAATAAAGTTAGTAATATTGTTAACATGACATTTCTTAACAAACATACCTATAGATTTATTTGAACCTGATCAAATCACAGAATTCTTCCTTATAGAAATTGACAAAATGATTCTAAATTTTATATGGGAATGAAAATGTCTAGAAGAACCAAAACAAGAAAAAAAAGAACAAAATTGGAAACTGGGCAACTGAGATTTGAAACAGAACTATGAAACTCAATATATTGTACAATTTTAATGGATACAATTCATTATAGTACATAATTATACCAGAACCAAGTTGACAAAAAACACCTGTTCAATACTCAATCAATGGTACTTAATTATCAACTCAATCATATATAGCAAAATAGCAAAGGTCTTTGGGAGTGCCTGTTTTGAAAGATGGCATATGGCTTTCCTTGGCATAAACAAAATCTAACTTATTTGGAATTTAACTGATTTGTATTTGTTTGTTTTGGGTTGGTTTGTTGTTTTGCTAAGAATTTGTAGGTATTTCTTATATAATTTGAATATTAACCCATTGTCAGATATATGAATTTTAGATATTTTCCCCATTCTTTAGGTTGTCTGACTATTGATTGTTTCCTTTGCTGTACAGAAGCTTTTTAATTTTCTGTAGTCTGACTTGTCTATGTTTGCTTCCACTACTTATGCTTTTGGTGTCATATCCAAGAAATCATTGCTAAGTTCAATGTCATAAAGTTTTTTCTATTTTCTTCTAGGAGTGTCATAGTTGTTTCATGTCTCCCATTTAAGCCTGAAACTTATTTTGCATTTTCTTTTGTGCATGGTTTAAGTTAAGAGTTCAACTGCATTCTTTTGCATGATGATATCCTTTTTTTTTTTTTTTCAGCCTTATTTGCTGAAGATACCAGCCTATTCCCATTGTGTATTATTGGTATTCTTGTTCAAGATAGAGGACCATTTATGCTTGGGTTTATTTCTTTGTTCTCCATGCTGCCCTATTGGTAGATATATTAGTTTTATGCTGGTACCATACTATTTTTATTACAATTGCTTTGTAATATATTTTGAAATCAGAAAGTATGATTCTTCAAGATTATGATAAGGTATTACCTTAAACCTGTTAGAATGGCTATTATTATTATTATTAAATGGTTAAAAAACTGTTGCTGAAGATGTAGATAATGGTTATTTTATATACACTGTTAGTAGAAATATAACATGATGCAGCCACTATGGAAAACAGTATAAAAGTTCCAGAAAAAAAAAAAAATAAATAAAGCACTATGAACCAGAAATCCCACATCTGGGTATATATCTAAAATAATTCAAATCCAGGGTCTTCAAGAGATATCTGTCTTCCTATGTTTATTGCAGCATTATTTATAATAGCTAAGATATGAAAACTAGCTCAATATTTATCAGTGAATTAATAAAGAAAACATAGATATACATACCATATTTGAGAACTTGATGAACTTGGACGATATTGTGCTAAGTGAAAGAATATAGTCACAGAATAAAAAATATTGCAAGATTCCACTGATATAATATATCTAAAATAGTACAACTCTTAGAAGCAGAGAGAAGAATGGTGGTTTCCAGGGTCTATGGAAAGAGAGAAGTTGGTATAATGTTTCAGTTATGCAAGATGATTAAGTTTTAGACATCTGTTGTACAGCATTTTTTCCTATAGTTATCAATATTGCATCATGAACTTAAAATTTGTAAAAAGGTAGATTTATGTGTTTATACCACCAAAAATTGAATTAACAAACCTTTTAAATGCATATTTTTCAAAAATATAATTTAACATTATATTGCTGATAATAGAGTAACACCCAGTCCTAATGATGTACTGTGCCAGAGAGAAAGAGCAAGAGAGAACAATTATCTCTCCAGCACCTATCTGAACAATAGCCTGACAACAAGAAAAGCTATTACATGAAAATATGTTGTTATACCAAAGTAACACAATTAAATATGCTGCACTGATAATTGACACCCATGTCATTATAATGATGCATACCAGGGTAACCAAAGTTAATAAATACTTGTTAATTGCTGAAGGTAATTTTTCAGCTTCTGTTTGACAGGAACCTGTAGCTGTGCCAAAACAACTTTTGCAGTACAGAAGCTATGTTATAAAGAGATGCTGAGCATGTCATTTTACTAATAAGTAATTTCTTCCCTCTATTTTCAAAACATTTCAGGTGGAAGAAACACTGACTAATAAATTCACAGCACCACAGGTAGAGATCTTTCCAGATATTCAGCTGTGATATTGACATCTTATGGGGTTTTGTCTAAGTAACTGCATACAATGTCATGACTGCAAGTAATTTATTTTCAATATAAGAAAAATAATTATTGAGTGCTGTACTCAAATAGTAGTGATTACCTTCAAAATATTCAGCACATTTAAATCAAGAATTTTTTATTGTTTTCTTAGCATCCTAATTTTACATTACGGAACTCTGAATGCTTAATTTATTGCTTCATCTTTTACCTGGTGTTTGCTGCTCCATTGTGTCACATCATTACTGCCCATAGTTGTAAAGAACAGATATAATTATACAAAATTACAGACTTTTAACTACTCATATACCCATGAATTTAAAATTACATGTAATTATTAAACATCTACTTTATATATGGTGTGGAGTTCAATTTAAAGAGAATTAAGGCAGTTTCTGCTCCAAAGTGTTTCTAGCATCTGTTAGAGTAGTTAATTAAGGTTCTGTAATAAGAAGAAATCAAGAGATAATTATATGTGGAAATAATTTATTTGAGGAAATGCTTTTGAGGAATCATGAGAAGAATTCACAAAAAAGAAGGGAGAGCCTTCTGACCAGTATGTAGGTCTGGCATTTTAAAAGAATTGTAGGAAGGGAGCAAGAAAGCTTAGGCAGAAAGAGTCTCAGATTGCAACACAGTTCTAAGAAAGTTTGATCAGGAAAATGAAGAGTCTTTGAGTCAGAATTGCCTGTCAAAAGAATCTTACGGTCTGGTCGAAAGGTATCCAGCACCCTGGCTGGTGGCACAGTGAATAAGGCACCGGTCTGCAAACCCAAAGGTTGCTGGTTCAGACACATAACCAGGTTGCAGGCCAGGTCTCCAGCCAGCTCTGTAGCTGGAGGCAGGTGAAAGGCAACCATACATTGATGTCTCTCTCTCTTTCTTCCTCCCTCTCTCCCACCCCTTCTTTCTAAAAATAATGAATAAAATCTTTAAAAAGAGGGACCCAGCCATTTAATATAAAAAATAGAGACATTTATTGAACAAAATACAAGAGACAAGAAACATTGTACATAGAACAATGACACCCCAGTCTCATTCAAAGTAGGCCCCTTTGGACCTCACACAGTTCTAATTGCCATTTGCTGCCCTGTCATATTTTCCTGAATCTCATCAACTGTCTGACATATCTTCACTTTCAAAGGTGATTTTACTTTTGGGGAAAAGCTAGAAGTCACAGGGTGCCAAATCTGGGCTGTAGAGTGGAATCAGGAACCTGGATGATACATAAGTGAGCATGCTGTTGTGATTAAGGTGCCAATCACCAGTTGCCCATAGCTGCAGCTTTCTGAATACCTGAATAGTTTCCACAGAGGAATGTTCAAGCTTAATGCAAAATTTGATGCAGATTCATTGTTCTACTCGGTCATTTTGAATGTGACAACTACACAGTACACATCCTCATTTACCAACGTCTACCCCCACCACACACACACTGACTAGCACATTGTTTAGACATTGTTTAGACATGCATATATCAGTCCACTCTCCTTGGCTGCAAGGTTAAATTGATGTCATAGAAACCATTCTTATTATATAAACAATGGCTGTGTTTGGGAACCCCCAACCTACAGAGATACCCTGATGCTGCAGATGAAATGAATACTTCCCAGGCAGCTTATGCTCCTGGTGGGGGTGGGGGGTAGTGTGGAAAAGGCTGGCTAATATCTCAGAAACAAAAAGTCTGGTTTCTGTTCTTCCAAATCTTTTATTGAAAATAGTAAACGTGAAGGCATGTAGCTTGTCAATCAATGCTAAACAATGCTAATTACAGGAAACAAGGATTGTTCAAGAATAGTAATGGAAGGAACATTGAAATCTTCTTCAAATCAAGGTGTCTTCATTTAAATTCAAAATGAAAAATGCCCCTGCTGGTATAATAGTGCTATCAAGCAAGGTAAAAGGACTCGGCAAGCTTGAAAGGTCAGATGGAATGTTCTTATGGACAAAGTTCCCATGCTGGCGCCCACTGGCTTATAGCATGGAGGCATGCACCCTGTTTTCCTGGTTTTCTGGTCAGGTCTTACAGGCTTTGCCTTACTTGTATGGGGCTCCAAGCCTATAATGCTTTCCCAGGGGGACCCCAATAGGCTGGACTAGTTTCAGGACAGAACTCATACAGAGATAGACAAAATATTTATTATAGGAATTGGCTCATATCGCTATGAAGACTGATCTACCACCTTCAAGCTGAAGAACTAGGAAGTCAGTTTGCATAATTTAGTTCCAGTATAATGGTCTGAAAATCAGGGGGTTAATCAGGTAAGTCCTGATCTGAGCCCAAAGCCCAAGAGCTAGGAGAACCAATGTCTAAGGGAAGGAGATAGATGTCTCAGCTCAGGCTGAATGAGAGAGCAAATTTACATTCTCTCTACATTTTTGTTCCTTTACAGCCCTCAGCAGATGACCACTTGCATTGGGGAAGGTCATCTGCTTTACTCAAATCGCCAGTTAAAATGTTAATCTATTTTGGAAACACCCTCACAGACACTTTCAAAAATCCAATTTTACCAGCTATTGGATATTCCTTTGCCTAGGAGGTTGACATAAAATAAGCCATCACATAAATGTTAAGTAGGACCCATGTTGGCTGCTCATCCATTTTGTCTTGAGGAAGAACATGCTTTATTAATAATCTCCACAATTCCCTGCAAATCAAGTTCCCTTAGCTTCCTCCCTCGCACCCCAGATAATTAAAGTCTTCATCCTTCTGGCTTTTAAGCACTATCATCTGACCTGTACTATGTGGGCTCCCTCAATCCTATTAGATGTTAATGAGCTCAGCTCTCTTCCACTTTTCCTGGCTGGTATGGCTCAGTGGATAGGCACCAGCCTGCAAACCCAAAGGTCACTGGTTTGATTTCCCAGCCAGGGCACATAACCAGGTTGCAAGCCAGGTATCCAGCCAGGTCCCTAGCTGGAGGCAGGTGAAAGACAACCATATATTGATGTTTCTCTCCCTCTCTGCCTCTCTCCCTTTTCCTCTCTCTACAAATAATAAATAAAATCTTAAAAAAAAAAAAAAAAAAAAAGACCTATCTTGGCTGAACATTTATAAATCTCTAGAGCTCTGAGGCTCTATGAGGTCAGCTGTTCTGGCTTTTTTACTTCAAGAGGCACACACCTCTTTAAGCCATCAAAGTAACTCTTTGCTCTCACATTCAGGTCTTAACTGCTTGTTAATAACCTCCATCTCCTATCAGGACCACAGTAGCAGTCATCAGTCAACTCTGCTGGCTTTGTACATTTCAAACCCGTAACTCAACAAATGTATAAAGTGTGTTTCCCCACGTCACCCACCAGCTATGACAGCAATTGGATATTAGCAGATAACTTTTTTTTTTTTTTTTTTTTGATGCCTTATTATATGACTCCTGGGAGGTGATAAAAGAGCCAGTCTCCAAATCCATTCATATTGCTTATTTTCTTGTGCCAGCCTTGGCTCCACTTATTTTACTTAGGAATCCCTGAAAGGCAGATCACAATATAAGATTATACATACAAAAAATGTTTTGGGAGAAAGACCTTGAAAAGTACATGATGGCGAGCATAAGAAGAAGAGGGAAGTTTTCCCACCACCATTCATTGCTGACTACTATGACACAGGGCTGCTGGAGGACTGATTAGAAAGAATATCAGTATATAGAGCAGTTCAGAAAAGCTGTGGTGAGGGTGGAGTATGTTTGTCAGAACCATTTTCCCTCTGTTTGAGGAGGGCATCCACATGGTTTGCGTAAAAGTGGGTTAAGGGGTGAAAGATATTTCCAGCCTGCTGTTTTCCCTTAACAAAGATCCTGAAGCTGGGTTGGACCACCAGCCCAGTTTCTTGCCTCCCCTAAAAGTAAAAATAAGTCCTAATTACTTATACCTCCTCATACTTTTAAGTGAAGGACCTGAAGTTTTAAGGGATTATAATGGTAACTTGAAACAAAGTTTAGAAGTTATATATATATATATATATATAGAGAGAGAGAGAGAGAGAGAGAGAGAGAGAGAGAGAGAGAGAGAGAGAGAATCATTTTTATCTTGTAGGAATGGACCTCTATATTCACCCATGAAATGTTTAGTCAATGTTTGGGAGCAGACTGTGGGAAGCAGAGCCTTGGCATGAATGTGGTGAAACATCTAAGGGGCAACAGCTGGAGCTATCAGTCAAATATATGTGTCCCACAGGAGAAGATCTGAGTGACACATTTTCATGGTTTTCACATAAGTACATATGTGAAAGTAATTTATGTAAATAAAAATTCAGACACACAGTGTAAAGCAATGGAAAAACCTAAGGGAGATACTGATAAAGGAACTGGCAGTTTAGGAAAGTAGAAATTATTTGATGGCAGGGAACTGGTCAGAGACCTCTGCCTGGAAGAAGCTGAAATTGGAAAGAGGACTTAAAGAAGGTAAAGAAGGGATGGCATTGAATTTTTAGGAACAGAGTGAGATAGCTGGAGAAACAGTCAAAGCAAAACATTGGCTTTTTTTTGAAAGCTGCCAGATAAGATTTGCACTGTGCAAAGTGAATTTATGGAGGCTACACATGGAAGGGATATTGTGAGTAGAATTTGTCATCAATTCTCCTTTGTAGGGTCTGAAATCATTTCCTACAGACCTCAAGCTATTTTTTTGAGTGTAACTGCACAAAACTTTATTTCTTTATATGATCTTTGTTTTCTTTTTTTCTCTTTGGTTAAACTGGCCACATCCAACACCCTTGTAACTGCGGGTAGTTAACTAATAATTAATGAGAAAGGGAGGAAAGGAAATCAGACAGGAAGCTTCATAAACTGGGGAGCATGAACCTGCTTGTTTCACCAAGAAGCTACAGCTTCATGCACTCCAAAGGACTGTAGCATTTCTCTGCAAAGTGGAAAAGGGATTAACAACCCTCCCTCCCTCTTGTAGAGAGGGACTGGCTTTTCAAACTCCCCATCCACTCACCCAGACTAGGAAGGCAGGTAAGTGCATTAACAGTGGGAGCACCAAAATGATGACCATAGAGATCTGTCAAGTTTACCTGTGTAAAGAAAGGATTGGTTTAGAGGTGAACCATAAGAAGCCTGTGAAACCTGGGGAAGTTGATTGGTCCATTCCAAACCAAGATAATATAACCCAGCTTCACCAAGATGCTCTTTTCAGCTTAAAGTGATTCAGTCCTAAAAGCACCTAGTTTCAAAAATTAGTTTTATACTTAATACAACACATTGGACTTATCTCTTCCTCTGTATAAAAATTATAAATATTAGTAAGTCCTCAAATCTACCATTAGAGTGATTATCATTTAAATTGAGGACTTCAAGAGGCTTTTGGTTTTGGGGGAGCTCGTCTATCAAGAGGAAACAAAATAACTCAGTTGTTTGGTAGAATTTCCTAAAGTACTATTAAAAGAATACAAGGCATCTGAGTTTATGAACTCCTGGTTGCATCAGTCAGAAGGCTCAAAAGTCCAGTCCAATAATACAATAAAGAAAACTGACATTTTATATTTTGTTTCAAAACTAACTATTTGGATGCTAGAGATCATTGAACTTTAGAATTAAAAGAGATCTTAGGAATATTCTATTTGATGGCAAATTTTTCTCCAGTGACAAATCTACTTTATTTTTAGAGGGCACATGAGCTTCAATCTTAAGAACAGTGTTAAGGTTGGTGCTGGATTCGGTGGTGGTGAAACTGTAGTATGGCTAGCAAAACTATACTTGCAGAAAATTGAGCAGAAACCAGTGAGGTATTTCACAATTTTAATAGTTCCTTCTAACATTTTAAGTAGAGGGAAATTGATTTTCCAATGTCACCTAGTGACACAAGTGGATACCAATATAGAATTTTGATATCTCAGTTCCCGAATCAGTGCTTTCTCTACTGCCCCATGTCTTCCCCTGATAAAGTCGAAAACACTTATATATAAGTTTTAACTATAATTTAAGTGATTAAGTATCAAAAGCTAAGTCTTTTATAAAGGAATTTAAATAACATAATTTTTGGATGAACCAATGATGGTATAATTAAATGACATAATATAACATTAATGATATTTTTGAACAAATGTGCAAGGCATTTTAAATAATTGGTTTTTCAAAAGCTTTCAAAAATTAAATCCATTGAGAAATAATCATTGAGGTCAATAAAATCTACATATCAGTGAAAATAAATTGTTAAAAGCTTTGCTTTCTACAACATTTATTTTAAACTAATCAAGATATTTTAGTGTATTATTATCTATAAAATAGTGAAATAGTTGCTGTAATGTTTTATATCATTCACTGCAACAATAAAAATTTTGAAGCATGTTATTTGACTTTGTTACTTCAAAATATCATTTGTAACAATGAGTGAACAATTTTGAAGTTCAGTGAACAATTAAAGTGATGTTACGGTGGTTATGCAATCATTTCTATAGTAGAAATCATTGGGGAAGCTAATGAATGCCCCTTGGGTACTTTGAAGTCAATATATCTAAGGAGTTAGATCTTTCATTTAATTCTTATATATTTACTGGAACAGAAACACATTATATGGAGAGTATCATCACTAACAAGTCAACATTGATCTTTTTCATGTCAGAAGTCACATCTTGTCCCAGCTCATGGCCCATAATAAGATCAATTTAATGACTGACTATTGAATAAGAGATATAAAGATTCCCAATAAATTACATCAGAAAAAATAATTACACCAGGGAGTGTAGCCATAGACAAGTATAATTTAAGACATGTTAGAAAAGTATTATTAGTAAATGGACTTGGTCCTTTTACTCCTTGTTTTTTATCTTGATCCTTTTTTTGTTTGTTTGTTTGTTTGTTTCTATATAACTTTCCTCACATATTTTGTCCCATAACTCACTCATATTCTGTTGTATTTTTCAATTTTGTTGCCCTCTGGATAGTTTTTGGAAATTCTTTTGCCTGTAGTCCCTAATCTGCTATTAATCTCAACATTGTATTTTCTATTTCTAGAATTTTGACAAAAGCTTTTTTTTGCCTTGTGTTTTTTGCTCATTGTGCTCACACTTTCCCAAACTTCTCTGATCCTCTGTCCCCATACAAATACAGGTTTAAAATCTCTTTGATTACTACTTCTATCATCTATGTAGTTTTTGAATCTATTTCCTCTTATTGATTTTTCTTACCACTATCTTGATTTATATATTGTCTGTTCTTTTTAAGAACTTTGATATGTTAAACTTTGTTCTGGCATGTAGTTAAGTTAAATAAAAAGTTCAATGCATTGGAAGTTTTCTCTTAAACTCTGTTAGGTGGGGCCAAGTAGCCATTAGTATGGGCAAATTTGGTCCTATTCCTAAGAAATAACCCCTCTGATTCCATCTTATTGACTCCACTAAATAGCAAATGTATTAGGGGGCCTTTGTACTCTTTCTGGGCACAAGAAATATTCCATGACTTTTTGAGCAACCTTGCTTGTTATCCAGTATTTATTTTTTAGTTCTTTCAGATAGAAGAACAATTAATTTTCTTGTTATTTTATTATAGCCCAAAATTTGATCCCTTCCTAACTCATCTTGAATATGAAGAAGCATTTGTTTAATCTTCAGGTAAAGATTAAAAATAAGCATATGCATTTCCCCCTACTCACTTCTAAAACGGTACCAGAAATGTTCATGAAAAAGCATACAAAACCTTGTAAAGGGGAGATAGTAGAATTCTGGCAGCTGGAAGGCAGATAATAAATGTCTTCAAACTAGGAGACAAAAGAAACTGAAATTCTAAGCAGTCAGTGGAAAAAGCCAAGAGAGAGTTCAACATTCACTGCAAAGCCTCCCAAGTATGTGGGCATTTGCAGTAATCCATACTTCCAGTAGTGAAAATAAATATTGGATCTAAAACAGGATCATTTTTGAGTAAATTGCCAGTACGCTATACCAACTGAAGAAAAGGCAGACTCAAAAGGTTACATGCTGTGCTAGTACATTTATATGGAGGTCTGAATAAAGCAAAACGTCTTCACACTCCTTTAGCAGAAGTGTTCAAAGAAAAATTGAAAAAGTAATCTCTGTGTTCTACCACTTAAGAGCACATTCTGGATTGATATTGCATGTGGTTTCATTTATAGTGCCCTGTGTGAATGATTCTGTAAGCTGGGTATATTTTACATTATATCTGTATGTGTGTATATATATATGTGTATATATATATACACATATATATATATATATATACACATATATATATACACATATATATATATACACATATATATATATTTATATATATACACATATATATATAAAGCTCTATAATTATCTAGAACTTATTTATCAACTATTCACAATTGCATAAAAAAAAGTTATTATAATACATTTTTGAATCAAGGTACTTCAGGTACCTTGTAATAATAATAATCAAGTAATAATAAGCTATTATTACTTTGATCTGCTGCCCATAAAAAGAGGTAAGTGGTTAGCTGTGAGGGTTCATTAATTTTTTTATCCAGAGATAACAAACAGTATCCATATAAGAATGTTGAAACCGTTTTATCATTGAAGTTGAGGATCCATAGAATCAAGTATTCACTTTAAACTCTTTTAGTAAATTAAGTAGCAGCTGGGTACCTTCTGGCTCTAACATTGTTTTGTATTCTCTATGGTTTATTAAGTGATGAATTCTCTGAAATACTGCATTTTCCCTTTTATTCAGTACACAGTCAATGTTTATGACCTGAAAACCAAATTCCTTAAATCTAGCTTAGTACTCTCTAAAGAGCCATTTATCTTGGGACTGATTTTACGCCATAGCCATACACCTTCTACTTCAACAGGCTGAAAATTGTTTTCCTTTGCGAAAGTTTCAATTACCATTGGACCTTAGTAAGACATTTTTTGTTGTTGTTGTTATCTGTCAAAATTCTGAAAACAAACAGTAAGTAAATTTCTTTTGTTTTCTTTTGTTGTCAATAGAAAGTATCCTCTTTCATGGGATCATAAGTAAAACATTCCAAGGACCCACACATTCCCATATGGGTCCCATGTGGTATGGCAAGATGGTTTATTAGTGTGGAAGGCTGCCTCTGGGTTTCCAATGTCCCATCTTCCTCCGTATTCCCATGGAAAAGTCCAACCACATCAACAGCAAAGTCAAAACAAAAGCCAGTGTGCAGAGTTCCTTCATCATCTTAAAGCTCAGTCCTTTGGAGCCCACGCCACCTTAGTGGGTCCCAGTAGTTGCTAGACCTGCCTGGTTGCAGGATCCCAGAAAGAGACATCACAGAGTGCATGGGTGAGTGTGTTACAGGGAGAGCCAGTGCTCCACTGGTGGGCAAGAGAGAGGTTCTTTGTTCCCCTGGATATTAACTTGGTTTGGAACAGACCAGGTGTTTTTTCAAAATGACCAATCAGCTTCCCAAGTTTTCATGGACTTTTTATAGATCCACCCCCAGTTAGACAGACAGGCCTCTATCAGCACCCACCCTTATTCTCCTCCAATCATCTGGTGCCAGAGGGTGGAATAAAGGAGTGTTAACCCCTTTGGCAGAGCAATGCTGTTGTCCCCGGGGGTGTGAAGCTGTAGCTTTTTGGTGAAACCAAGAGGTTTATGAGTCCCAATTTATTAAGCTCAATATCTAATTCCTTTGCTCTCTTTCCTTTATTAATATCTATAAGTTCCAATGGTAACACTTTCATACTCTATACACAGTTGTCTCATATTAGAAGGCATCCTAGATTTTAATTTTTAAGTCCTATAATATTTTCTAATTTCTGGATTTTGAACTATACTATCGAGAAAGGATTCTTTCTTGTATATCTAGGTAATCAGTGCTATCAATTCATTTTTTCAAAAGATAGATTCAATAACACATTGAGTCATGCTACTCTTAATTTTTTTCATTCAGTATATTTTTTAAAGATTTTATTTATTATTTTCAGAGAGAGGGAAGGGTGAGAGGCAGAGAGGGAGAGGGAGACATCAATGTAGGGTTGCCTTTCACCTGCCTCCAGCTACGGATCTCCATTCAATATTTTTATAACTTTATTTGGATATTTTAAAAGTTAGGGGTATTAAAAGGAGATTGCCTCTACCTTTTACCCAGATACAGTAACTGACTCATTGTTTTATTATTTCCACTCTTCTCTGTGGACCAGTTGACAGTAAATTACAGATGCTGTACCTTTTATATATAACAATTGTAATTTTTACTCCTAAAACTATAGCACATTTATCAAAGTGAGATATTAACACTGGCATGTTTCTGTTATCTGATGTATGTAATGGTTAATTGCTGTGCCAAGTTTACTGGCCATGGGGTGTCTAGATTAAATATCATCATTGAGTGTGGCTGTGAGGGTACCTCAGCATCTGAATCAGTGAAACCATGCCAGGTAGATTATGACTTCCCCAGTGTGAGTGGGCATTATGAAACCCTTTACCAATTTGAATAGACAGAACAAAAGGTGGAGGAAGGAGGAAAGCACTTTACTTTTTCTGCACCACTGCATGAGCTATGGCATCTGATCTCATCTTCTTTGGTCCTCGGGTGACTGGCATTTAAATTATTGGCTCCTTTGGTTCTCAGTATATGTACATTTTATAGGTTCTGTTAATTTCTATAGAAAGCATTGACTAATAAAATATTCAGATTTTATCAACTGCTCCAATAATGTCCTCTATGGCTTCTTTTTTATTCTAACTTAGGATCCAATTGATGATCATGTATTGAATTTAGATACATTTTGTTACAGTTCCTTATTGCAATTAAACAGATAATATAAGGATTGGGGTGAAATGTTATGTAGACAATCAGAGTTCAAACTGCAAAACTGCTTAGTCACTCAGGCAGGGCCAGAGATCAAATTGCAGAAAGGATTAGATATTTGGTCACAAAATTGTTATTAAAGGAAGTTTTCTTCCTTCTTTCCTCCTTCCCTCCCTTCTTCCTTCCCTCTCTTCCTTCCTTCCTTCCTTCCTTCCTTCCTTCTTTCCTTTTTTTCTTTCTAGGACTGTAAATCTAGCACTGTATGCTGAAGCCATGCAAGAGGTTGAAGTGGAAAAGTAGTAGCTTTATTGAGCTGCAAGAAAACCCACTTCATAGACAGAGTGGTGGACACTCCTTATGAGAGAAGGAAGGGAGACCCCAACCATCTCTAACGCTGAGATGCATGATTTTTTATTTGTTGCTGTTCTTTTCTCGTCATTTCTAGGAGGAATTGTTGGTATGGGGAAATAGAGAGTGGGAAAAAGTTGGGATTAATCTTATCCACTACAAGGTTTATTTTGTGTTATTCTTTTACTGCATGGGTTAATAATAAGGTATGGGTGAGTCCCTATTAATCAATTTGTGCAGGAATGTTTTCACTCTGGCGGCTCTTTGTGGTCTGCTTGCATCTCGGGTCAGCTGAGTCCCATGTAGAGCAGCATGTATCACTCAGTCTGAATTTTGACCACGGCATTTTTTAAGAGAGTAAAATCGTTGATTAAATAAATCTCCATTGTTGTTGGTTTCAATGTCAGCCGAAAAGTGCCCCTTTGGAAGAATATTATATGATCTGCCTTTAAAAATTTAAGTTAGCAATTAAATTATCTGAGTTTCTCCTGAAGAAGTAAAGTTCAACTCTGTTCCACTAGAAATCATTTTCTCTTGAAATTTTCTCATATACTGACAATATTGTAATACTTTCAGGTCTTATTCAAGACTCAAAAGTGTAGTTATCTATCCTATGTTGCCTGAAAGCTCTTTTCCCCCTTAGTGCAATTTGCTGCCCCCAATTTCTTTAATGATATGTCTAATTTCTTGCCTTTGGAACATGAATTTCTTTTCAGACAAGCTTGCTTTTCACTAAAATCTCTAGTTTTATGGTTGACATATTTTATGAATTATAGTAAATCATGAATATCATCCAGTAATGGAATTAAAACCAGAAGCATACTCCTTCAATATTAGGAAGTTGATGAAGCTAATAAAATAACCTATTTAACATGGCTTTATCTATGCTTGTTTGCCCCCTTTTTCCTCACCATTGACTGCTCTGGCATAGGAACTTAGATTATTATATTAAATAATTATTAATGGATTTCCTATCTAGTTTTTCATACCCAATTTGCTTTATGAAGTTGCTCTATATATCAGATTATGACTTCAGAATTTTTGTGAAAAAAAAAATGTGATTTTAAATGTCATTAGCAAAAGATAACAGAGTCTATTAGCAAATATTTATTAAATGTTCACAATAGTTCAGGTATTGTTATGGAAGCATTACAGACTCCATACCATGTACTCCTTGTGTTCTTTCACTATTTTTTCTATAATGGGTGTGAGGTGACAGTAATTACAGAACATTTACAAGAGTGAAAATACTGATTAATGGTTTGCTATGCTCTTGCTATACTCTTTTTAGTTGGGGTGATACTTTTCTTTATAATGAAATAGATAATGCATTGTTACCAAATGTAGCCAAGCTTTGTTGTTTTATCAGAAATATTGCTTACACAGAAATAACCAGGAACTGAAGCATAAGATTCCTAATAAGGGTCATGTTTGTAATATCCTCTTACTGCCACTAGTGGATGGAGGGTTGTTGGAGGCTCTGCTCATCATAATCATGGGCTCAGGCTAACAGAAGCTCATTTTTGTGCTTCCAAAACCACCTCAATATAGAAAAAGAATATAGTGAATCATATTCTGGCTCATAACACCCCCCCCACCAAAATCCATATAAATTCCACCCATATTTATTTGGCCACTGCAAAAATATGGTCATTTTCTTCAAAAGAGGATGAGGAAGGCTATTCCTATGTTTGTAAAAAAAGAGCATTAAAAGTTTTTGGTGAGCATCTCTATTCATTGTCATATGTACATAGCTTATTTTATTAATATTTGTTGTCAGTTTTTATCAATTTTAATTTTAATAAAATACCTTTAAAATAATACTACTTTTCAAATGACCCCAAAACTTACCCTTTTATACAGAATTCTATTATTGATGAAAGAGAAACACTTCACTGAAAAATTAGCTGATGGAATAAAATCAAATGCTTTCCATTTTACATGAAATGTATTAATATTTTATGTCATGGATCATATTTCTGATTTTAATTTTACTTAATTGGTCTTTTAATCCTCAACATGTTACTGTTACTTGAATTATTACATAATATATAATATTTTATAACATACAAAAGACACAAAAATAAAAATAACTCACATGTAAAACTCAATGTAATAGGGTTAGTTCTATTCCCAATATTTACTTCCAGGCTTTTATCAAGAAAGAGATATATATATATTTTAAAAGTAGTATTAGCAATGTTTGTTAAATTCTTCAAACATATATTAATTTTTTGTTAACATTATGTTTATAAATAATGAAATGGTGATACGATATTTTAGCTTTCTCTAAATGTTGTTTACAAAACTTTTTAGGTAAGTAGCACTAAAATGATCATTTAGGCATGGTTTTGTCTTTTCTCTGATTATTTCCCTAGCATAAATTCATAATGATGGAATCATTGCATAATTCAAAGATGACCATGAATCATAGGTTATGGTTTATCCAATTATGTGCACTTTTGATTCACAAAATATTACTTAACAGAATAAATGCAGTCTTTTGATTTCAATGAGTAACTTTTTTTATATCTCTTATAATTCAAATGTTTCAATTAAAACATAGGCAGGGGATATGAATCTACACTTCCTCAAAGAGGGCATAAAGATTACAATTGACAACACATGAAAAGATACTCAACATCACTAAACATCAGAGAAGTAAAAATCAAAACCACCATGAGATATTACCTCACACCCATCAGAATGGCTATTAATAAATTAACAAATAATAGGCATTGATGGAAAAAAGGGAATCATTTGCAGCCCAGTGTGAAACAATGTATGGAAGTTTCTTTAAAAATTAAAAACTAGAACATATGACCCAGCAATTCCACTTCCAGGTAGGTATCTTAAGATACCAATTCAACAAGACTTAATTTACAATAGCCATGATATGGAAGCAACCCAAGTGTCCATCAATAGACCAATGCATAAATATGTGGTACATATAGGCAACAGAATATTACTCAATCATAAAAAGAGTAAAATCTTGTCATTTGTGACATATGTGGACTAGAGGTCTAAGATCCACATTAAGTGAAATAAGTCATACAGAGAAAGAAAAATATCATGTGATTTTACTTATATTTTGAATCTAAAAAAATAAAATAAACAGAACAGACACAAACTCATACACACAGAAAACAAATTGATAATCACTAGATGGAATGGGGGTAGGAAGGATAAGCAAAAAAAGATGAAAGGGATTAAGTACAAATTGCCAGTTATAAAAGTTATAAAAATAGTCATGGGGATGTCAACTACAGCATAGAGAATATAGTCAATAAATATTGTAATACCGGCTCTGGCTGGTGGCACAGTGGATGAGGTGCCTGCCTGCAAACCCAGAGGTCACTGGTTCGATACCCAGCCAGGGTACATAACCAGGTTGCAAGCCAGGTCTCCAGCCAGGTTTGTAGCTGGAGGCAGGTGAAAGGCAACCATACACTGATGTCTCTTTCCCTCTCTGACTCTGTCCCCTCCCCTCTCTAAATAAATAAAATCTTAAAAATAAATAAATAATAATAAATATTGTAATACTATGTTTGGTGTCAGATAGGTGCTAGACTTGTATTCCCACCATGTTGTATACTGGAAATGAATATATTGTACGTCAACTGAAAATAAAATGAAATAAATTGTTAATGGGAAGAATTATTTGGCTTCTTGAATTTTCAGCTTCTTAAACAGCAGCTGTCCAAGGTGTCTAAGAGTCCCAAGGTGTTCCATGGTAAATTATGCAATTTTAGCTCAGAGGTTATGGAGCGCAACTCAATAGACTTTTTAAGGACCCTGTTGTCTTTGGGCCTATACTTTCAGAAACTCATGCTTGTTTAGAAATTTAACAGGAATATAATTAAGCCCTCTGCTTAAATTATTGTGCTAGTTGCTGATTTGGAGGGTAAAATCTCTTCAAGCATGGAATGAGCAGTCTACTCATAAAACAAGACCATAAATAACTGATAAAAATTAATTGTTTCATATAATCACAGTCATGGCAAATGTCCCAAGAAGATTCATTAAATACTCTGGAAGTGTACTAAAGAAGAAGCTGGGCTAATCAGCATGAGAGCATGAGAGGGGAGAGGAAAAGCGGTAAGTTTTTTATAGAAAAATACACTTTCAGGTGAGAACTAAAAGGAAACTGATGTGAGCCAAGAAGACATGAGGGGAGTAAAAATACATTCAAGTAAAAGGAAATTGCATGCCAAAGGCCCTTAGGTGAGGGGAAAAAATCAATAATTTGAGGACAGAAAAAAGGGAAATGTTTTTGCCATGAGAGAACATGGCACTAATGTAAATTTCTAATGCAATGCCCTTTCTCCTCCTCTTTCAAATTCACACTCTAAAGCAGACTTAATGTTATTTCCTTCCCAATCAGGAGCCTTGTCCTCTCTAGGCTAAGGGGCTCAGTCCATCTTTGAACTTGACATTCATGTGTGTCTCTCATTCCGTACACATATCATCTTTTCACCCACCTTATTGTCTTAACCACATTCAGTTTCCCATTCACATTATCCCAGAGGGCTTCCATCATGTCTCACAGTTAATACAGATATTGCCTTTTGCATCTGGCAAACACAGTTTTTTGCAAACACTGTTTTTGCATCTTTGGCCAAGTTTGTGAATTGTCATGAACAACAAGCCTTAGGCATCCTTTTGTTAGATATTTGTGAGCACTATCTCCATGTTAGGCGCTAGGTTCTCTACAAGTATAGGGTCAGTAGCATTGCTCTAAGTGATGGGTGAAAAGAACTACAGCTTTGTTTACCTCTGAAACCACAAGAGAATAGAGGTTGGGTGACATTGACAGATCTGTGTTCAAAGGGGATGCTTTGAACATCCCCTTTGATGTTCCACCTGAGTGGGATGCTTCCACCTGAGTTACTTGACCTGCAACATAAAGATAAGATTCAATTGTATGGACTCACTTTTGATGTCCTTCCTAGTTTTCCTGGAGGCAGGCCTGAGCTTAGTGGTCAAGGAGGGACAAGATAATAGTGAAATAAGAGCAGGCACATTCTCTTATCACTGGGAGATGAGGCCCTATGACTATACAAAGCTCTGCCTGCATCCTTTTTTCAGCAAATTCTTTTGACACATAGGTCATTGTTTTAGGCAAAATGGCTATATTAGAGAACAAAGAAGATACCAAGTACTAACAATAAAAAGCTTGGGTTATAGTGGAAGAAATTTCTACATATGTTGAAGTTGTGGGTATCTCAACTCTATTTTATTGTGTAATTAGACCTTCCCTGGGCGGGATCAACACCCATTGCAGAAAACTAAGAATAAAACCAGTGCAGGGAATGATGATCTTTCCTGATTACTGACTAACAGGACTTGGCACCCTGCTTCTTTCTCAGTAGCTGCAGGCTTTGTGAGGCAGTTTAATTTTGATTTATAAAAAGCAGAGTGCAGACTGGAAGAAAGAAGAGGTCACTGAGTTGGGTCTTCTTGATTGAAAGATTTCAAGTATCATTCCCCAGTTGTCACATTGACTGAAGTTTAGGATTTAAGATAGCTGTTTGGGGATGTTCTTTGTGACCTAGAGTAACTCCTGACACTACAGAACATATTTTCTGCCCACTCAAGAGGACGATAGCTTGAAGGCTTATGTAACCTTTCTATAACAGAAAAAAATTTATCTCAGAAAGGTGGAAAGTTGTTAGTCCTGTGTTTGCTTACCTATTTTCACAATCTATGTTGCTTTATTGGTTTTCTGAATAATTAGTCATCTGTGCATAACACAAAGTAATTGCTATAATACTGCTAAATATATATATATATATATATATATATATATATATATATATAACCAAGATAATCAACACCTTGTGCTCACATTTTCAAATGTGTTAGAAAAGACTCCATTGGCATTTATATTTCTTTTTGAATGCTGCAGATTTCTATTTACTTGAATGATGTCAGATCACACAATGACTCCTCATCAGCAAAACAAAATATATTGCTCCCTCTCAGAAATGTTATTGCATAGAATTTGAAATTTAAAAAATAATAGAATCTTTATAAAAAGCCTGTGTTCTAGTTTTACTACTGGTGTACTGTAATCAAAGTATAGAAAGCAGGAATCATGGTAATAAAAATATACAAAAACAAATGGAGGTATAAAAGAATATGTAACTATTAATAAATGAAAATGAAATAATAAAATTATAATCTTAGTTAATTGTGGAAGAATTATTTCAAGTAAAGAACTGTGATGTAAAATATTTTTAATAATAGGATTATGTTTTTAATTTAACAGTATTGATGATTTCTTATATTTAAACATCATGTACCAAAAATCTTCTTTTGTGACCCTAATACTTTGTGTTCAATCAAAGTCCATGACACATACACAAGCAGAGGATTTGTTTTGTGACTGTTACTAGTGGTAAAGAGTGATTCCAGAAGTTACCAGAAATTTATGATTCTGTGAATTGATAAAGAACAATATTTCATTGTATTTAGGAGAGGATGATGTTTTTCTTCCCTTGGGTGTAGAAGGCAATACAGGAAACCCATGATCAGAACAATATTTTTAAATGATCAAACAGGTAATGCTCAGGAAGAAATGAAATAAACTTTTTGATGAAAGACACACTGAGAATGGATCACAAAGTTTGTTAATCAATTAACATAAAAGAAAAACATCAAAAAGAGATTACACTCATGTAATCAAAGGTAAAATAGAAAGAATTATAATAGGAACCCATAGAATACTGACCCTTAATCCTCCTTTTTTCCTGTATAGTGCTTGAGAATGTTTAGTAGATTGTCTAAATTCAATGAGAATGATGTTTATTAGCATTTTAACATTATGCTATAATATATAGATTTTGAAGTATGTCACTCATATACATGCACAATGTTAATTTACTATTCCCTCAGGATTGTCAATCAAAGAGTATTAACAAAATGGGTTAGGTATTACCTACACGTATTTTGGGAGAGGGAGCCACAAAATGCAATATCCCTGATTGTGAAACCTAGTGAATAAAAGCGACATCTCTTTATTATCATTTAATATTTTCTACTAGAAAATGTGTTGTCCAGACTAAATCCAAATACCCTTGACAGGGTGGGTTTAAATAGCAAACTCCACTTTTAGAAATCTCTATAGTTAATAGTTGCTACATATTTAATCTTATGGAGGGTTTATCTCATCCATCAAGCTACATTTTAAAAACTGGAATGTATGTGGAATTTAGGCAAATTTAAAAAATTCAGAGTATATTCTTATGAGCTATGCAATTTCAGTGAAATTCTTTTTAATTATTCTGAAGTGGTTTCCCTTCTGTGTGAGACCAGTTTCACAAGATTTTCAACCTTGTCCATATTGAAACTGGATAAACATATATTTTGGTAATGTTATAATTGATATATTTTAAAGATATTCCATATTTCTGTGTCACCTTCCTGTCCAATGGTTACATTTTACTTAAAAATAAATATTTCTTTTTCAAAGGGGATGGATGTAATACAACAACAATAAAATTAGAAAAAAACAAAAAAAAAAAAAAAAAAGAAAAAAAAACCCAAATATTTCTTCTTCAAACTCCAGTCAAAAGAATGGTGAGAATAATTTGCAATTGGTGAAAAATATTTGCGCATACTCACTATTGACATACAATATTTAAAATATCTTGTAAAGATTTGCCATTTTTTCCCTTTTAAGTTAGTTCTTACCTATGTCAAGTTATATGCATACAAAGCTTCAAAACTGGGTATTTCATGGCCTTCAGGTGAGCCCCAAAAGGATATAGTGTGAAATGAAATAGCAAGTTCATAAATTTTATAGTAATAAAATACTCAAATCATTCTAACAACCACTCAGAATTTTATAGCATTTATAATACTCTTAGGAAAATATCAGTAATGACCATTCTATAATATGCCTCCATTTAATAATTTTTTATCTGGTAATAAAAAATGTAATGCATAGCCCCAGGAGTCAGAATGTTCTGGTCTAGGATATCACAAAACCTAAACTTGACCTTTTTCTTGAAACACCAAGAAGGTGTTATTGTTCCTTTGGGTGTGAGTTAAACAGCAAAGTCATTTCTCTTATGCATGTAAAAGGTCTAGCATGTATGTTTTATTTAAAACATTCCAATGTTTTCACAATATTTTAGAAAAGACTATGATGTATATCTTTACTAACAGTATTAAGAGTTGTATTTGATATTAGTTATTTCTATTTAGAATATAATTAATTATGGTGCTACTAGTTATTTTGACTTTTGATGTTAACAATTACTCAAATTCTTGGGTATTGGTAGAATTATGCTATGAATTATTGTTTGTTTTCCAAAATAATACACACTAGTTATAAAAATAATAATTGAAAATGATTTAAGTTAATAATTAATTAAAGCAACCTTTGCAATTTCAGACATTATCAAAAAATAGATGTTACAGGAGCATAAAATTTATGCAATTTTAAATAATTACGGTTATTGAATTAAATGAAATAACATAAAATATTTCCTATATAGCACACCAGGATAATGGCTATTACATGTGAGGATTATCTCAAATTTATATTTTTCAGTATACTTCTCTCCTTTAGTGTTAGAGTTCTATCTATGTGAAAAAAAATATGAAATATTACAATGATGCCAACCAAACAACTAGCACCTGACAAAAGGAAAGTTCAACTCATTTCAGTTTTCATTTTTAAGTACAAATTAAGAAGTATGAGGTCAGTTACTACATTTTGAGATCAACTCAAACTATAGAAAATGATGCAATCAATAGTTAAATTCAAAATGTTTCATATAGTTGCCCAATTGCTTATTTTCCCAGGTGACTTGAAAATTTTAATGCTATGTTTTACACCAATTTAGCAAATGTAATAATAAAAAAGTCTGTTGAAACAAACTTTTACAATAGGAAGGGATAAGTCAGATAACAAAGGAAACATAAATCCAGATGATATTTAGGTCTAAGAAGTATCTATTGCATAGCCAAGTTAAGGATATTAGTCCTTGTGCATAGTCAATGTCATAGATAGAATTCCTGAAGATAAATATTTTAAATAAATGTATGTGTTTAGTAAAAATAGGCCAAAAGAAATTTTGAAGTGATAAGTGAATATTTTAAAGAATTAGATATTTTGGAAACATGCATATGTGTGCAATGATAGTGCTGGTACAACAAGAAAAGGGAGACATGTACACACATCTTTAATCAGAAAACACTGATATGCAAATAAAGCATGGTTTTAGTCACAGAGTCACATGTACACATTATCATATAGACATGAATAATCAAATAAATACATATATCAAATTACTGAATACAATAAAGTCAAAGTTGCTAAACTCACCTCAGCTCAGCTTCCATGTAAGAAGCAATCCTAGTATAAGCAATCCTGTATTTTATACAGAAGTGTCAGTTGCCCTGAGGATATTGTCTAGAGTTCATATGTTCTATCCATCCATCCACCAATAGCCATTTAGGTTGTTTCCATATCTTGTCTATTGCAAACAGTGCCGCAATGAACAAGGAAGTATATATATATATTTTCAAAATTCTCATTTTAATTGTTTTTGGCTATATACCCAATGACATATACATACATTTTTTTTAGCATTAAAAAAAGTAGTAAATCATGCTGCATGAGATAGTGTGAATCAGTCTGAAGGATTATGTTAAATCAAAGAACTTAGTCATGGAAGAAAAATATACTACATGATTCTATTTATGTAAATTAACTAAAATAGCCAAACTTGTAGAAGCATAAAGTAAAATGTTGGTTTCCAGGGGCTGGGGGAAGAAGAAATAGGGACTTTCTCTAAGTTTCAGTTACACAAAATTTGTAAGTTCTAAATATCTGCTGAAAAATATAACAACGATAATTAACCATGTTATTTTGCACACTTAAATTTTTTGTGAAGCGGTAAGACCTCATATTAAGTGTTGTTACAAGAAAATAAAAACAAAAAAGCAGCAAGAGGAAAAAATTTAGAAGTAGGAGATATATTTATTACCTTAATTGTAGTTACAGTTTCCTGAATAAATGCATTTGTCCAAACTCATCAGATTATTTTTATTAAGTATGTACAGATTCTTATAAATTATGTCAATATAGCTTTTATAATTTTTTAATGTAAAAAGAGCTTCTGTGCTAAAAAAACTAGAAAATGGCTCTCATTTTCAAATTTGTTGATGGAGAATCATTGCACTTAAAATAAGTACCTTAAGTAATTAAAAATACATGCATGAACTTAACTGGAAATTGATAGGACCATAAACATAGACTATCATATGCTAATGAAAGACATGGTTTTAGAGGGAAGAAACAAACTAACTTTGGTGAATTAAATTTACATTTTAAAAAGTCCAGACTAATAGAACAACTGAATGCTCTTGAAGGAAAACTTTATGATTACTTTTAAACTATTGATATGAAGAAGTCCAATTAATTTTGAAAATTTTCACAAGAATACATTTAAAAAAAACAAAATGTTAATTTCAAGAACAATTATACCTGATATACAATTTAAAGAACTGAAATTAAATTTGAAGTAATAGTGAGAAGGATGATCTAGATAATGAGTGACACACACACAGAGATGCATACACACGCATTTTAAAAAGCATTTCTGCTACCCATTTCATGTCAAATTTATCACTAATGGTTACCGGAAAAAAATGAAAATATGAAAATGTTTTAAATACTATTTTCAGAATTATGTGTAAAATTTGACATGTGTTCATGAAAACAAGTTCTAACTTTTGCTTTAAAAAGTGAAATATTATTCAAAGGTTGTAACTTTATCTACAAATTAATCTTTTTGCTAATCTTTATTTTTTAATAATTGTATAATTTAAAGAAAATATGATGAATTATATTACCAGGTTCCTTATACTTGCTCCAAATTCCTTACATTTCAGTTCATTCTTCCACACAAGTATCACTTTTCATGGGGTGATAATATATAAACTTTGGGGAATGCTGAGAAAGTGTGTACTGTTCATTCTTTAATTACCTAAAAATAAGTATTTTACACGGCATATCAAGTTGATTAATTCTGATAAAATTACATCAGAGTAAATTTGGACAGTCTCATGAAATAAAAATATGAATCATTTGAAAGACAAAAAGTAACAAAGGGGGAAAATGCCAACTTTGTGTAACAGGTGACATAGAGTTAATGGAGTCCATTATCTGTGGTCAAGCTCTTCCTATGAAAACCACCAAGACTAATAAAAAAACTTACACAAGAGAGTGCCAAAATACAAAAGGATAAAATAACTTTAAATAAAAGTAAAATATTCTTTATTAAACATACAAGCTATAAAATATCTTCTAAATAGGCTTAAATAAATGGATTCCAAGAATGAAAGAAGTTGTTGTTAGTATTTTTCTAAGATATACAAACTGAGACTGTTCTGGACAAACTGAGAATAAAGTCTCCCCAGCCCAAATCACAATAATAATACTTACAATATACTATTCAAGACTATCGTGTAGCACAAACTACATTGTGTTCTAGCAGGCACATATCACAAAGAATTCAACAGTAATTGTGCCCCAAAGAGTTGTAGAAACTGATGGCTCTATCCTTACCCTAAGCCAGGCACACTTCTGAGGAACTTACATTATATTAACTAAGTACTTTATTCTCAAAACAGTGTAGAAGTGCTATTATTATCTGACTTTGCAGATGATGAATTACTTGCCACAAATAGTGGTGGAGCTGGAATATAAATTTGGGCAGTGTAGCACTAATAATTATACTATATTTGCTTCTCTTTTAATATTCTTTTCTGCAGTGTATTTTTTTAGCATCAGTACCATGACTTGCTAAAATGACTTGAGGGTATAAAACTTTGAAAGTGCATAATGCCTCTCAAAATTTATTTCTTCTAAATAATTTCCACTGCATCTCTAAGAAATATGCACGTGAAAATATACATAGATGAATTGGGAACACTTGAGAAAGTATAGCTTGAAATGATAGATTTTGTGCATTGGAACCTATCTGATGACAAGTTTATTTTGAAATGTGTAGAAAAATGAACAAAGCACATCGTATATATATTTTAAGAATTGTACTTCTCTATCTTCATATTTCCAGGTTTTTCAATGAAGATGAAAAGGGGACGCATGTGGAAAGATACACACCTTCTCTCTTCCTGACACAGTCATTTGGGCAGACGCTACTTTGAACTATCCAGATGATCTGTGTGTGCTCCCGTTAAAATACTTCCCTGAAAAAAGGCATTTTAAATCAATCTGGAGTTAAAACTTCAGCCTATGTAGAGCCAAAGGCTTTTAATTTCTGAGGCCATGTAGTTTAAAATTCATGTTTCACATATTTTGTTTACCGTACTTGTTCTCATGAACAGATGTAAATGTGAAAATTACTTAAAGGGCAGGGTAGATGCACAATAGAGGGAAAGATAAACCAGAGAGAGAAGAGTAGAAAACAGCAAATACATGAAATAAAGTAATTGAAAAAGAGAAATGAACATTATAAGAAAGTACGATGATGTTCCATTTCACCTTTATATAACTTCTAATTATTTCAAATTATAATTAATGCAAAATTGATGCTAAATTTGTGAAATTTGAGAACATTAATGATTTGGGACATTGTTATAAATAAGTACTTATTCTGAAACCATCATCATATTATTCAGACTTGAAGCTTAAAAGGAAGTTACAATATTATGTACTAAACATGCTTCCTTTGCATGAAGTAAGGACCATTGATAATTTAGAGAACTTCCTGCAATAATTCAATCAAAATAAATACATTGTTTCTGTTCATACATAACCGCTTTGTATATAATCAATAAAATAACGGATGAATGATTCTATTTGTTCATTATACCATCATATGGAAATGATTAGGTGCATTTTGTCTAACTCTGAGCATATCTACAATAGTCTGGCTTTGATATAGAATAGGTGAAATACCACAATATCACTTGAGAACCTGGGGAAGCATCTAAGAATCTTGAGACAGATTAGCAGCCCCAGGAATGAGTGTGGCGTCCTTGGGAGCATGTCAGAGGAATAGGCCCTAAAAAATCTAAGCAAACTTGAGGGAGATGCAAATAAAAACAGCTCATGAAATTGCTTACTATGGGTTATCTGACATAGTATTGATATGCCATGAATAAAGGAAACACAGGTGGTTCCAAATATAAATGTCAATGTAATTATGACAAGGATGACTAGCCGGCATCAATTTTGAAGTCTCAACACTGTGGAGTGACTGCCAAGGTGAGCAGCAGAGGCATGGTTAACGGGAGTCTCTCCAGCAAAGCCAAAGGGACTTCCTGCCTGGCCCATAAAGTTCCACTGGAGGACAGCACTGCTTACCAGGAAATCTTCAGAAAACTCACATGGCACATGACATCTAACAGACTCTGTGCTATTAAGGGGAGTTGTATTTCCTTCTTCAACATGCACTGGCATTTTTAAATAATAAAATTCTAATTTTTGAATACTGAATTTAGCACCAAAATGTACTAAATCATCTTTCAAGAAAAAACTGTATTCAAGTATGGATTTAAATCTGATAGACACCCCCTCTAGTTCACTTTGACTTTAAATTAAAGGAAAACTTAATTTTAAGTGACAAAATGGATAACAGAATTGGTATAAAAATAAGTGTTTAAAAATTAAAACAAAGTTGAGGTCCTAGTAGCCCTGATCTTATAAGGGTACACACAAGTGTGGGGTCTTACAGCACTCTCTAAATAAGTGTGATAAAAAAGGATTGCTATGATAAATAATATGATTTCTCACTATAAGTTTATGCATATAAATGATTTTTAAGTTAATCTTAATTAATATTTTGAAAACATAAGATGACTAATTTTAGGTGAGCTTTTTCAATATATGTTTTCAAGTTAGGTAGCTTAGTATGCATTTCTAAAATTTTTAGTGTTATTACTAAACATTTATTATAAAAACACCAAACTTTCATAAATATCAAATTTCCAGCTGTTTCTTTTAAATCAATTACCTTATTTAAAATTTGAATATGCAATTGTATCTCAGGATAGTTATGTATCCATTGCTACAAATTTCAGCGTTGAAGATTAACATCCTATGTGAGAAGTTAACAGACAGGGCCCCACTTTCAGATTAATTACTTGAATCAAACTCTTCATGGCCTGTTTTATGACAGAGAATCAAAAAAATCATCTGAAGCCTATATAATATATTTAAGAAAGGAGAAAAAGGAGAAGAAACACATTTTTCCCCCGTTCTTTTTTTTTTTTTTTTGACAGAGACATCAGAGTCAGAAGCACAACCTATGACAATAATAGTATGTATTGGTTAAGGTAAAGCATGGGACCACAAACAGATTTACTAAATATTTTATTTAACCTTGAGGAAGGAAACAAAAAACAAAAATAGGTATAGTATGGGTTGCCAAAATATTGAAACAAAAATATACCAAACAGGAATGAAGAGAGTGCCAGTGTCAATGAATATTATTAGAGATGTTTAATTTATTATGCTTTAGAAAAAACTAAATAGAAATAGAATAATTTAAATTATGTGTTCTTAGACATTATCATGTGCACCTGCAGTTTAGGAACTACTAAATCATATTTTAAAAGTTATTCTTCAGGCATTAGCAAATTCTTATATAGAGCTACTGATTAAGATAGATCTTATTTTGATTTGGCAATATAGGTAATATTGATAGTAAGGCAATATTAGTGAATAATTCCATATTTTTTTAGATGGCCTTGGTTTGTCTTCCTCAGACAGTTGCATTTCTGATTCCAGCAGTTGCACTTAAATGTTCACAGAATTCCAGGGGCAGTGAAAAGCATGATATACTGGAGCTGGGTTTAGGCTCTAATGGTCTTATTTTTCTTACGGTTTTCTCCTAAACTCTGTATAGTTTCAGTGGATTGTCTTTGTATTTATAATGCCTGTCACCTTATGAATAATTCAAATATATTTCAATGACTGATAATAATACAATGAAATGAAGAAGTTATTAAATGATCATTAGGATCACTTTCAGCACAAATAAACTATAATACTTACTACCTCTTTATGTGTAAAAATAAACTCAAAGTTTATTGCCTTACAGATGAAAGAGAAATAATATTAGGTGTATATACATGTAATGTATAAGAAAAGAGAGTTTAAGAATTATAAATCACCTCACTAGAAACATTTATGACTAAATTTATTGAAAACCAAATTCTGTAAAGCCATATCTTTTAGTGGAAAATTCACTAAAGATATTACCAACACATACAAAAAGCAAATAAAATATATTCAGATAACATATTTTAAAAATCCACAATAACATCAAGAAATTTGTGAATTATTTTCCTGGGTGGATATTTATCAAGATTGATAAATTGTGAAAATCTAAATTTAGTTTCAAAATGAAATATTTTACATTTAGATCTTGGGGAATACAATCAAAATTTTCAAGCTCAATGCTCTATTTTCAAGCTCAATGCTTTGGCTCATTTAAAAATAATTTTTTACTTGTATAGTTCTGACTTAAAGAAAATATAAAAAAGCTTTAAAAACACACTGTAAATTTTTAAAAAGCATATAGGCCACTAGTGATTAGTTCATGATCAATTCACTTAAAAAGTCCTTAGAGCTATACTGATATAACTATTTTAAAATAACCACCCTCTTCTTTGGTATCCTGATTGGTCTCATAGGGGGTCAGAAGGCAGTCCCTGAGGCTTATCATAATATGATGAATACATTTTCATGCAAACAATGTGCTCAAATTTTTTCTTAAAATGAAAAATCATATACATAGGCAGATGATAAATACAGAGAGGGAGAAAGAAAGAGAGAATGAGAGAATTACCCCTTTTTGTATATATATATTTATCTATCTATTTTATTTCATCTTGGAACACATTTATACCTAAAATTATATCTTTCTGATATTTCAAAGAAAGTCATGGTAGTGCAGTTTCAAAGTGGAAATCGCAATAACACCAGAGTGAAATCTGGAGGCAAAAATTGAAATTGTTCAAACTTCCGCAAAACTGTAATTTATGCCTTTCATTCCCAATTATTGTTAAATTATATATTTTCAACCTAGCGTGTGGAACCTAGATTTCTTAAATTTGTTTTGTTTTGAATGTAGAAATCATGCTTTCTTAACTTGATATCAACTACAATGGTGATTTTCAAAACTCATAGAAGAGCATAGCTTGTGGCTAGTTTAAAAAACTGATTTTATTGGCTACACCTCAGATACTTTGATTCTATAGTCATGGAGGAAGATTCAAAATATTTATGAAACAAGTACCCAAGTACCCTGACCTAAAAAACCTTAATTTTTTTTGAAATTGAAGTTTCTCAAGTTATAGTCACACTTCCTTTACTTATTAAAAATATCTTATTTATTATTTTTAGAGAGAGGGGAAGGGAGAGAGGCAGAGAGGGAGAGAGACATCAATGTATGGTTGTCTTTCACCTGCCTCCAGCTACAGACCTGGCTGGAGACCTGGCTTGCAACCTGGTTATGTGCCCTGGCTGGGAATCAAACCAGCAACCTTTGGTTTCACAAACCCGCACCTTATCCATTGGGCCACCAGCCAGGGTAGTCAAACTTTAAAACTAAATATTACTATGTTCATTTACATATATTATGATTAAAAGAATTAGGATTTTAAAATTAGGATTAAAAAGTAATTTTGAAAGCATCAATATTTTAAAACCATGTATTTCCAAAAATAAATTAATCTCTTTCCCATGAAAAAGTGACCAAAAATTATATAGATCTGAAAAAAATGTATTGTGAACATCAGATTTATCTTTTAATATATGAGACCTCAAAACTGTATCTCTGTTAAAACATCTCTCAACTTTACTTCTTCATTCAACCAAATATTGACTGCTCAATATTTACCAGTTTGGGGCTTATACATTTAACACTGTCCAGTATAATCTTACTATTTATAGGAGAAAAGAAAAAGGAAAGGGATGTACAACTTGACATGCATAAAAGAACTGTGGACAATGTAGATAAAATGTAGATTCAAGGTAAACTATTTATTTTAACTTCATACAAAGTTTTGTTAAATTTTTTAAGAAAATATTTTGAAAAGAAAGATACTTTTTGAAGTATTAATCTGGATAAACAAACTCTAGATTACAATAGACTTTAAGATCTTAGTAAGCAAGATGAATACGTAAAATTAGGATAAAAGATTTTGTCAGCAATAGAAGTGATTAAAAAAACATTAAAATCTATTTGTTAAAAAAAAAGTTAATTGCCCATAAAATCAAAATAGGATTAGAATTGTAAATCTGCAATCAAAAGCACGAATTTAAACTAGAATGAGAAGAGAAAAACAAAATGTGGGAGAAAAGCATGATAACCAGAAAACACAAATTTAAAAGACAGGACTAATTCCTGATATACGTGTGCTCACAAGAAAATTCCTCTTTTAAAAAAGAGAATACATGACCCAAAGACCTAACAGGTATCCTTAGCAACTCCCTTCCCTCATTTCCCCCATCCAAGATTTTATCAATATGAATATTTTTAACATGAATTTTTAGTAAACAAATATATTTCTTTCCATACCTATTCCTACAACTCTATTTCAAGATCTCCCACACTATTGAAATAACTTTCCTAACTAGCTTTTATCAAAGGTGACCATACATTTAGGCAGAAATCACCCTCTATTCTTTTCAAATCATATCACTAAAAACCTCTAATATGAATAGTATAAAACTAAATTTAAACTATTGAACTGTAAAATGTTGCAGCATGCTTATAATTTAAAACCTAGAGACTTTAACAAATTTAGAAGACAATCTTGTGATTAAAAAAAAAAATCCTGTCAATGGCCAACCTTGATTTCAATTGTTCAGGTTACACAAATGTATTTTTCTGGGAACTCCAATTAAGGTACATAAGAAAAGAAACAATAAGCACAACAGTGTAGAACTGCAGTTTTGTAATAACATTTCTGCTATGCGCTGTTAGGTAATACTTCTTTTTCTTCTTGTGTAGTGCTTAGGAGAAAAAAGTATTTCCAACTATGAGGAAAATTTCTTCCCTGATAACAGCTGTGGTCAACAACAGCTGTCCTAAACCTCTGATCAACTCTCAGATACAGCCTAGCACTACTTCTATGAAGTCTAAAACGCAAGAGGGTCCTTGAGTACTTTTCTTACTGATGTACTATTATTCATATGTATATGAGTGTTATTAGTACATACACTTTGCAATAGTGTTAATAGAAAACTCCTATTATATTCAAAGAGCAGTTTGAAACAACAAATTGAACCAAGCAAGCTGCCTCCTGACTGAACGAAAATAAACTTGTTTCCATGCAGCAAAGCATGCTCCATAGAAGTGTTAAGTGTAATCTAACTTACTACATTCAAAGAAACCATGTTTCCCAGATTCACCTGACCTTTTCCAGGGGGTCAATAGGAGAAGGTGATGACAATAAAACTATAAAGAAAGTTACATGAAGGATCATTCCACATTCATAGCAGTTGTCTTGGTTTTAGAGGCAGATTCATTAATAAGCTCTCTTCTACCAAATACCAAAATACTTAGGTTAAAAAGTGCAATTTAATTTTTTTTACTAATTATCTAATTAGTTCTGTGTTTGCTACATGGCAAGATTTCCTCCTACTTAAATATATTGCCTTTCCATTATAAACAAATAACCTAAATTTGGGGGCTATTCACTAATACTTATCTACCAAATTAAAAAAAAAAATGATACAGAAGTATGTTTAAGAATGAAAATGAGTGTGGGTACAATAAAAAATGTATATATTATATAATTGGATGATATTTTATTTATTTTTTATCAATCCAAATACTCCTGGGAAAATCCCTGGAAGAATTAGTATTAATGAATACTAATAAATACGTATTCATTAGTTCCTCTAGTTCTAGATTAAAAATGAACTAGTGAACAGATATACTCCAATAGAGCAGACCACATTAACAAGCTGTTTTTTATTTCTGAGCCAACCAAATTTCTTCTCTTGTGCTAAGGTGACATCAGGGTTGTAAGGAAGGCACAGTGGCAGAAAACTGCACTATCAAGTCCTTCAGAGAATTTATTTCTTATTTAAAGGTCTTCAAGTAGAGATTTGGCTTCTAATCAGGTACATAAATTTACTACGTCTATGAACCAAATTTAATGGTAACATTTTAGTCTGCCTTTCTTTCCTGTTACCGGATCATAATCAATACTTATCTAATAGACATGACCATAAAATTGAATTATATAATCATACTACTGTATCCCTGTAATATTTCTCAATATTCATTGTGTGCTATTTCTCCAGGATTAAAGATCTTATAAGAATAACTTATTCAAAGAAACTAATCATAACCAAGTGTCATTTGTATGTAATAACAGGTAAATAATGAATTTGTGATTTAAAGAAATAGAAAGATCCACCAAAAGAACCTACAAATAGATGAAACAAATATGTCTCAGCTTATATTTTAAAATTTTAATAACACATCAATCCAATAATTAAAATGTATCAGAGGAAATGATTTAATTTGTCACTTAAAACCTGAGAATAAAATATTGATGAGTTTTCTTTTTTTAATTTAAAGATAATCCTCTTTAAATACCCCAAGTGTTCATTCTAAATCTCTGTTTTTCAAGGCCTAAAGGCACAAAGGTAAGTAGTAGTTTTTTGCATCAAGTTCTTCCCAGAACAAGGCTCTCAGAGGTAAAAAGCCCAGCAACCTTGCTCTTAACAGGTTAGGTTGCCTAGCAACTCCTATCCACCATGCTCGAGCTGTCTGAATGCGTCAGTCCCAAGATCAACTACTCTGCAAATCAATTGCTAAGTTAGAAAATGCAGACAAAAATGAAAACATTAATAAAGTACCCCATGGAGTAAAAGAGTTTTTAGATACTGAAGGACAGAAATTTTGTTAAATAACTTTCCTTATGTCTTTTTCTTGCAGAAATGCATGTGCAAAAGATTCTGAAAGAAAATAAATAGATCATTACAAAACTCTTTGGTATTGGGCTAAAAGCAAGAACCTACGATCTTTTTATACTGCATCTTGGGGACTACTGAAATGATGATGATAAACTCTGCTTTGCTCATTTTTTAAATGCAGCTTTTGTTTATTAAGGATCTTTGAGGATAGAATTTCTTTAATTGTTAACATATAGTTTCAACTGACAAATGTCTAGAAAGAAATGGCTTAATTTGTGGATTCCAAAGTCAATTGATCCTTTTGCTTCTTAAGTTTTAAAAGTTCCCATTGGAACTACCAACCAAGAGACATGGACAATTAAGAAGAGAAAGTGAGTTAAATAAGAACCAATTGCAGCCCAAGTCTGTGATTAAAAAATAAGAAATTTAGAAGAGGTGCTTGCTGGATTCTTTCCAGCCATCTCCCATTCTGCCAGTCACTATGGTTCTCTCATTCACCTTCTCTAATAGTAATTGGGGCTTATGCCATTTGTTCTCAAGTGGAAAGACGGTTTCCACTTAAAGTTAAAAATAAAAAAAAATCTCAGAAACATTTAGTGTTGATTTAAATTAGTGTTATCACAAATGAATATCAAAAGTATATTAGATATACATATTAGGTTACTAGAGCTACCATAACTATTATTACAAATTGTGTGGCTTAAAACAATAGAAATTTACTCCTGTCCAGTAGTGAAAGCCAACATTCCAAAATCAAGGTGTCCACACGTTGGTTGTTTCTGAAGGCTCTGAGGAACAGTGTATTTTACACCTCTCCCCTAACTGCTGGTGGCTCCAGCTATTTTGGGCATTTGTTGGCTTGCCTATGTGTCTCTTCCATCTCCTCCTCCACCTTCACCTGACTCCTCACTTTGTGGTTGTGTGTGTCAAATGGCCTTCTTCTTTCTCTTATGAGGTTTCTAGTCGTTGAGCTTAAAGCCCACCCTGAATCCAGGATGCTTTTCTCTCATTCTTAACTTAATTACATACCCAAATACCTTATTTCCAAACAAGGTCACATTCACAAGTATTGGGAGTTAAGATTTGAGTATATCATTTTTAGAGTTGACAACTCAAGCAACCACGCCATAACTTCCAAATCTTTTAGCAATTCCAATTTGGAGTATTTACCTGAAGCGTTCCAAAATACTCATTTGAAAAGATGTATACACCCTTATGTTCACTGCAGCATTATTTACAATAACCAAGCTATGGAAGCAACCTCAGTGTCCACTGATAGATGATTAGATAAAGAAGTGGCATTCATATAAAATGAAATTGCAGATTGCAAGCCAGGTCTCCAGCCAGGTCCATAGCTGGAGGCGGGTGAAAGGCAACCGCACATTGACGTTTCGCTCCCTCTCTGCCTCTCTCTTCCTTCCCTTCTCTCTAAAAATAATAAAATCTTTATTTAAAAAAAAAGAAAAAAGAAATTGACCTAGAGGGTACTGTGCTAAGTGAAATACATCAGGGAAAGATGTATGATTTTTGTGGAATCTAAAAGACAAAATAAATAAACAGAACAGGAACAAACTTATAAGTACAGAGAACAAGCTGATGGTCACCAGATAAGTGGGGATTGAAAGGATGGGTGAAAAGGTGATAGATAGGCATTAAGGAATACAATGTTATGAAAGTAGTCACAGTGATGTAAAGCACAGCATAGGGAATATGGTTAATAACACTGTAATAACTATGTATACCATATGGACACTAGATTTATTGGGGTGATCACTTCAGAAGATACATAAATATCTAATCAGTATGTTGTACACCTGAAACTAATATAATATTGTGTATCAGCTCTAATTGGAAAACAAATTAAAAAAATTTTTTTGTAATACAAGCAAAACTGTCAGGAAATAAGCTTCATATTGATAATAATGCACCAACTAATCTAGTCTTGCTTTAATATTAAAAAATAACAGTCTCTGGCTCTGTTATATAATTGCATATTTTCTTTTAGACTTGAACATAATGCTGGAAATGCTGCTTTTAATAATTATGTTTTAATAGGTAGCAAGCCAGGTCTGTAGCCAGGTCTGTAGCTGGAGGCAGGTGAAAGACAACTATACATTGATATCTCTTTCCCTTTCTGCCTCTCTCCCTTCCCCTCTCTCTAAAAGATTATATATAAAATCTTAAAGAAAATAATTATGTTTTAGAAAGTGATATCTCATACTTAAAAATCTCTCAAATAGTTGTTGAATGCTTGTTTTAGTAAGTTCAATCTTGGTAACTCTCTGAAGTTGTCTTTTCCTATGGAGATAAAGTTAGCTTTATGGCATATGAAACTCTCCATTGAAAATCAATAATTTTAAAAAGTCTATATTTTATTACTTCTGCTACAATTGACAAAGTGAAGTAAATTGGTAAATATAAAAATCAAGCCCTGGCTGGTGGAACAGTGGATAAGGCTCTGGCCTGCAAACCCAAAGGTTGCTGGTTCAATTCCCCAGCAGGGCATATAACCAGGTCCCAAGCCAGGTCTCCAGCCAGGTCCTTAGCTGGAGGCAGATGAAAGGCAAGCATACATTGATGTCTCTCTTGCTCTCTCTGTGCCTCTCTCCCTTCCCCTTTCTCTAAATATAACACATAAAATCTTTTTAAAAAGATTTAAAATAATTTAAAATAAATTTAAAAATAATTAAATTAAGAAATTTTTGAAAAAATCATACATGTGTCATTTTATACTTTACCTTTGTTAGCTCATTCCATTTGCCTTACAAATTCATGTAGTACATTCTATATTTGTTGTTATTTTGGAGGACATTGAAGTATATAGACCAAAAAGCCTATAAATGATTGACTGCTATAAAACAAAATATCTCCTTTTTATTTTTAAATCTGTCAGATGTATACTGTTTTGCTATTTCAGCTGCTGTGAAATCATTACCAGTTAAGATACATCTTGGTATGACCATGATCATAAATGTAAATATAATGCTCATATTTTCTATTATTGAATATATAAAAAACATCTAGGTGATACCTATACTACTTTATAGGTTATTATAAAGATAAAATTTCACAATTAAGTATACATTTTTATATTAAATTAAAAAATGAAAAAACCTAAAACCCATTTATGGACATTGTCAGGGATCAACTGGTCTATTTTCATGGCTCCCAAACTTTAGCCTTTAATGGAGAATCCAAAATGCTTCCTACAATCTTTAGTGAAATACAATATAAGAACATATTGTTGTACAGTTTTGTTCTCCAGAAGGCAAAAAGTCTTCATGTTAACTTGCATTAATTGGTAGATTGAGAGTTGGTAAATACAAAGATGGGATCTTAAAATGAAATACTAAAATCTAACACTGACATGCACTTGACATGTTATAACACATGCAATCTTCATAACTACATACAAGGTAGATGCTAAAATCATCCCCATTTTACACACAAGAAAATAAAGACACTGAGATTTGTTTTTATACTTTTTCCAAGATCAAACAACAAGTGAGTGACAAACCTAGGTCATAAATACAGGTAATTCGACTCCAGAACTGTCACTCTTCCCCAATATTGCCTTATTGTACAACTACTAAAATTAGTGCAGCACAGAGTTACCCAGAATAAGGGTTATGTTTTTAATGTCCAATTTCCCTTTGTGTCTTCTTACTCTATTAAGACTGGCTAAATTGATGTATGTAGAAGTCTTTTTTTTTTTTTTTTTAAGACTTTATTCTTAAGTTTTAGATAGAAGGGATGGGAGGGGGGCAGAGAGGAAGAGAAATGTCAATGTATGGTTGCCTTTCACCTGCCTCCAGCCAAGGACCTGGCTGGAGACCTGGCTTACAACCCGGTTATGTGCCCTGACTGGGGAATTGAACCAGTGAATTTTAGGTTCGCAGGCCAATGGCTATCCACTGAGCCACCAGCCAGGGCTGGAAATCTTAATTTTATCTTTCTTCTTCTTTTTGCTCTCTAGAATATGGAAGCCAAATCCTGGAATCTGAAGATGGGGACCATGCACAGGGAATGACGGAGCAGAATTCCCATAGATCTCTGTACTATATACCCTAGATATTTACAAAAGAGATAAATAAATTGTGGTATTGCATAAATCTTGTTAATTGACTCTTTGCAGTTTAAATGAATCTTACCTGACTAAGGTAGGTACATTACCATTTATCCTGCAAATGAGGAAAGGTTGAAATGACCAAAATTGCTCAGCTGATCATATGCCACTAAGTTTAAAGTGAGTTGTCTCTAATTCTAGGGTCACAGTGTGTATGTGTGGTCCTCTATTTTCCCATTCTACATGAATAAGTATGCAATGGAGAAGAATAAAAAAATCAAGCATGTTTTCTACTGGATGTGGTAATTTTTTATAAAGTATATGTTATTTTCCCTGAATATCCAGTAAATGTGTCACTTTATTGGTTTACTGTCTTAAACCTAACATAATTTAGAGACACATTTGTTTTATATGTATTACTTTTATTATCAATGTCTAAGTCTGAACAAATTCTAGTCCTTATATTTAAAACAAAATAATATTTTATTTTGGTGAAGCTATTTCACACTGCGTCATGTAAATACAATGTTTCAACTTTTCAGATTTCACATTGAGAGTGAATTTACTTTTAAATGCATTTTACTTATTACTCAAACTTTCAAGTAACTTAATGCTGTAGAAATGGGATTTTCAATCTAATGGCTTAAACATCAATATTCTTTCTTTTTCATGAAAACAGAAAATCAAAACCTTTTAAAACAAAGCCTAGAAAATGCTGTATATTCATTCTTGCTATCAAAACCACTATAAAATATTGCATTCTTTTCACTTATTCATATTCTCATAGGCATCTAATCATAGTACTCTTAGAGAAGAACTGGAGCAAGATTCATTGGTGGATTTAAATCTAGGCCAAGCTTCTTTGTACTTGAACTACTTTTGGGCATAGATCACTATGGTGCCTTTAATATAAGATTTAAAAAGACTAAAACAATGAAAAAACCTTTCCGGAGATTTTTCTGCTGCTATTAATACCATTACTGTACACTGATTGAGGCATAAAATTATGGTCAAATTGACTTGGGATTATCCAAGTTGTCTAGCTTAGTGGCCTTGGGCAAAATATTAAGGTTTTCTAAGCCTTGCTTTTTTTTTTTTTTTTTTTTTTACCTGTAAAATATTGTTAATAGTGCAATTTATGGAACAGGATTGTACTGTGTGAGTTAAATAAGAAAATACATGTATAGTTTGTAACCCATTGCCTGGAACTTAGTAAGTTCCTAAAAAGAATATTACCAAATAATATAAATCAGAAAGAGGAATCCAGAGTCTCAGAAGAGGAAATTCAAAATGGAGATTTGAAGGGAAAATCTGAAATGGTGCCAAAAGGAAAACCAAGTTCACCAGCTCTAAAGGCAAAGGCATGAGCCACCCACCCCCACTGAAGCAATGACAGAAGACTTTGGAAAGCGTTCTCCTTGAAAATGGAGTTAGCAGAATAACTGCAGTGACAGTATTTCTGTAATGTTTATGCAGCTGAGGAAGGTGAGGGTGACAACCATATTCTGCTCTTGGGTAGGGATGTTGGAGAGAGAAAAGCAAGGTGACCTTTTGATGCATATCTCAAAAAAGGAAGTGAGGGAGGACTTCACAATGAACTTGCCTAAAGGAAGATGTGTAAATTTACACAGACCTTTCTGAGTAACGGGGTGAGTGCAGTGAACCTTATGAATTTTTTCAAAGAAGAGAGCAAAAATGTATTTGGTTATACTTCAAAGTCTGCAAGATTGCTTTAACCTTATTAGGTGCCAGGGTTTGACAAACAGGGAGGATAAAGCAAGCTGCTTCGCTACATAAATAATGAAAATACAATGTGATCACGGCTGAAATCACACTTATAAATCACGATGGAAACACCAACGTGATTAAGGCCAATTGCTTGGAAGAGACAGAGAAATGTTTAAAGTGTAAATGCTTTGAGGTTAGGCCATAGTGCAGAAAAGAGATCAGTGTCCATACAGACAAACAGCACCTGCAAAGGCAAAGTGGGGATTGAGGCAGGAGCAAGGAAAGGGCAAGAGTTTTGTGAGAGCAAAAGGAAGCTAGTTACTGGAAGAATGTGGTTATTCCTGATTTTAAAAGAATTGGTCCCAGAATAACAGACTTTGGCCTTCAAACCTCTGAGAAATAAAATGTTGCATGTTTTTTGTTTTATGTGGTTGTGTATTTTAAATTTTTTTTAAGATTCCATTTATGTTTAGAGAGAGAGGAAGGGAGGCAGAAAAAGGGAGAGAAACATCAGTGTGTGGTTACTTTTCACACACCCCCCAACTGGGGACCTTGGCCCAAAACCCAGGCATGTGTCCTGGATGGGAATCTAACCAGCGACCCTTTGGTTCAAAAGTCAGTGCTCAGTCCCCTAAGCCACACCAGCCACGGTAAATAAAATGTCTTTAAACTAGAAAATGTGGTCTGGTCAACAGGACTTTTAGAAAGACACTATGTTGAATTTCAATTACATGAAGACATACAGTATCCTGAGTTGTAAAGCAACAAAAATTTAAAAATCAAAACAAAATATAGAGGTTTTAGTTCCTTGACCTGCCAGAGAAAATTACCATAAACTTGCTGTGCAAAAGCAAAATAAACTTATATTTTCACAATGTTAGAGATTAGATGTCTGAAATCAAGGTGTCCATGGTGTCCTGTTCCTAATGAAGATGCTAAGGAAGACCCACCCCCCCCCCTTCCTTGTCATTTCTAATTTCTGCTACTGCATAGCAATTTTTGTCATTCTTTGACATCATCCAGTCTCTGGCCAGCTGTACACATTGTCTTTTTCCCTGTGTCTCTATCTGTCTTTTCTTATAAGAACACTAGCCTTATGGGATTTAGAACACACCCAAATCCAATGTGACTTCACCCAAATGTGATTACATCTCTTAAGACTTTATTTCCAAATAAGGTCTCATCCTGAGGTTCTGAGTGGACAAGAATTTAGGGAGGTTCTATTCAACTCCCTACAGTCCACTCGATGTCCCCATCAATATTTACACTCATTTTACATGCAAAATGCACTGTCCTCATCCCACAGTTCCCAAAAGGCTTCGCTCCTTTCAACATTGACTCTAAATCCAAAATGTCATTCAAATACCACCAATTTAAAATTTTCCAAATCTCATTATCCAAATCAGGTATGCTTACTAAATTTCATTTGCATTGGGAAAGACCAATTTTTTGCTGTTATTGTCCCTGTCATTACACAAATTAGTAAGAAAAGTAATGAAACACAAATGCGAGAAAGTAAATTGTTGGTGATTGATCTATAGATTCAATTTTTTAAAAATCTAGACACAAAAGAGTATTTACAGTATGATTCCATTTATGTGAAGTTCAGAACTGGTAACACTTATCCATGGTGACAGGAGTCAGGATAGTAATAATTTGGCAGGGGGTGGGAGGAGATTTTAAACAGAAGTGTTAGCAAACAGCAAATGAGGTCCTGCTGGCCTCTGCCACCTTCTAAGCAAAATTCCTGAGGCAGAAGTTTGAGGAAAAAGAAAAGGAGTCTTAATTCAAAAGGCACACAGTTTTGGAATAACAGCTTTCCAGGTGCATTAGTCACTTTATGTAGTCAATCAAGGCTAACAGCTTTAATACTTGAGTTCCTCTATCATGCCTCTTGCTAGTTTATTAAATACCTTATTTCTCTGAGATTGGTTTACAAATTAAAGCAACACAAGATACAATTTTGGAAAACTGGCAGACTTCTGCCTCAGAGCCCATCCTCTATAGAATACCCAAAGAAAAATAACTGTGTCCTACCTCTGCCAGACCAGGCCAATTCTAGACAGCATCTGGAGTTCCTTCTCCCATTTAAAATAGTGTTCTTTGTGAAACTCAAGTAGCTACTGCATAACCTTTAGGCACCCTTGAGGAAGAGCAAGAAGACACTCTCTGTCTTCCTTAGTTTTAAATCTTCCTGGCCCATAATTCCATGTCCACCGAGACATTCAGTTTCCCAGCCAATCCTGTCCAAAGCTGTTCACTGTTGTCTTGGACAACCTCCTCCTATGAGCCCTCCCAACTCCTCCCCAGTGATCTGATGAGATCTCTCTGTTATCAGAAAAAGTAAGAAACTAACTTCAGGATTCGAGGAAATGTTGCTTAAGGGTTACGGAGGGATAAGCATATGCAAAAATTTATCTAGCTGTAAATTTAATATTTATGTATTTTATTGAATTTACATTGAACAAAATAAGTCAAAATAAAGTATAGAAAGATGTTTTGTTATTTTTCCTCCCCATAGGAGGACTTCTGGGAACACTTTAAATAAATGAAAGATGTTTAAAAATTTGTTAAGTAAGCATAAGAGAGACAAGTCTAAAAGACTAGGAGAAAATTATAATAATCTAAAAATATTTCTCCTTCAGAGAATATATTATGTATGTGATTTCTTTTAAGATAACATCAGAACATCATTCAATACTTGTCTAAAGGAAGTACCATTTATTGACATTTGAACATAAGTTTATGTTTTAATATATTTTAATTTGTGCTTTTAAAAATTATTTCCTACTCCCTGAATTTTTATTAACATATAATTTTACTGGCATTAAATTTAAAGGCTTTGCAGTGCACACACTAGCATTATATTCCTTTTCCATTATATGGATGTGAAAAATGAATCTCAGGGTCTAAAAGTAATTACAGTTAAATGACAGGATTTAAATGTAGTGGCAGACCCTAAATGTTTTAACAGGTTCATTGAGAAATAATTGGTATACAAAAAACTGTGCATATTTAAATGTACAATGATGACTTTGGACATATGCAAATACCCATGTTATTATCACTACCATCAATGGAGCCTAAACGCTTAATTTTTAGACTTTATTGCTTTTTGAAAATGAACGGCTAATTACATACATAGCTCAGACAAATGATGTTGCAGGCCTTACTTAGGGAAGTCAGGATTAAATATATCATAGAATTTATATGTCAAATTCTACTTACTATATATATCAAAAATAATGAAAACTATGAAAAATAAAACATTTCATTAAATACATTTAATACATTTAACTTGGAAATCAAGTGAATAAACAATGTTTATTAAATAAGTTATTTGGTAATACTTTTGCAGAAAGAGCCTATTTTAATGAGAAAATATGGAAATGCATATCTTCAAAACAAACACAACACATAAGAATTTACCAAGATAATGAAATCAATTCTAATTTAGGAAAACACCTGGACAGAGATTGGACATTTTTAGTTCCTCATGACTACAGTGTATGAAACCATTTTCAGTAAATAGTGTATCATGCCATCCTTAACCACAAGGGATGAAAGCAAAATTAATGTACTTTGGAAAAAATCAATATAAAATCACATTAAAAAATATTTCTTTCTTTAAGAAGTCATTATCAGCAGCCAGCATTTGTGAAAATGAAAAACAAAAAAGAGAAAAATATTGTAGAATTCTTCCTTCACCCTCTGACAGAAAGATATTTTTCTGTGACATATTCTGCAAGATATCTAGAGATCATTTAGATAAAATGGATAAAAATTCAAATCTTCACATACTATCATTAAGTGTTTGATGGATTTTCAAAACAATGTGTTCCCATTTAGAATATCACATAATCATGACTGGCACCTTGTTTATTTTGAATACAATAACCAGAGGAATATAACAATCAAGAATTCGGGATAAGATTTTATAGGATCACTTAGAAGGATGGTTTATTGTCATCCCATTAAATATCTGAAAGATAAGACTTTGTTTCATCATCCCATAGAACTTAGTTATTCCCAAGGAGCTCTTTTCTACCTTGATTTATTCTCTTAACCTTGTACAGATTCTTTAACAGCATAAGTGATGACACTAGATAATAGTTTCAGTTCTCTTTGCTCTTCTGTTTGATTCAAAATTTAGCAGATATAGTTAAATATTTCTTGGTCAACTCTCCTCTGAATTCAGTAATCCTCCAAGGATCATTACCCACAAGTACAAAACACTTGGTAATCCCCCAATAAGAGGATTGTGATCCATTTATTATTGACAACTATAACAGAAATGGAAAAGGTCCATAGCCCTCGTTCTCAAGCTTCAATCTGCATCAGAATCCCTGATGAACTTGAAAGTTAAGTTCTTCTGAAATCCCATCTAGATTCCCTGTTTTCTTTTGTCATTCAGACCCCACTTGGGCTCTTGAGGTTCTTCTGAGGAGAGAATGATACAATGAAATTAGAGACACAAAAAAGAACTGGGGAAAATGCCTGGTAAAAATTGAAGGGTAGAGAATAAGAAAATAATTCAGAACAAGAGGTAAGAGTGACCTTAGGGAGGGAAAGCGGAAAGGAGAAGTATTTGATAAAAAGTCTCATAGGCCCTGGCTGGTGGCACAGTGGATAAGGTCCTGGCCTGTGAACCCGAAGATAGCTGGTTCAATTTCTAGCCAGGGCACGTAGCCAGGTTGCAAGCCAGGTCTCCAGGTCTGTAGCTGGAGGCAGGTAAAAGGCAACCATGCATTGATGTTTCTTTCTCTCTCTGCCTCTCTCCCTTCCTCTCTCTTTGAAAATAATAAATAAATTCTTTAAAAAAAAAAAAGTCTCAGACTGTCACAGCTCTAAAAATGCACTGGCAAGCCTGAGGCAATGGGTCAACTTTGCCTTTCAAAGGAGCCCTGGATCTTTAAAGAATACAGGCTCTTTAGTGTATCTGCTCTCAGTCGGAGCAGTCTTGAGCAAAATAATAAGGCAGATTCAAAAGGGGAGCAGTTGGGACCATTTGTTAATCTTGCTCCTGGAGCAAGATGCTGAGTGTCAGCTTTTTTGTGGCCGACACAGCTTATCAACACACAAATTTCTGGGCTCTACCTTGAAGACTTTCCTATTTAGTAAGTTTGGGGATTTGGTCTGAGAACTTGAACTTATGTAACATGCTAGTGTATATCTTACAGCATTTGTTAGTGTGCTTATTTCTTTGGATATCTTGGAGTGGGGAGGTAAGATATGTGTTGAAATTAACTCTTGATACAAAAAGCTTCTGCAGCTCTTTATTTGGCAACATCGTGAATAGTTCAGCAAGTGTTAGTTTCGAAAAATGCACAAATGCCACTAGCTAAAGCTGCTTTAAAAGCACTTTCTCATATGAAACAAAACCTCTGGGACTCTTTTATTGCTGTGTCTTATTACTTCAGCAAAGAAAACCTAAATTTTCTTTATTACGTTTTAATAGTTAATAGCATGTAGTTTGAAACAATACATTGAAAATTCACAATGCATACAGAAATTTTGGGTGTGGGATGAGAATATGGTTGGGGAGCAGAGATTCATTCAATTTCCCAAACCTACTAAAAGTGGGAACACAAATCCCAACGTACTATAATCAGAGCAAGTAAAAGAAAAAAAAAAAAAAAATGACTTAAATGTTCTCTTGTCCTCGGGAGCAGGCAAATCCCTCCAATTTCCTTATATAGAATCAAAATTTGTATAAGAATTAAAGGGAGTAATTTGGATAATCAGGTACAATCATTTGCAGTTTCAGGTATTAGGTTTAAGTCTTAAGTCCACTTTTGTGCATGTGTGAAGTAAGAGTATGGCATATGGCTATACCATTTTCCCAACACCATTTATTAAAGAGACTATCCTTCCCCCATTATGTTTTTTTGACACCTTTGTTAAATGTTAATTGATGACATATGTGGGCATAATAAATTAATTTAAAAACAGCCACTTGTTTGAATTCCTCTCAAAAGAGTGTCCTGTGAGACACAGTTACATGTAATATAAGGATCATTTTCAATACAGAAGGGAAAGGGAAGAACTGACTTGATCTCAAAATTCCAGGAGCCCAGACAGCAATTTCTTCTGTGATATTACAGACTATAAATTTTATTTCCCAAGTGTTTTCTTATCTATAAAGAAAATATTTCTTAGGACTGTTTAGATTGAATAAATGGATATATTTGAGTCATTTAGAAAGGCCTCATATAAATGTAAATGCTATGTAATATTTATCATATTCTTTTTCATGACACTATCTGTGAAACTCTTGATTTTTAACAGTTACTTTCTTATTGTTTCTATCTCCATCAAGATGTTTAGAAGTGTCAGGAAATAGAACTCAAATTGTGTTAACTTCAAGACTTACATAGAGAACAAAGTTGTTGTTTTTTTGCTTTTACTAAATTTCTGATTCAAATGTTTTCCTCATAATATCTTTGGCTTCCATTTGTAGACTTGTAGTCTCACCCACACCATTCCATTTTTTTAAATTCCATCAACATTAACAAATAAACATAAAAGCATTATACACAAATTGACTAAGTAGGATCTAATTAATGGCATTTTTCCAGTATATCATTTTGTTTTGGATTATTTTTAATCTGTCTAAAGATCATAAGAAAATATTTAAGACTTTGAAATAAGCAAAATATATGATTAATGCAATGCTGGAGCTTCAGGGACTATCTGAAATTATAGAAATATGCATATGAATTTTTATCTTTTATCAAGCTACTTTTAAATTATATATATATAATTATATATATACCAATGGAGATTAATTCATTTCCAGAGACAGAAATAAATTCTGGTAGATGTTTAATAAATACCCATCATTGAAGGAAAAATCAGTTTTGTGTCATTTGCAAATTCATTTGTATATTCCTAATTTATAAATTGTTAGCATTTACTTAAAATTATTTCTTGCATTTTATTAGTTGTCTTATGAATTAACAAGTTAAATAAAATTTCTAACCCAGGCTTATTCTATATTTGCATGAGTGATTTTAAAAATCATCCTTTAATAATATTTTTAAGCTTGCATGACTAATTTAAGTAATCATTTGATATTTTTCTTAATCTTTTGTATAAACACTTCAAGGAAATATTTTCTGTTCTAAAGTTAGGTATGATAATTATTTTTTGTTTTGTTCTTCATTTTTAATTTTTGAAAGATTTTAATTATTTATTTTTAGAGAAAGAGGAAGGGAAGGGGGGGACATCAATGGAAGAGAGAAACATTGACCTATTGATTGTCTCTCACGTGCCCTGAACTGGGACCTGGCCCCTAACCCAGGCATGTGCTCTGACCAGGATTTGGACTGGCAACCTTTTGGTTCCCAAGCCAGCACTCAATCCACTGAGGCACACCAGATAGGGCTACTTTTAGTTATATTGCTAATGGATCTTTTTCAAAAATGGTTATATTTACTTTAAGGAATGATAACTATTTAGAAGAAACGTTATTCTTGTATTAACATAATGTGATCTTACTGGTCATTGACAGAAATAAGTTACCGTAGTGATTAAGTTGCCCAATATTTCTGCTAAAAACTAAGTCCCAGGCAAAATCAACAAAGAATATTTACCCATAAACGATGGCAAGGGAGTTCATCGGCATTGCTTTGGTTTCATTTGGCAGAGTTTCAGCGGTGTGATAGAGAAGGGTGAAACAGAGAGTAAACAAGAGAGAAGCTGAGGCAGTCTCTCTGGTTGACAAGCAGTTGCATTAAGGTGAAACTGTTGGAAGGGGAAAGATTCTCTGCCTGGCCTTTAGGTACATTGGAAGAACTTGATTGTTTGTAAGAAGGCAAGCCAACAGTTTGGGAACATTTCAAGAGAAGAAATGTTTATCATGAAGGACTGAGGGTTTTCTCTGGGTGGCCATTTCGAGAACAAGATGGGTCTATGGGAAGCTTGTTTGTTATGAAACTGCTGTAATGGCCCTGCGAGGCTGCAAGAGTGCCGCTGTGGAAAGCAATTTCTTTGTCCCCATGGGATTTCTCCTTCTTTAAAGCCATCTTTGCTATTGCTTTTAAAATTCAGTTAACTGTTAAATAGGCTATCTTCTATATTGTTGCTTGGCTTTGTACATTACTATTTATATTTTAATATATTCATATCCTATGTCTTCCCAACCAGACATGTCGTTTAACTGCAATTACAGTCGTCTACATTTTCTATTACCAAGAGTAGAGATTGAAAGCTCCACTGTTAGGAAGTTAAAAAATGCCTTCAGTACGTGCACATGTGTGGAGCTCAATCTATTAAACATATAAAATATAAACTCCACATAATTTCTGTTAGCATGCTGATTTTTATATTATTCATTCTAATAATAAAAATGAAAAAAATAATAAAATAAAATGTAATCTGTAGTCCACCCATATTAATGCTATTTAAAGCAAGTAATTCCATTTGGTTGGATGTAGGGACAAATTTATAATGCAATATTTTATGTTAATCCTTAGGTTGGACATAACCAGTCTTCCAATAACACTTGAGTCTCTCTGCACAAATGCCTTAGAAAAACCATAAACATTGGCAGGAGGAAATGATGCAGAGAAATACGGCCTGTGAATTCCAAGGGCTGAACCAGAAATAACCAGAAGTGGGAATATTGATTTAGTATACACTCATCATTAAGCAATATGCCTGTGTATTTGTAGTTTAGAGGGGCAAGCAGTGAGACATATAGAACTTTCCCACCAGAAATATAAGTATTTGTATTAAGATTTGCCTCAGAAACCACACTATCTGTAGATTATCAGTATAAAGAGATAAGTAGTCAGAAATTCTCCATACATGCATTTTTAAAAAGAGGCCACACTGTGTGTATAGCAGTCTAGAAACTTAACATTCAAAAAAAAAAAAAAAAAAAAAGGCACATGTGAAGAGGAAGCTATCAACTCTATCATGACAACATGGAGAGGACTGATACTCTGAGAAGTGATATGGGGTGGTTATTAGCTAGGACACATAGCTCAACAAAATACTGTGACTAGCAATGGGTTTTCCTAATACTTAAAGCAGTTCAGCCAGCCTCAGGAATAGAGAAATAAATAGAATCATTTTTAAATTACGTAATAATAATCGCTAATTATGTGTAAAATACGTAGTAATATCTGGTTATATAACCATCTCTATTTTATATTATGTAGAATCATACATCAGCATTTTCCTTAGAACACACACAAATTATATATCTACTATATCATATATAAATTACAATATACACTAATATAAATATATATATATACATATATATATGTATGTATATATATCTCACTCTCTTTACCCTGTGATTACCATAGTGTTTTTGAAGAGAAAGAAGGTAACTTTCAGTTTCTCTAAGCATCATGCACACTTTTAGCCTTTTTGATATTGCATGCTGTTTCTCCAATTCACCATTTATATTCCAGGCCAAGTCTGAATGAAGCTGAAAAGGACAGGTGGTGGGGGCCAAGAAGAATTAAAGTGGAGTTCTGTAATTCATTAGCTGTATGACATTGAAAAGTTTTTTTAGCTACAAAGTAGGGATAGAAAGTTCTACCTCTCGGGATTTCTGTATGAATTGCATAAAATATGTGATGTCTACAAATAACTGAGCAAAGTATCTGACAGTGATGTAGTACCCAAGAGATACCAACACTTTTGCTATTTACTTCTTGCTTGTTGAACATTTTTGTACATTTTCAAGAGTTAATTTGGATTTAACACTGAGTGATGCTGGAAGAAGATAGTTTAAGCTTTAACCACTCAAAACATCATAGTTTCCCCAGATTTAAAGTGCATACTCTAGCCCTGGCTGGTGGCACAGTGGATAAGGTGCTGGCCTGCAAATCCTAAGGTTGCTGGTTCGATTCCCAACCAGGGCACATAACCAGGTTGTAAGCCAAGTCTCCAGCTAGGTCTGTGGCTGGAGGCAGGTGAAAGGCAACCATACATTGATGTCTCTCTCTCCCTCTCTCTAAAAATAATAAATAAAATGTTTTAAAATAAATAAATAAAATACATACTTTTAAAATCTAGATTATTTTCCTTACACAATATTGTCACTTTTTATGAACTAAAAAGAAAAAAACACATACACTAATAATTAGTAACTATAGTGTGACAAGTTCTGTGAAAATATGTCCTTATTTACATTTTTATTTATTGAAATATTTAGAGTGAGTGATAAACTTTAATTTTTATATGTAGAAGAAAACTTTAGCTCAAAAATATTAAGTGTATTTTATTCAAATTAGTAAATAATGGAGCTATAATCGAAATGTATACCTCTGAAGTTCATGGATTCTGTCAGGGGATTGACTGAGTAACAGATGAAAATGTCATCTCTCACCGTTTGCTATACAAATGCCATTCTATTAAAAAGTATCTTCATATGACAGCCAATAATTTGCATACTGAACAGAGGGCAATAGCTATGAATTGATCATATCCAATCCTTCCACATATTACACAGAATGTTTGTCCAAACCAAATACATATTTTTAAAAGAATTCTAGAGATGAGACGATTGTTGCAAAAGGGCGTAAGAAATTCTTTTCTATATGTATATACCAAGAAAGAGAAAGAAATTTTGTTAGATTTTTTGCACTAAACCCTTAAGTTTTCTCTCTCTATGGCAGGATCTGGAAGGCCAGGAACTACCTTCTGTGGAATCTCTTTCAGGCAACATTTTAAGTTATAGTTCACCAATTAAAGGCAGACTCACAAGAAAGCTTAAAAAACAGAACCATTAGGTTTCCTGCAGGCAGCTATGGGCTTTCTCAGACATTTTACTTTCTCAGATTTCCCTCCAGCTTCTCAGTCTTACCTGGGAATCCCACCTTTTGCACATTTCAGGTCACCGTGAACCTTGAGGAGCAATTTTCTGACTTGTGGCAGAAGCAACTTCCAGATTCCATTAGCAAGGCTGTGAGCTAGTAGTGAGATTGTGTTCTGACCACTTCTCCTGCTCTTCCACTTGTCCTATAGGCAGCTTCTGTCCTGTGTGACAGCTCTCACTGCTTATACATTCTGAACTGGCTGCTCTTTCCCTGACTGGACTCTGCCTGATACGGGAGACAAGAAAAGTCCAAAATACAATGATTTTTCCTGGTTAGTTTCCACTTGGAGACTTCACCAGGCATCCAAATATAGGGGAAAGAAAAAAATACTTTAGAGACAGAAACACCTAATAATATTTTTATTTAGTTTGTGGGTATTATTAACAACGGAGAAATACTCCCACCTGCACCCTGCAGTAAGTCTCAAACTCTCCTCACTAGGCAGAACTCCGTGTATAAATTTACCACCTCTCACGATGGCCTCTTATCAGTGCCACAAAGCCTAAGTGTTTTCTAGTCTCCACCAATTTCCTCAACACTCTTTCCTCCAAACATGGGAAATGTACTTTGCTTTCAGCTATGTTCTCTCTCTAAAGGCTACAGAGGAAATAAAAGTAAAATAAAACAGAACAAAACAGATAATAAAACCCCCCTCACATTTTAATACCTGTATATACTGCTTGTTCTCTTTTTAACCCTTGATACCCTACTTTAATTAATTATCAACTCTTGACTGGCGAATATGATAAAACATGTATCCAGGGAGTAAAATATAATTACTTGAATCCTTACCAAGTAATTTCTCAAAGTGTTCATGGCAGACATTTGTACCAAGAATCATAAAGTGAAGAAATGACTCACTTTTCCTTTTTCCCAAATTTCCAAGCAAGTCCTTTTTACATTATAGAACATGATGTATTAAACTGATTGAAGTGAATAGTTCCTTTTTTCTGTTTATTTTTTTTTAAATGAGACCAAACCTTTGGATGTTGTAATAGATAGTTCTTAGATTTCAATACTTATTTAGAGATTTATCATCTACTTTTATTATTATAATTATTACTATTACTATTTGTTACTATTACAATCACTAATCCAAGGAATTGATGTTATTAATCTATTACTAATGGGTTACTCTGGTTCATTTTTAAGCTTGAAACATATATTTTAAAAGTGCTTTATTCATGAAAATCCAATTCAATCATTTCTGTTTTTAATGTAATTTAATTTATTATAGTTTTTAATTTCTGATTTAATATTATAGAGTTTTTTATTCTTCTCTCCTCATTTTCTGTGGAAAATCAAACAGGTCTGGAACTAGAAAAAATAGTAGACATTTTATCATTTCTATATACTTTAAATGAGTAAGTCACTTTGCTACCAAAGGTGCTGATGAAAGTTGTTCTTAGGAAAAATAAGCTCAGACAGGTAATAGAACTAATTTATGAGTGAGATGATAAGGAAAATTAATTATTTCATAGATATAAAGTTAAAAATATTTATGTCATAAAGGTGAGCACATAAAATTATTCTATTCCCATATTAGAAAACTTCAATTAAAAAATATAATTTTTTACAGCAAAAAAAAAATCACATTCAGTTTTCAGCATAAGATACACGGGGATTGGACAAGAGAATATGTACTTGAATTTCCTTTATGTATATATTCAGTTATGTAGGCATCTAGGGCTCACTTAGTCATATCAACCTAAAACTTAAAAATATCAGTCTATGTAGAAGGAAATCAACAAATTACCTAATTTCAGACTTCACTCATTGACCTTAATCTGTTACCTTTTTGAAATTCATTTATTAATGGGGTTCTAAAGTAGATAGACAGTATTAAATAATCAAACATTCTATAAGGATACAGCGTATTTTTAAGATGGCTACCCATCAAAATACCTGAAGGAACCCAAGACACTAATTTGAAAGAACAGAAGCACCCTTATGTTCACTGCAGCATTGTTTACAATCTCCAATATATGGAATCAGCTCAAGTGCCTGTCAGTAGATGAGTGGATAAAACAACTATGGGACGTTTAAACAATGGATACTACTCGGCTTTAAAAAGAAAAAAAGTTTTACACTTAGCAACAGTATAGATGGATCTGGGGGAAATTATGCTAAGTAACATAAGCCAGTCAGAGAAAGACAAATGCCATATAATTTCACTCATATATAGAATCTAATGATTAATCTTGTTGGGGTCCTCTTACAGTAGCAGCAGACAGGGATAGGAGTCCTGCCCAGGCCAGGCTAAGTCTGTAAGACCTGACCAGAAAAGTGGGATGGCTGGGTGCATACAAACCCCTATCCTGTGATCAGAGAACCTCTGGTGGGAATGTGGCCATGAGAATTTCCTGTACTTCCCTTGAAGCCAGCAAACGTCCTTGACTTGTTTTTGTAATCACAACAGTTGTTAAGCCTTCCTTACCCTCCCTATTTTTAACGAGCCACCTGGAGTCCTTGGTGGCTCCTTCTCTAGCTGACCATGCCCTGGGGCAAGACCACTGAGTTCCTGCCATTCCTGTTCTATAAAAAGTTTTACCTTCACAATGAAATATACATGCACTGCCCACTGCTGTTACTCAATAAACACCTTTGGAGAAAGGTGCTCGATGCTCATGTCTTTCAGACATTAGCCAGCCCTAGCACAAGCTGCCTGGGAAGGTTCATTTCATCTATGGCACCAGGGGAACTCTGCAGGTTGGGGGTTCTCCACACAAACTGAACTAACAAGCAAAATAAAGACAAACTCATAGATAAAGAGTAGGATGACAGTTAAGGGTGGGGATGCATTATAGATGAGAAGGATTCAGAAGAAAGGAAAAAAGGACTCATAGACACCAACAACTATATGGTGATTGAGAGGATGGAGGGAGTTATAAGAGAACAAAATGGTAACGGAAAAAATACAATAAAAAAGTGAAAAAGATACAAGATAAAAATTCATATCTATTCTCAGAAAAAGAAAAAAAGAAAGATTTTTCCTAAGAATATGCTACAAATACATAGTAATCTAGAAAATAGGTAATTTGTGTTTTAGATTTCTTAGTATTTTGCTAATGGGATACTTCTCTCTAATGTGTCTGATAACTATCCAAAGGAAAGCCTGTCTATCCATAGTAAGACAGGCTTATCTGAAGTTAATTGGATCTAATCCTCACAAAAGATAACATATTCATCTATCAAAAAAATACATAAAATAAAATTGGATTTTTAAAAAAATATTTTATCTATTATTTTTAGAGAGAGAGGAAGAGAGAGAGGCAGAGAGTGTGAGAAACATCAATGTATGGTTGCCTTTCACCTGCCTCCAGCTACGGACCTGGCTGGAGACCTGACCTTGCAACTTGGTTATGTGCCCTGGCTGGGAATTGAACTGGCAACCTTTGGTTCACAGGCTGGCGCCTTATCCACTCTGCTGCCAGCCAGGGCATACTTTTTTTTTTTTCTTTAATTCATTATTTTTAGAGAGAAGGTTAGGGAGGGAGGAAGAAAGGGAGAGAAGGATCAATGTATGGTTGCCTTTCACCACCTCCAGCTACAGACTTGGCTGGAGACCTGGCTTGCAACCTGGTTATGTGCCCGGGCTGGGAATTGAACCAGTTGACCTTTGTGTTCCCAGGCTAGCGCCAATCCACTGAGCCACACCAGCCAAGGCCTGAATTTTTAGATAGTTTTTGAAATATTTGTTAAAATTTAAAAATAACTTAAATCATCATATTTTTCAACTTCTGAGTTAATATTTTATTTTTTTGGTATTTGAGCAAGTGCAGAGGAGTTGAAAAACCTGTGGACCTTCTATAAATGATTACACATTACATGTAGTGACCTCTATGCCAAAAACTTGTTTCAGAATATTTTAACTATGTATTTTATTGTGTGTAAGATATTGTTTAGCACCACATATTATTTCTGCAAGTGTGCATTCAAAACAACTTTCCAGAACTAATAAATAAAATGTTTTGTAAAAATTCAAGAGAATTATAGCAAATGACTTCTCTGAGGCCCTGTGGCAATGAATGGGACGGCAAGTTGGTTTACTGAGATGGCCCGAATTCTGGCAACACCTATGAATTATCTGGCGAGCATTTAAAAATAAATATGAGTTCCTTATCTCAGATCTAATGAACTATAATGTGTAGGGAACAGGTTCTAGGCATATGCATTGTTAATAAGTTTTTTAAGCAACTCTGATCTGTCTCATCTATAAACAATATAATATAAACAGTAGAATGAGACACAGTTGAAGTACATCCATTATTTATTTATAGAATCCTGAATTTTTAAGATTAACACACAATGTAGTTTCTCCACTATAATTTGGCGCTCTATTAGCTGGCAAAGTGATTTGAATGACAAATCTTAGGGGAAATGGGCTTTGCATTTTTATTCTTGCAATTAGCGTCTCATTAATATATTCAGTAAAAATGTAGTGAGTACCTTCCCAGTGCCACACATTATTCTCTTGAACTCTTTGACATCCTGGAATCATTACTTCTTAAATTCTAACCCCTGATGCTAGGATCTCCTATGTGTATCTCCCCTTGGCACTAAGCCTATAAAAAGGGTAATTACTTCATATGACCAATCGAGCCCCCAAATTCTAATTTTAATGATATAACACATGTGGGAAGGGGAAAAGGGCAAGCAGGTGTGTCTGGCTTCTCTGAGGAAGTGTCCTGGGACCTACCTCAGCACTGCATAGCGGACCACAGGCACTAAATGCTCTGTCTTCATTCCGTGTTGAATCCAATTGATTTTAATGTATCTGTGAAAAATCACTTCCAGATTCTTTGCCATTAAGAATCTTTATAAGAAACAAGTTCAGATGTCTGCCAAACACCCAGAGATACTAACTGCAGTGGAGAGAGTGTTGCCAGTGTTGGTTTAGCTTCTAAAGAAAACAAATCAACAATAAAAGTTGAGGGTGTGGGTGAGGTAGCACTAAAGATTCCCTTTTGTAAATATGGTAAGCAACTTTCCACTTAACTTTCAGGACCCCAGTATGCTCCTCATATAACCTACTTTTGAAAATGGATATGTTCCACTTCGTAAGGATTGGCCTTGTGGGATTTGCATTTATATGAACATAACTGTTTCAAGATTTCAGTTGTTGTTCACTTAACTAACAATTTAAAAAATAACAGGATTGAACACACAAATTACAGAGCCTGCAACTGGTTGAGTCAATAATATTGGAGGGAAAAATTCTTTTGTTTTGTCAACATTCTTTTCACACTTACAGTAAGAATCCTACATCAATGGCAAATAGACTTTAACTCCTGTCAATGTACAATAAATTGGCAGCAGCTACATGAAGTAGCTTATTGAGAAAGATTGTGAAGCCAAGTTCAGAATCAACAGGAAATAGAACCCTGAGGTTGGATATGTTTGCCTTGCACCAGTAAATGACTCTTACAATGTGTTTGGCCAGCCATGCCTGCAATACCCCATTGTGTTACAATTATTTTCTTACATTTTGTTGCTCTGCCAGTATAAACTTTTGTTGATTAGCAGTTATTGTATGCATCTTTAAATCTCCACCTTAAACTAGCACAGTGACTGGCCCAAAGTATATACCAATAATTAATGAATGATTCTTCTTCACAACTTGGTAGACAGTGGGGGCGTAGAAATGAAGAACCATGTGACAGTCATATTTCTGTTCTTTCACTACATAAGGTAAAGCCTCTGTATGTGTGTATTGACTGAAGCACCCCTTCCAGTCACTCCAGTGTCCCATTGAATTTAATATTTTGAGTAAAGAAATCAATGTAGACTAAAATGGAGGTGTAAAAATACTTGAAGTATTTGAAATAGCATTATTTGTAATAGGTGTGAATATTTAACTTTGGTATTATTAATGATATTAAAATGATTATTTAATATCACAGGAAACATGATTCAGGTCATCACTTATCAGTATCAATTAATCAATATCAAACTATTATAAAGTCATTTGAAATAATGTAATTGAAGCATTTAACTAGCTGACTATCTCACTTCTGTAACACTATTTTGCTTATATTTTTAGTTGTATGCTGTTAGGTCATTTCTTCCATGAAAACAGTTCTGTAACAATACTTTCTATTGAGAGAACAGGAAGATAATTCAGTCTTACCTCCAGAATACTTGATTGAAATGCATTTCTTATTATAATAACTTAGAAAAAATGTATTTCAGATTCATAAACCCTTATTGAAATCCTGTCTATAATTTTATCCATAGAGTTTCTTGCTCAAGAAAAGACTGATAGAAACTCTAGCCTTCTCGTTCCACTGAATGATCCCCATTCATGTGCAGCCAGGATGACCTGTTTTTCTACCCCTTCCTGAGTTCCAGGGTACCCAGAGTTAGAGGTAGCAGATAAGGAACTGAAAAAAGGGGCCAGAAGCCTGGATTTTAATGGCTTCCATACAGGAAGTAGATCAATGTCTAGTAGGAGCTTTTTCTTTGGGGTAGGGAGTTTAAATATATCATCCAAAAAACTCATGACATCCAACAATTAAGTCTTTATTTAAGGAAGGAACAGACTGGGTGAAGAGGGTTATAATAGAAGTAATGCCTCACCAAAGCGACAGGATCCTTGTGGAGATAGAAGGCTATTCTAACCTAAGATAGTAACTATGTCTCTTTAACACAGGGGTTGGCTAAGAATTATCTTTTTTTCTGGAAAGGGCCAGATAGTAAATAAATGGCTTTTTGGGCAATATGGTCTCTGTTGCAACTACTTCATCTTGTCAACAAAGCAGCCATAGATAACACATAAATGAACAAATGGTGCAGTGTTCCAATAAAAGTTTATTTACAAAAATAAGCAACCTATGGATTTGAACCATGGACCATAATTTGCTGACTCCTGCTTTAGTTTACTATTAGAGTTTGAAGACTTGTCAGCGGCCCTACCTAGAAAAAAGCCCTCCAGTGGGCTTTGGAGCTAAGAATAGGAAGGACCGGCTCTCATGTATAAAATATGATTCTGTTTTATAAGAGCTGACAAGCTCATTGGGGGAATTCTGCAGATTCAGTCACACATGCAATAGCCAGCTACAGAGGTACAGGAGCAAGAAGTTGTACATTGTAAATGAAAGGCATAGACAGCCAATGCAAAAGAGAAAGGCAAGGGGTCATTTCATAAAGGGTGGTCTTGGGGGAGAATCGGTTAATGATCTCTTAAATAACAAACAGAATGTATGTAAATGTAGAGGGTGAAGAAGTATTTTCAAGTGTAAATAAAAATGTGAGCAAAGATGTGAAGATTGTCTCTAGGGTACCGAATATCCTTCAAGGAGCTGTAAAAATGGCTATTTGATGTTGCCTCTACTTATAAGAAAACAGTCTTGTAAACTAAAGTTATATGTGAAATAGAGTTAAGAGTTTGTTAAACTTTTATCTTTAGGCCACACAGAAATCCAGAGATATTTCCCCTGTCCTGATTATCTGTTCCACAGACCCTGTGATTTACAGAAACAAAGGAAATAAAAGTGCAAAACCAAGCTTTTCATATAATAAATCCACATGGACAATGTTGACTGTGAAAGTTATCATTTCTTTTCTTTTTTTTTTTTTTTTTGTTTGTTTTTTTGTTTTTTTTTTTTAGGTAGTGTATGGGATTTGTAGCCTCAATCCCCTAGGACATCCTGCAAAATAGAGCCAATTCAGGACATCCCTTGACAGATTTGCAATGATAACGAAGTAGAAAAAATAATATGTTTTGCCTCCTGGATGCCTAGCTAGATTATAAAGTAAAAACCTAGAGCTATATTAGCTCTTTTTTCTGCATTTTCAAGCTGTTTGAAAATAGTTGGCTGAATGATATAGATTTACACATTTAGTGCAATTGTATTGAAATAAGAATAATAGTTAGCTATTTGAATATGTTCTCTCAAAACATAATTTTCCATAAGAAAATAAAACTCAAAAAAATAGCAACTGACTTTTTGGAAAAGAAAAGCTGAGTCAGTTCTAATATGAGCTTTGCTCTATAAGTGCTCAAATTCTATGACATCATTAACAAATTCTCTCCCAAGTCTTGTTACCCACACCGATTTTAAATCTATGAATGCGTAAGCAGGAAATGAGATCTACCTCAAGGGAAAATAATTTGTGTCATCCTATTAGAAACCCAACATCTTCTCACTAAAGGCTAACATTTTAACTATTATGAAATTGCTCTCAGCTCAAATATGAGTCAAACTACATTTTTTCTCCCTCCTTCATTCCTCTTATTCTGACTGCTTAATCTTAGAGAAAGAAGGTTATAATAAAAAGAGTAGTGTATATTCCTATAACTCTTTAACATGATTACTTTTCAAGTAAAAAATGTAAATTTCAGTACCTAATTTAATGTTACCATTCTTGATAGTTACATTTTTATTATACATATATGTGGAAAGAGTAGTTCTTACACATTAAACTTTCCTCTTATAAAAATTAACATCGCCTTGTAGACTTCACTGCAACCTGGATCTTCTGCCCAGCCACAGTCAAGCTCACTGTGTTCTTCAATGTCCCTGCTGACTGTAAGCCCTTAGGTCATGTCTCTTTCCTGCTGTTTGCAGACAAAGTTCCAAAGACAGCGGAAAACTTGCATGCTCTGAGCACTGAGGAGAAAGGATTTGGTTAAAAAGTTTCCTGCTTTTGCAGAATTATTCCAGGATTTACATGCCAGGGCTGTGACTTCACATGACACAATGGCACAGGCAGCAAGTTTACCTACAGGGAGAAATTTGATCATGAGAATTTCATCCTAAGGTACATGGATCCTGGCATCTTGTCCATGGCAAATGCTGGACCAACACAAATGGTTCTCAGTTTTGCACCTGCACTGTCAAGACTGAGTGGCTGGATGGCAAGCAGGTGGTCTTTGGCCAGGTGAAATATGGCATGGATGTTGTGATAGCCGTGGGGCACTATGGGTCCAGGAATGGCAAGACCAGCAAGATCACCATTACTGTGGACAACTCTAATAAATTTAACTTTTGATTTTTTATCTTAACCACCATTCCTTCTGTATAGCCCAGGAAATCATCCCTTCACCCATATCTGCTTGGAATATTCTATAATCTACAAGCTCTCCATAGTTCATTGGGTTCCATATTTTCCTTACCCCTTTCAGATCTAGCTGGATTAGAGGGTTAAGTTTATGATTATGGAATAAAAACTAAATAAAAAAATTAACTAAATATTAGGTGCACTTACTATGTCATGTATTTTGCTATTGCGAATCTGTGTTTTCATTTCTTTTAGGTCAGTTAGAATCCCAGAGACTTGTGGCCAGCATATGTTTAATTCCAAAAGAAAAAGAATGGTTGTGCAATTTCACACTCCTATATGGACAACATATTAAAAGTTCAAGCTGATTTTATTCTTGCTAACCTTTGGTATTGGTGCCTTTTTAAATTGTGGTTTTAATTTGTATTTTCCCAGTGACTATGATTTCATTTATTTGTATATAATTTTTTGTAAAATACATTTTCAATTTTTTGATTATGTGTGATTATAACTTTTTGATCCATTGAGTTGTATGCAAACTTTCATGTTTTCTGGATACAAAATGTTCTGTATCAATCATGGCTTTTTAAAATTTTTATAAAAACTACATTTGAAGATATTTTTTAATTTAATTTTATTGTTGTTGTATTACATCCATCCTCTTTTTCCTTCTCTCTGCTTCCTTCCCCATCCACCCACTCTCCTACAAAGTCAATCCATGTCCATGTTTCTTCCATGCTAGTTCCTTGAATAAACTGCTCCCCTTCTTTGCCTTCTCCTCCCACCTCCCCACTCTGTCCACTGAAGGTCTATTCATTGTATTCATGTATCTGGTTCTGGTTTGCTTGTTTGTTTTGTTCACTGTTGTCCTGTAATGGGTGAGATCATATGGTATTTGTCTTTCACTGATGGACTTATTTCACTAAGCATAATACTTTCCAGTTCCATCCATGTTGTTGCAAAGGGTAGGAGTGCCTTTCTGCTCTGTATTGTATTCCATTCTTTCTGCTCTGTATTGTATTCCATTGTGTAAATGTACCAACGTTTTTTGATCCAATCATCCACTGAGGGGCACTTAGGTTATTTCCAGCATTTGGCTATTGTAAATAGCACTGCTATGAACATAGGGGTATAGAGGTTCTTATGAATTGGTGTTTCAGGATTCTTTGGGTATAGTCCCAGTAGTGAAATTGCTGGATCAGAAGGCAGTTCCATTTTTAATTTTTGAAGGAAACTCTACTGTTTTCCATAATGGCCGCACCAGCCTACATTCCCACCAGCAGTGCACCAGGGTTCCCTTTGCCCCACATCCTCGCCAACACTTGTTGTTTGTTGATTTGTTGATGACAATTCTGACAGGTGTGAGGTGGTATCTTATTGTGGATTTAACTTGCATCTCTCTGATGGCTAGTGATGTTGAGCATTCTTTCATATGTCTTTGGGCCCTTTGTATGCCGTCCTCAGAGAGTAGTCTGTTCAGGTCCTTTGCCCATGTTTTAATTGGGCTGTCTGTCTCCCTGGTGTTGAGTCTCATAAGTTCTTTATATGTTTTGGAGATCAAACCCTTGTCTGAGATATCATTGGCAAATATGTTTTCCCATACAGTTGGTTCCCTTTTAATTTTGCTGGTGTTTTCTTTAGCTGAACAGAAACTTTTCAGTTTGATATAGTCCCATTTGTTGATTTGTTCTTTTATTTCCTTTGCCCTTGGTAAAGTATCAGTAAACATATTTCTGTGTAGGATATCTAAAGTTTTACTGCCATTGCCTATATTTTTCTCCAGGTCCTTTATGATAGCACTGCTTATGTTTAAGTCCTTTATCCATCTTGAGTTATTCTGGTGCATGGTGTAAATTGGTGGTTTAGTTTTATTATTATTATTATTTTTTTGCATGTTACTGTCCAGTTCTCCCAACACCACTTGTTAAAGAGACTGTTTTTACTCCATTTTATGTTCCTTCCTCCGTTGTCGAATATTAATTGACCATAGAGTCCTGGGTTTAATTCTGGACTTTCTATTCTATTCCCTTGATCTATATGTCTATTCTTATGCCAGCACCAGACTATTTTGATGACAGTAGCCTTGTAGTATAGTTTGATGTCTGGTATTGTGATTCTTCCTACCTTTCTTCTTTCTCAAGATTGTTGTGGCTATCCTTGGGCGTTTTTGGCTCCATATAAATTTTTGAAGTATTTTGTCTATCTCTGTGAAGTACATCATTGATATTTTAATTGGGATTGCATTGAATCTATAGATTGCTTTGGGAAGTATGGATATTTTAATGATGTTAATTCTTCCCATCCATTAACATGGTATATGCTTCCATTTATTTGTATCTTTCTTAATTTCTTTCTTCAATGTTCTTTAGTTTTCTGGGTACAGATCTTTTACCTCCTTGGTTAAGTTTATTCCTAAGTACTTTATTTTTCTTGTTGCCATGGTAAATGGGGTTTGTTTTCCAACTTCTGCCTCTGATGTTTCATTATTGGTATACAAAAATGCTTTTGATTATTGAATATTGACTTTATGTCCAGCTATTTTGCTAAATTTGCATATTAGGTTGAGTAAGTTTTTGTTGGAGTGTATTGGGTTTTGTATGTACACTATCATGTCATCTGCAAATAATGACAGTTTGACTTCCTCCTTTCCAATTTGGATACCTTTGATTCCTTTTTCTTCTCTGATAGCCATGGCTAGAACTTCCAAAACTATGTGTCAACAGAGGTGGAGAAAGTGGACAGACTTGTCTTATTTCTGATCTTAGTGGGGAGGAAAGCTTTTAGTTTTTGCCAGTTGAGTATGCTGTTGGTTTCAGGTTTCTCATATATGGCCTTTATGATGTTGAGGTATCCTCCCTCTATTCCTATTTTGCTGAGTGTTTTTATCATAAATGGTTGCTGTACTTTTTCAAGTGATTTTTCAGCATCTATTCATTTGATCATATGGTTTTTATCTTTTATTTTGTTGATGCATTGTATTACATTTATTGATTTGTGAATTTTGTACCATCCTTGCAACCCTGGGATTAATCCCACTTGATCATGGTGTATGATCTTTTTAATGTATTGCTGGATCTGGTTGGTCAATATTTTGTTGAGAATCTTAGCATCTAGATTCATCAGAGATATTGGCCTATAGTTTTCTTTCTTAGTTGTGCCTTGACCTGGTTTTAGGATTAGAATAATATTGGCCTTGCAGAAAGAGTTTGGGAGTCTTCCCTCTTCTTAGATATTTTTGGAATAGGTTGAGAAGGATAGGGGTTAGTTCTTCTCTAAATGTTTGGTAGAATTCACCTATGTAGCCATCTGGTCCAGGACTCTTGTGCTTTAGGAGATTTTTGATTACTTCTTCAATTTCACTGGTTGTTATTGGTTAATTCAGGATTTCTGTTTCTTCTGGATTCAGTTTTGGTAGATTATACATTTCCAGAAATGTGTCCATTTCACCCAGGTTGTCATATTTCTTGTCATTTAGTTGTCTGTAGTAATTTCTTACAAATCTTTGTATTTCTGAGGTATCAGTTGTGACTTCTCTGTCGTTTCTGATTCTGTTTATTTGGGTCCTCTCTCTCTTTTTCTTGATGAATCTGGTTAAAGGCTTGTCAATTTTGTTTATTTTTTCAAAGAAGCAGCTCATGGACTTGTTGATTCTTCAAGTTGTAGTTTTAGTCTCTAAGTTACTTAATTCTGCTCTGATTTTGATGATTTCCTTCTTTCTACTTACTCAGGTCTTTGTTTGTTGTTGCTTCTCTAGTTCTTGCAGTTTTATGGTTAGGTTGTTTGTATAAACTTCTTCTATCTTTTTTAGGTAAGCCTGTATTGCTCTGAATTCCCCTCTGAGGACTGCTGTGTCACATAGGTCAAAACTTGGGTTGATGTGTATTCATTGGCATTTGTTTCCAGAAACTTTTTTGATTCCATCTTTGATCTCATTGTTAACCCATTCATCACTTAAAAGCATGCTATTCAGTTTCCATGAGTTAGAGTGTCTTTTTTTTCCCCTTGAGGTTGGTTTCTAGTTTCAATCCATTGTGATCTGAGAAGATGCTTGGTATGATTTCAATTTTCCTTTATTTGTGGAGGCTTGTCTTGTGACCTACCATGTGGTCTATCTTAGAGAATGTTCCATGTGCATTTGAAAAGAATGTGTATTTTGCTTCTTTGGGGTGAAAGGTTCTGTATATATCAGTTAAGTCCATTTCCTCTAGAGTGTTGCTCAATGCCACAATATCTTTGGTGTTTTTTTCTTGTTTGGAATATTTGTTCTTTGTTGATAATGGGGTATTAAAATCCCCTACTATTAGTGTGTTGCTGTGTACATCTTCTTGAAGTCCTGCAAGATTTGCCTTATATATTTGGAAGCTCCTATGTTGGATGCATATATGTTTACCAGAGTTATATCTTCTTGATGGATTTTTCCCTTAAGTATTATGAAATGTCCTTTTTCTCTTTTTACGACCTTCATCGTAAAATCTATTTTGTCTGAAATAAGTATTGCTACCCCAGCTTCTTTTTCATGTCCATTTGCTTGATGTATCTTTTTCATGTCCATTTGCTTGATGTATATATTTCCATCCCTTCACTTTCAATCAGTGTTGATATTTTCTTCTGAGGTGGATCTCTTGAAGACAGCATATATGTGGGTCATGTTTTCTTATCCATTCAGCTACCCTATGTCTTTTGATTTACATTTAAGGTTATTATTGATTGATACTTATTGCCATTTTCCCCCTTTGTACCTGTGTTCCTGTTTCTCTCTCTCTCTCTCTCCCTCTCTCTCTCTCTCTCTCCCTCTCTCTCTCTCTCTCCTCTCTCTCTCTGTTTCTTCATTTTTTTTAAAGCAGATCCTTTAGCATTTCTTGCAGTGCTGGTTTGGTAGAGTTATATTCTCTTAGTCATCTTTTGTCTGGGAAACTTCTTATTTCTCCTTCCATTTTGAATGACAACCTTGCTGAGTAGAGTATTCTTTGTGGCAAGCTTTTGTTTTCCATTACTTGGAATATTTTTTGCCATTCCCTTTGGGCTTGTATTGTTTCTGTTGAATAATCATTTGATAACCTTATCGGATCCCCCTTATATGTTATTTGCTGTTTCTCTCCTGATGCTTTTAGGATTCTCTCTTTCTCTTTGAAATTTGTCATTTTAATTATAATGTGTCTTGGAGTAGGTCTGTTTAGATTCATCCTCATTGGGATCCTCTGTGCCTCCTGAACTCGAGTAACATTTTCATGCATCATGTTAGGGAAGTTTTCTATCATTATTCTTTTTAACAGGTTTTCCATTCCTTGTTTCTCTTCTCCTTCTGGTATCCCTATGCTATGGATATTATTACATTTCATGCTGTCCTGCAGCTCTCTTAAAACCTCTTCATTCTTTTTTTTTTTTAAAGACTTTAGTATTTGAAAAGAGAGAGGGGAAAGGAGAGAGGCAGAGAGGGAGAGAGACATCAATATATGGTTGCCTTTTACCTGCCTCCAGCTATGGACCTGGCTGGAGACCTGGCTTGCAACCTGATTATGTGTGCTGGCTGGGAATTGAACCAGCAATCTTTGAGTTCACAGGCTAATACCTTATCCACTGTGCCACCAGTCAGGGCTAAACCTCTTCATTCTTGTTCAGTCTTTTTTCATTCTTTTGCACTGTCTTGGAATATTTTTCTGTGTTGTCCTCCAACTTGCTGATCCCATCCTCTGCTTCCTCTAGCCTTCTGTTAATTCCCTCTACTGTATTCTTTAATTCAGAAATTATATTCTTTATTTCCTCCTGGCTGTTACTGATAGTTTCCATGTCCTTTTTAATGCTGGTGTAGTTCTCAATAAGTTCCTTGTAGCTTCCCTGCAGTTATTCATAGTTCCCTTGCAGTTGTTTATAGTTTTCTTTGAGCTGGCTGAGCTCATTGAGCTTCTTTACCATCATTATTTTGAATTCTGTATCTGATAGTTTGCTTGCCTCTGTTTCATTTAGTGATCTTTCTGGGGATTCCTCCTTCCCTTTTGGTGATGGACTGTTTCTTTTTCTCCCCATTTTTAGGTTTCATTGTAATCTAATCATACTGTGATCAGCTGCCAGGCTAAGGAATGCTAGGCTGGAAGGATTGATTTAAGTGTAATCCTGTTGGTCTGCGATCCACCACCAGGTTCAGATGATTCTTGGGGTGACAGACTAATTCAGTTGTAAGTCAATAAATCAGCTACTAAACTCAGGCCCTGCTGGGCTAGACAGAGAAGTTCAATTGTAATCCAATGGATCAGCCACCAGCTCAGGTGCAGCCTGGTGGGACAGAATTCAGATGTAAATCAATGAATCTGTGATTAGCCCCCAGGGTCAGGTGCGACTGGGCTAAGCAGCAATATCCAATTGTAATCCAATGAACCTGTGTTTGGCCACCCAGCTTAGGAACTGTTGGGCTAGATAGCAAGGTTCAATCGTAATCCAATGAATCTGTGATCAGCTGCCAGGCTAAGGGGGCCACTGGGCTACACTGAAAGATTCAATTGTAATTCAATGAGTTTATGATCAGCCACCAGGCCGAAGCTCTGCAGAGCAAGAAGGACTGACTTAGCTACAAAGCAATAAATTTGCAATCAGTCACTAAGCTTGCACCCCACCATGTGGGGCTAACTGACTGACCCAGTTGTAAGTCAGATTTGTAAGCAGCCTCTAGGCCTAGGCTCTGCTAAGCAAGAAGGACTGACTCAGTTGCAAAGCAATGAATCTAAGATCAGCCACCGGGCAAGCCTGCCACTGTGCAGGGCTGACTGACCAGCTGTAAGTCAGAGAGTTTGTAATCAGCTGCCAGGCTCAGGGGTTGCTGGGTGAGAAATACCTCTTCAGGTGCCAACTATTGTATCTATGCTCAGACACAGCAGGGAGGGAGAGATTTATTTAGATGTAAATCAGAGAATTGTGATCAAGCACCAGGTTCAGGCACCGCTGGGTGGAGCAGGTTGCTTCCAGTGGGCGGGGCTATGAGGACCCTCACGTGGAAGTCGCTGGGTGCAGCGCAGTCCACCAAGGTGTGGGCGATGAGTCAGCACTGGGATCCCCACAGCTGCTTCCCCACTTCTCTCCTCCAAGCCACCACTGCAAACCCTCCACACACGTCTCCTCTCTGCCATCCCTCCATTGGAGCCCAGGGTAGGTGGTTGCCAATGTATTGGCGCTGTGGTCACCCTAGTACTTCTCTGTTCCCAGCACTCCCTTAGGCTAGTAAATTCCACGGTTGTCCCCACTTCTCAGCTGGATGCTGCTCTCCTCTCTGCTGTGTTTCTGTAGCTGGGACATCCACTTGGGGGACCAGAACCCACCTTTCTCAGGTGGGGGTCTCGGTTCCATCCCTTTGGCTCTGCCACTGGTGGAAGCCCAGCCAGCCCTCTTATGTTTCCACGATTCCCACCAGTCACATTGTGATGAAGCAGCCTCTTCTGTTCTGTCTGTGGTTCTAGGAATTCTTTCCAGCTGGTGTTCTGTTTGTAATTCCAGCTGACTTTTTCTCCAAAAAAGTAATTTCAGATCTGACCTGAGAGAAGATTGGTGTAGCTCCAGTTACTCCTCTACCATCTTGCTGGAACCCTCCTGAAGATATTTTTAAATGAAGTCATCATCAATCATCTTTCTTATATGATTATTAATTGTGTTTGCTAATCAACATTTGCCCATCCCAAAGTCATAAAATTTTCCCACATCTTTTCTCAGAATTTAAAATTTTACTATTATATTATGTTTATGACTATATATTATGAAATGAGCTGTTGTATATGGTGAGAAACGGGTTCAAAGTCCATTTGTTTCACATGGCCATCTATTATTCCAGTACTTTTTGTTAAAAACAATAACTTTCTGGCCCTTCTCCTGGAGGATAACCTCTAAGCCTGTAGAATACCCCACCTAATAATAATGTCTTTGTTTACCTGGGGATCTTGGGCCATGCCAAATAGTCTATGCTAACAGTTTATTTATGATAGAAGCCTTGTGCCATGCAGTATTATCTGGATTTTGGTGGGTTCTGGAGACTAAGGTTAGCTACACAACTCATCTGTCATGCATTCTTCACTGACCCCCAATAACATTTTTGGACATTGAGGCTTAGTTGAGATTCTGTGTTTGATTATGATACTTTCCAAGAGAAGTTAATTGCTGTCTGTTTGAGGCTACCAGAGGCTTGCACCTCTAACTCTTATGTGCTTTTTCCCACTGCTGATTTTAATCTATAACTTTTCATTGTAGTAAAGCATAACCTTGAATATAATAGTTTCTCTGAGTTCTATAAGTCCCTTTAGCAAATTATGAGACCTTAGGGTAATCTTGGAGACATCTCAAGCCATAGGTAATTGTTTTTAAAATTAACCAATCACATATGTAGTCAATTGGACTACATGTTTTATTGCATATTTATTTATTTTGAGCTCACTGTTTTTAGTGTAGCTTTATGTCTTCTTCATATTATTATGTCTCACGTATTTTTAAAAATTGTGTTATTCTAAGTACTTTGCACTTTTTAATACATTTTATAATCAGTGTTTTATTTTCTACTAAACATCATTTTTAGAATGGGAGCATGATAAATTTAAGACCAATTAAGGGAGAATAGATGTCTTAAACATATTATATATTCTAATTCATGAACATGAGTGTCTGGTCATATTTTTAGCCCTCTATTTTTTTATCACAATATTCTCAACTCTTGATTCCATCAAGTGCATTTGTCTTTCCAGAAAATCTGTTTGTTCCGCAGCACAAAAGCTTTAGAACTATGGGAATATCGCTGTTCTGTTGCCAGGACTTTGGAGGAGATCAGTTCTCAGGCTATCGGCATGAAGCACTAACCAGACATGGTGGGCCTCTGCCCAGATCTGAAATAATTTTCCAGTATCAACAGTGATGTTAACTCTCCAACATTAATATTAGGAAGAGGATGATGACCTGGAGGGAGAAAGGAAAGAAGTGAAAAAGATAATTTCTCTGCTTGGCCACTGGAACCTTGCGGAGAGCAGGGACTGTGTATGTTATTACCTTGTGTCCCATACAGGGCCCTGTTCCAGTGCATTATAAACACTCCATCATAATAAAATAAAATATGAAGTTTAAATCATTGATGCATATAACTTTTATTTGTCCCTTACTTACAATAAATCAGTTTTTAGTACATTCAATATTTAAAAGACAAAAATATGCTATATTTACAACTTTGATTCATGTAACATTTTAATATGTTGTAACAACTCTGATAACTTCAACATATATAGGAATGAAACATAGAAAACTGCTTCAAAAACAATTTATAGAGTTTTCAAAATAGTACATACTTTTCTAAGTTTTACTTAAATAATACAAACAAACAAAAAAGCATGATTTGACTGATGAAAATCATCTACCTGAAAAGACACTATGTCTACACTTGGAGAAAACTGATCACGTCACATATCTTCAATTGATTTTTTTAAATAAAAAATTATGTATACTTTTAACATTTATTACAATTAAAACTTTTAATCTTTATAATACATTTTCTTTTATTATGCAGAAAAATTATTGTTTAGCTTTCTAATATTCAAGGTATTTTTATGGATAAAGTCAAATTCTGCTAACCGTAAATTATAGTTAACTGAGGCTCTTAAAAGACTCAGTTCCTACTTATAAGGTATGAAACCTCATTAATTTCAGCTGGGAATGAAACTCAAACTACATAGTAAATGCCAAATCAATATCAAATTGATGATATTTTCTGTGCTCTTGTACATAGGTAAAATAATGAATAAACCCTGTTTATGGAAAATGTTAACAAAGAGATGATGATTGGAAAATATCGCTTAGTAGAATTTATTCCCTCTTTAAGTGTTTGTCCTTTTGAATAACAGAAATATGGAGGAGACTCCTATGATGTGTTTTTATATGTGTTTACTATTTTTACAGATTTCTGGAAACCTATTTATCAATGATCATATTAAATGTGAAGATCTTTGTATCACAGGGTAATGACCATTTGGGAAAACCCAGCAGATAAGGGACACTGAAAAAGCAGATGAAGAAACTTACTAGGCTAGTTGAAGTTAGTGACTTTATTCCTCAACGACCTCAAGATGATAATAGTATATCATTCATAGAGTAACTGTGATCACAGATATGGAGGCTGTGCATATACTCAAATTCATGGACCCTACTTATGAAGATGGCTTTAGCTTCTGCTGTGACTGGTATTATTGCCTCTTTATTCAATTGAGTTTTCAATGATAAGATACATCAATTATATAGAAGTGCAGAGAAAATAATATAACCAATATGATTAAACAGATATTAATTTTTTTGCTACTTAGTTATTTTCTTAATGTCAAAGAAAGAAAAAAATTATATACATCCCCACAGCTGCATTTCCTTTTTCTCACATCCTCCCCAGGGGCAAACAATGTTTTGCAGCTGGTGTACATTTGCTAAACTCTACAAAATACCACCAGAAAACCTTCTAATAAAGCAACATTTACTTTATTTGATCTCACTGAGACCATTACATTTACAAAATATATTTGTGAGTCTTAGAGTCAGGTTTCAAGTGGTTTATAGTTTATCTTTTAAGGTAGAATATTTATTACAATTGATAAAAAAAGTAGTGTGATCTAAGAGTAGGGGATGAATACAATAAATTGAGAGTTATGAAATGGGTCTTTAGAAGTGTGCTGACAAGTGAGCTACTTGCCCAGATTGGCAGATTTCTATCTCTGATAAACTGATTTGTGCAATTTCCTGAAGCAAACCATGGAGTTATATATGGGCTTAGTCTTACTTTTCCCAGGCAAATGTTTCCGGGAACAAGTAACTAAGTCATCAGAACACAGATCTATATCAGCAGTTTTCAAATGGTGTGCCACGCAGATTTTAGCAATTGGTGTATGTGTGCCATGAGATCCCATATTGACACAATGGTTTCAGTTTTTAGTACCATGTATCTGTGTTTTATGCCCAATACTATATATAGTTTTGTCAATGGTCCGTATTTTATTGGACCTAAAGCTGGTGACTGTAACACATGCTATTATTTGTGTTTCAATGATTCAGAAAGTCCTATGCCCAATTAACTACTACATACTTCTAAGATTCACCCACATTTTAGAGATCTTCCTAAAAATTCATATTTTAGTACTTTTGTAAATGGATTAGTTTATAATTTTGTGATTTTAAAACTGTTTTGTGAATATTTTGAAACTATATTATAATATTAAAGTTGCTATCAAATGCAATGGTTACAAAATTGTTTGTTTCTGTGGATTCTTTGGAGAAAGTAAAAAACCATAATAAGTAAGTAAGAGCCCTGGCTGGTGGCACAGTGGGTAAGGCGCCGGCCTGCAAACCCAAAGGTTTGATTCCCTAGCTGGAGCACATAACCAGGTTGCAAGCCAGGTCTCCAGTCAGGTCTGTGGCTGGAGGCAGGTGAAAGGCAACCATACATTGATTGATGTCTCTCTCCTTCTCTGCCTCTCTCCCTCCCCCTCTCTCTGAAAATAATAAATAAAATATTTTTAAAAAGTAAGAAAATCACCATATTATGTCACACTTGCAGATAAGTATTATTTCTGGCTGTGATTCTGCTCTTTTTCACTAGAGAAAGAAAAGTGGTATCTGTGAGACATAATGTGTACATGTCCAAGAATCTCTGAGAGATTTGGCCCACACTTAATCAAATAAATAGGTTACAGATATAGGACACTTAAGAAGATAGCCCCTGGCTGGTGGCACAGTGAATAAGGAGCCAGCCTTTGAACAGAAAGGTACCTGGTTCGATTCCCAGCCAGGGCATGTAACCAGGTTGCAAGCCAGGTCTCCAGCCAGGTCTGTAGCTGAAGGCAGATGAAAGGCAACTATGCATTGATGCCTCTCTCCCTCTCTGCCTCTCTCCTTTCCCTTCTCTAAAAATAATTAATAAAATCTTAAAAAACAAAAAGAAGATAGCCAAAGTTATCTTAACCTTTTAGTTTACAATAGCAAGGTCAGAACTTAAACAAAATACAGTTGAACAAAACCAAACTAATTTTGAAAGGTTTACAAAGTCTGCATCCCCATAACTGATTCAGAATCAGTTAATTGTATGCATAAGTATATACTCTGTACCATTGAATATCTGTTTCAGATGAATATGTTCTGGTTAATGAGAAAGGAACTTGCAGAGAAATAGACACGTCTGTCATTAAAGATTTAACTCTTAGAATTAATAAAGGATTAGCCTTTTAAAAACTTGATGCTACTACCTAAGCATATCTCTCCTGCCCTAGAAGTTTCCTACATTAAAACCTAATAATAACCAACCACATGTATGATTGAACACTTAGTATATTCTCATTCTTCATGAAGGTGCCTAAGATGTCTGTAATATAGATACACCTGTCCAGAAAAAAAATCAGCCATTATTAGTCAGGTCCTAGAGCTTTTGGACTGGGGGACACTTATGGACTGGTGAAGGACTTACTCAGAACCTTGAGGAGACTTGACATGATTTTTACAGGTGGCAGGCTTACGACCTCACTGGTCCAGCACCCACTCTTCTTTAGTGGGAGCCGGGCAACCTAGGCGGGTGTTGGCATTCCAGGCATGGTTTGTCTCACCACCGTACAGCAGTAGCATGCATAGCTTACAGTAAGAGCATCTTATACATACGTACACATTGGAACAAAGGAGACTGTATACACACTAGAACAAAGAGGCAGTATACCAAAGGCAAAACCTGTCTGCTCAGGGTTGCTATGTTGGCTATCCTTGGGGCTCTGTGTTCTGGGGCTCTGAGAGTAAGACTCACTTCAAGGCTCTATCCCCTGCTGACCCAGCAGGAAAGTCCAACCAGGCATAGACAGAAATTCTCTGGCCTGACATATGAGAATGGTTTGCACAACAGTATAACCTGGAAGCAAAGGACAGCAGACTGGAATGCTCATGCATAAATAATGAAAACTTTATAGTCACACATGCATGAACAATGAAAACAGTGCTAGTCAGTGGGGATGTTAGACACTGTTGAGTGAGCATGTGTACTTTGCGGTCATTGCATTCAAAATGACTGAGTGAGTAGCAATGAATCTGCATCGCATTTTGTGTTAAGCTTGAACATTCCTACACAGAAACTTCAGAAGATTCAGAAGGCTTTCAGGGACAATGTAATGAGTGCAGTACAAATATAAGTGTGGCACTGATACTCCAATGGTGATTGAGAATCTCTGGAAAATGATCCACATTCTGGAAGACCTGCAACAAGCAGAACACCTGAGAATGTTGAATGTGTATGGGCTACAATCAACAAAGATCAGTGACTGACAGTGTGAGAACTAGAAGCTGATATGGGGATTCCAAAAACTACTGCATCTGAGACTTTAACACAGGATCTTAGCATGAAGCATGTCCCGGCAAAATTGGTTTCTTGGCTTCTGCTACCAGAACAGAAGGAACATTGTGCTACAGTTGCTAATGACTTGACTCAAACCACTACCAATAAACCAGATTTCCTCAAGGTCATAAGTAGAGATGCATCATGGGTCTATGGTTATGATCTGGAAAGAAAGGTCCAGTTGTCCCAATGGAAGTAGCCTAGTTTTCTATGCCTGAAGAAGGCATGGAAAAGTTGCAGCAAGATCAAGACCATGTTAACTGTGTTTTTACTTTTTTTAATTGGGAAAGTGTTATTCATCACAAGTATGCCCCTCCAGGCTAAACAATTAATAAGGAATACTAGTTTAATGTTCTTTATGGATTAAGAGATACAATATGACAAAAATGGCCACAGCTATGGGCAATGGTGATAGGCAGCTTTATCTTGACAACATGCCTGCTCATGCATCATGTTTCATGCAGCATTTTTTGGTGAAACATTAAATCACCCAGGTGATTCAGCCTCTGCTATAACCCATATTTGGTAACCTGTGATGTCTGTCTTTTCCTAGTACTAAAATCACCTTTGAAAGGGTCAAAATTTCAGACTGTCGATGAGATTCAGGGAACTATAATTGGGCAGCTGATGGAGATTGGAACTGTGTGAGTCCTCAAGGTGCCTACTTTGAAGGGGACTGAGCGGTCATTGTCCTATGTATAACGTTTCTTGTATCTTATATCTTCTTCAGTAAATGCCTCTATTTTTCATATTATGTGGCTAGCTACTTTCTGAATTGAAATATATATATATATATATATACACACCATATGTATGTATATACACATACTGTACATGTATGTATATAGTATACATGCATGTATGAGTAGATAAATAGCAAAAATATCCACATCTCTTCATATTTCTTGACCTTCCCCTGGGATATTACATCCATTAAAAAATTTGATAGACTTCTCTTTGACCCTCCTTCCCCATTCTATTTAAGGTTTCCACTAGCCTACGTGGGCCTTTCTGTAAATTAGAAAGAACGACTTGCTTTAGGCAGATACATTAGAAAAGTTGACACCATTCCAATGGTTCAGAACACAAGGGGTACTTCTGTGAAGAAAATGGTCCCTCCTCTTCCTTCCAGCTGACTGAGTCTTTCCCTGAACACAAATTCAGCAAGTTTGATGAGAATTTCAGACCTCATTTGCATTTGGTCATATGTCTTTCTGTGGTGTGCCAAACGCACAACCATTTGAGGGTGCTCTGTCTGTTTTTGTAACTGTAGTGTACATTGCCTTTCTCTTGAAGGTTTGTTTTCATAAGAATTTAGTATAATCAACCCATTCATCTACTCATATTTCTAAAAGTGGGCATTTTCCTTACAAGAGTAATTCTTACCCCTTACACCATTGTCTTCTAGGTAGTCTTTTCCATTCACCATTAATGTTCACATGCTGTTCTTTTCTCCATTTAGCCACACTTAATACATTTTCAAATGGCTGATTCCAAATTATTAACATGTTTTTTACTCTTTTTATCTTATAAAGGTATCAGCTTTAACTCAGGAAAATGATTAAGCCATGCACAAATAGTTTACTAAGTAAAGAAGCATTTTCACTTAACAGTAGTTTTTTACTTTAAACATATCTTGAGATTTCATGTATCTTTTTTTCATTATAGATAAAACTCAAACCAATTTCTTCTTATTTTTGAGCACACAGCTATATTCTGTTTTCCATTTAGCTTTTGGGTGTGGCCATGTGACTGACTTCTAACCAACACAATATGAGAAAATTGTTTGAGCCACTTCTAGCCATGGCTGGCCCAGACTTCCCAAATTGTAGTGCTCTTCTCCTGTTTACCTATGTAATATAGACCAGTATTGCAGAAGTATAGAGCACTTTAAGTGGTGAAATTAGAAATGGGGAAAATTGCCAACTAATTAAAGAATGACCTCTGAACTGGGTGAGCAAAAATCACACATCAATTATATTTGAGCCATTATATATTTGTGGGATATTTTTATAGTCATTAGCTTAACTAATACATAACCATTACTTTCAAGTAGAATATCAGGCAAGTACCTTGCCTGGGAAATGAACAAACACTTCCTAAGCAATGGTAGGTTCCAAATTATATATTTATCAAGGTTTTATTTGGATTAATATTTCTATTTCATATATATAATATATATAGTATGTGTGCATATATATGTGAACATGCATGTGTGTTACAGATCATCTATATGTTGTATACATATATCATATGTAGATCACATATATGCATTATATATTTTTTCTACATAATATATTATGTGCAATCTAATAAAATGTTCCAACAAAAATAATAGAGGAGAGAAATCAACATGCAAGCATTTAAAAATTGAGAAAAGGTAGCTATCCTAGAGATAAAAGGAGTGAAAGAAATTTTTGAGAAATCAAACACAATATTGAGTTTGGATGTTTTAAACTATTATACTTTATTATTACAATTTTTGAAACATTGTACATAATTTTGCAAATAATGTATGGTACTTAACATTTTTGTAAGGTTAAATACTAGGATCATGTCACATTTTATTAATTATGTTCAGGAATACTATAAAGTCTGAAACTGGACACCTGTTTAAGCCTTGAGGTGTCTAAAAGTTTAAAATAAAAAAATTGTAAATATTTTTATGAATCTTTGTGTGTGAACATTTTATAAAGTACTAGATTGAGATTCAAATTAGTCTTTAGTTGTCAAAGCATGTCTTGTCTTAACTTTGTCACTTCAGAGACCATTTTATCTCACAGTGCTGTCCATGTATCCTTTGACTAATGACTTTCAAAGAAAGTTGGAGTTTATTAAGATATCCATATACACTTTCTAAATCAGAGACAGAGCAGTAATGTTCTTAAGAAAGCAGTAGGCAGCAAGTCTATTACACTATGAATAGTTAGAAACATTTTAATTATCAGAGAATGTTCATATCTATAAAAATGTCCAATAAATAATTTAAGGCAAACTTAGTAATAATTTACAGTGTTGAATTATTTAAACACAACCAGAAACCATTGCATATGAGTAATTTATTTCCATGGTTACATTTTTTCTTAAAAATATAGCTTTTAACTGGGGGGTATAACATCTCTGTCTATCACATTAAATATAAATTATGTTTTAATCTAAAATTTTTCAATGGGCATTTTCAAAATTACACACATCTTTAAAACTTATGAACATTTATTTAAAGTGAACACTGAAATGCTGAAACTTTTAAGGTGACAAATTGCCATCTTCTATTGTATTAAATTAAGAATCATTTATCTTTATTTTGAATACAAGAAATGAATATCAAAGACAAGAAAGTTATTAACTCTAAAATTCAAATCTAAAGTAACTTTCAGAAGAATACAATGAACACATACTGTAATATATCATTTAAGCATGACTTGTACCTATTTTGTGAGGTTCATTAAGTATTTGTCACTCTGGGCAAAATATTTCTTCAGAGAGAAGAATCAGCCTCATGTATTTGACTGATGCTTTCCTAATACCCCTTGAGCCTTTGCAACAATTTGGACACATAGCAAGTGTTCATGCTTGAAGTAAATGGATTGATTCCCAATGACAAGACTAAGTGTGAACTTTCCTGTTACTCATATTAGTGGTCATATAAAAAAATGGAAATGAAACACAAAGGAAGAACACATTGGAACATATAAGCAAAATCACGGTAACATGCAATGTCTTTTGTTATCAAAGTAAAGACGCAGTGTATACTTATTCTACACAACAGTAAAAAATGTGGAAGAAAACCCTATGATATTAAATTTTACAATGAATATTTGGGACATGATGTTTTATTCACTCTTTTATTACATTATTAGCCATAATTTGGCACACTATTATAAGCCAAGCACTTGGCTAAGAACTGCATGCATTATCTTTATTTTTTGCAGCCATCTCATGAGGGATATAAGAATATGCTCAGATATATATGTGTATCTTTCAAAGCAAATACCTATGAGGGTTATCATATGTCAGGCACTATTTAAATACTTAATAACTATGAACTCAATTTTTATTATCACCTTCTAAGGAGATACCATTGTTACTCTCATTTGCAGATGAAAACTGAGGCAAGGGGAGATTAAATAATTAGTCCATACTTGCACAAAAAATTAAGTGGTAGAAGAGGTTCAAACCTAGTTGCTCTGGCTTTAACCTGGAAATTACAGTGGTTAAGACATCTATCTAAGAGCAGACAGGTAATAATTGATAAGGAAGAGATATTAACCTAAAGTCTACCTGTAAAGCTATTCATAGACCTAAGAAAGAGTTTCCAACTCTAGCTCCTAAATTCAGGGATCCCTCTACTGGCCCTCCTTCTGCTGTGCCCCTTTCCATAGAGAAAGGAGTATGCAGAGCTGGGGAGTAACCTAAAATCCCTTCCCAATGCTCCCCTAACTCCTATACTGGTACTTAAGCCTACAGTGCCCAGGACATGAGACTCATTGCTGCTTACATGGCCTGCTCATGCCTCTTCTCCAGCTTCAATCTCCTAAAGTTGACCACGCTTACGGTGTGCAACCTCTAGCCCAAGGTATTACCACGGGTGGCTTTTGAAGGCGTGTGAACTGAGATTGAACAAGCAGGCTGAGGAGTCTGCAAGTTTGTTCTGGAGGCCATCCTTGGTACAGGCTGGGGCAGGGAGTTGAGAAGGGATGCATAAGCCATTGTCTAAAAGTCTGTAGACAGCTTACAAGTTTCTTTGTAACATTTTAGGTATAGGTTGTAAAATTTTTATTGTTGATATACTCTTCATAGATATTTTATTCTCACTATATTTTATATAAAGGAAGTAAAATGTTTTCTTTTTCTTAGCTATTGTATCGGGTTAGCTATTTTTTCCTTGCGGTGTCTCTCACAATGAATAATAATGTATCATTTTATTGAAAAACTCTTCAAATTTCAAACAAAAACATTGTAAAAAATTAATGTTTTATTAGCTTTTACATTAGGAAGACTAATTGAAGGTTTAAAAATAAATATATTTAAAACAAGGCAGAAAAAGACAAGGAGGAACAAACAATCATAAATGCTCAAAACTTCTTATCCAGAGAGGAACTCCCAATTCAAAATATAATCATTTTAAATTAAAAGTTAAAATACTTTCATTTTGAAAATGGAGCTTCCAAATCTTAGTCATTCATGAGTGTCAACAAGATACTATACTGTACTGTACAGAGCCAATCAGTAGAGAAATGCTATATTTGTCAGGAAAATAATCTACTACACAACAAGTCCAGATAATTTTTGTATCCTATTAAAAACAGTTTCCTATGTGACCCTTTTGAATAGTTCTTTTATTAGTATTAGAAGTCATTATTTCATGAAGGTGACATGGAAGTACTTGTCATATGTAGCTAGCTCTCTTTAAAACATCCCCGGTGCTATAGGGAAAGGCTGAAAGGAAATCTTAATCAGATTTTAACTTTTCCTGCCCTGAAATTTGCTTTCTCAGCATGCAATGATTGCATAGTTCACTTCTAGTTATAGACCACAGCACTGCTCTGCTCAGTAGGAATACCTGTCTTTCTAAATTTAAGTCTTTACACCTCCTCTTTTTGGAGCAGGTCAGGAGATATTTAAGTAGAGATCCTTTTTTATTGTTGATTTATTATTATTGTATTACAATTGTTTCATTTTCCCCCCATTGCTCTTCCCTATCCCTCCTCCCCTCTCCCATAGTCATTCTCCCACCTCCTTGTCCATGTCCATGGGTCTTTCACATTAGCTCCTTGTCTAAACCCTACCCCTTCTTTCCCCATCTCTTCTCCCCCAACCTCCCTCCTCAGTAGAACCAGAGAGTATCATGCTTAGTAAATAAGTCAGGGGGCAAAAGATAAATACTATATGATCTCACTTAATACAGGAAACTAATGAACAAAACAAACAGACAAGCAGAATAAGTAGAGCTTCTTAAAACAACTCCTTGTTTTTTAATGTTGATCCTAAAAACAAAAAGAAGGATAATTAACAAACTGTCTACGCAACAGCACTCTGTGGATGAGAAATGTAGCCTATAATTTTATGGCTCGCCAATGCAGCCCTTAGGTTGGACATGTTTAGAAAAATGCAAAAGGATATGGAATTTTCTGCTGTGTATCATGTAAACCATAGAGAAAGATGAAATTCAACCACATATGTGGTTTGCTAGAAAACTACATTCTGTTACTCAAAGAAACATTTAGAAAAACAGATGGTTATAGAATTTTTGCATAGATTTCAGAAAGCATTCATATTTGTATTATATTATGGTGTAAGCTGTGATTACATATTGCCATAAATGTTTAAAAACTGATATATTTCAACAAATGTGTGATTTGTTGAATAAAATTATTGATTAACTTCCTTCCTCCACCCCCTTGTCCTAACCCTCACAGAAATGAAAAATTATTGGAAATGGGTGTGCAAAGCAGCACATTTCAAGAGTTTGCAAATATTTTTACTTTGCTGAAGTTATTTAACCTATTTTTGGTATTGGGCTAATATATGCTGATGATAGTATATTGACAAATACTAATGTGTTGTACATATCTGCAACATTCAGCAAATGATACAGGAGTAAATATTCCATGGGTACATCATTTGATTGCAGATTCTTCGTAGAATCACATATGAGTATGTATGAGAGTCTATGGTGCTGGTTACTGGGGATAAAATAATAAATAGAAATTAACTTCTTTTTGCATAATACAGTTTATGCTTTTATAATGTCTAATATAATTTATATAAAGCATGATACAATTTATGCTTTATTAATGGCCCTATTTTGAAAGAGAAACAGAGGCAGGATACAAGATATTAGCATTAAATCATATAGGCTATGTTGTACAGGAAAAGTTCAGGTTATAAGTTAGAAAATCATCCCTTGCCAGGACACACTGGTTTCAAGAATTTTGTATTATCACATTCAATAAAGTTAATGATTGTTATCATGGTTTAGCATATCAGTGTACCAACTGAGAGGCTCAACCATTACTTTGGGGTTGGTTTGATATTAACATTAAAGTTGCAGAAGTGAAAAGGTTTTGTTCATATTTTTAATGTTTTTAATTCCATCAAGTGACATCCTCTGACATCTTTACCACTAGTCCTAGGATTACTAAATATTAATGAACCTTAATATCCTGTGTTATTGATTTTTAACAATAATTGCCAAAATAACATTTGCATAAGGTTTGCACTAAATCATACTTTGCCCTCATCATTTTACATATATTAACCCATTCTTAAAATAACCATATGATGTTGAGAGTATAATTATTCTCTGTTTTGGAATGGGTCTTTGTTTTGGAAGTAATTAGAAACCTCCTTTAATTAATGAATTTGCTCATTAATCTTTTATTCAGCAACTACTTATTGAATACCTATTCTATTGCAGGATATTTAAAATGGGTATAATGCTATAACCTACCAAAAAAATCTTTCATCACAAAACTTATTATCTAATGGTGGAGCAGTTAAACTAACCAATAACCTTAGTTTAATAAGTTTGAGAACACATATAGAGAGACTGCATTAAGGTCACAACAGAGGGTCATATAAAAAGTTAGAAGGGGCTTTTGAAACACTTCCTAGCATAGTGACCTTTAACCACGTAACAGTTACATAGGAATATGTTTGAGCTGGAAACAAAAGTCATTCTAGGCTAAGGGAACAATATCTATGAATATACTTTGATTTTTCAGCATTCTTTGTATATAGCCATTTGTACTTTTGATGAGTTTAGTCATATGCTCTACAAGGATGATGGAAAAAGTGAGTCCTTCAGCAATGAGAAAACCTAACTAAGTGTCCAGTGGCTAAATATAAAGGATTTTGTGTCCTATTTAATTCATGATAAATCTCATGATACAATGAAAGCTGTGTCTGCCTATTAAAAAGTGCAAAAATCAAGAATATCATTAAACTTTCATGTGAGTAAATAATTGGGCTATTTAATTTCAGGTGGGTAGGATGAGATACTAAAAATATGGGAAACATTATAATTTCTCCATCATAAAGTTCTTGCAAAATACCCATTTGGGATAATTTCTAAACTATTAACTTGGTAGTTCAATACAGTTCTTCACAAATATATGTAATTTCCCCTAAACTGCCTCTTGCTACTAAAATTATTACAAATACCCTGCTTCCGTTTCAGAGACAGAAGATAGTATTTTGAATAGAAATTTATGCTACTTATTTTTATATTTTAAACACTCCATGATCCAAAGGTGTCTCACACTAAATACTTCAAGCAGGAAGGGTAGAATAGCATTTAGAGCACTGACTCTTGAATCAGATAGATTTCACCTTCCCTAATATTGGCAATGCAGGTGCTTCTAATGCAACATTACTTTGTAGAAAATGCCACCAAAAGCTCGCCATTTCAATTTCTTAGGCCTGGAGGTTGTCCCAAAGATCTTATAGTGTTTTTTTTTAGGTGTGTGTCAGTCATTGGTTCTTTATGATTATCATGGCAGGCAACACATTTCCAACCTAATCATGTGGAACATATGAAACTTTCTCACTAAACAAGGGGACAGAACACAGCCCCTTTATTTCTCTCTATAAATAGGGACTAACAGCATCGAAATAGCTCTGTAAGTAAAACTTTCTCCTGATGCAGGGTGGGGCAAAAGTAGGTTTATAGCTGTATGCAAAATACAGTTTAATCTTGTATTATTATTTGCTAATTATTATATTATTTTCCATATGAACAACTGTAATCGTACCTTTTCCCCACTCTGTGTGCTTCTCTACTCTCTTGAGTCATTTACATTCTAGAAGTGGGTGAAAGGGTTTACATGTTTATAAAACAGTTATCTTTCAATCTTTTTTACACACACACACACACACACATAGCCAGAGGATGCATTTTGTTTTACTCTCATTTTTATAGTATTAAAATATTCAAAATGGTGGCAAAGAGTGTCATTTTGGTATCATTATAAGAGAGTTTAAAATTGAATCCAACTTTGTGAATTTTAATATTTCCTTCAGGAATATGTTCATAATGCATATTGACATATGATTTTTAAAAGTCCAGGAATAAAAGTTGAAGCCCATGCCCTTAGTTCTCCAATGTTGCTCCTCATTGGCTTATGATCACTATTCCTGGGTCCATATCTATGGGTTATATTTTTTCTCTACATGGAGCATATAAGTACACTAACCAAGCTGCATCCATTGGAGAATTTTCCCCTAAGGTATTATTTCAGCACTATTTAAAGCAAGGTTTTAGGAGTGCAGCAGTTCATTTGTGGTTTGCACCTATATAGGGTAGATAATTTATCTCTAAATCAAGCTTAGGGGTTAGTTCTCCTGAAAGAGTGTTATAAAAAATACACCATTAAAAAGTAGGTGTGAGATGAAGGAGAAGAAATGATGCAATAGTAAAAGAGATGTAAGACACAGAGCAATTTGTTCATGTTACTTCTTTGTGTCTTATGGATCTATTCAAGCCCAATTCCGTACGCACCACTTTCATTTTATAATCTGTTGTAGTTGGGTTCACAGGAATTTATGACTTCTTGGTCTGATACAAGCCAGCATGTTAGGGCTTGCTGAGGCTACAACATCACTTGATGTTTTATTTTCATTTGTTTTTAAAAATATTCTATTTATTATTTTTAGAGAGAGGGGAAGGGACAGAGGCAGAGAGGGAAAGAGACATCAATGTATGGTTGCCTTTCACCTGCCTCCAGCTAGGGACCTGGCTGGAGACCTGGCTTGCAACCTGGTTATGTGCCCTGGCTGGGAATTGAACCAGCAACCTTTGGGTTCACAGGCTGGTACCTTATCGACTGTGCCATCAGCCAGGGCCCAGAAGTAATAATGTCCTTTCTTGATTGTCCACTTATCCCTAAAGCCAACATGTTTTTTAATGATCTCCAGAAAACCCTGTGGCTGAGGATCATTCTGATTTTGTTGAAAATTGCACTAATTATAACTATATAGTCCAGAAGCATTAGAAGAAGTATCTAAGTCTTCAGGATTCCCAAGTTCATCTACCCACATTCACCATCCCAAGTTTCAAGGTCTCAAATTTCCCTATTAGCTTCCTGATTTCAGCATATTGGGTTTGCTTCACCTGAGAATCTATTTTTCTTTAACACCTAGACAATGTTAAAATTAGGTTGTTTTGCTTGATGTTCATGTCTGCCTGTCCTAAATTGCAAGAGATGAGTGTGTTTTTAAATGTCACAGAGGAAGCATGCTAATTATCACTTTTTTTTTTTTTTGCTTTAAATTGTGGCTTAGTAAATCTGAAATTCTCATTTTTCTCTTGGGTAAATCAATGGCATTTTGCAGCAGACACTGAATTCCAGGCTACATAAGAGCTACTTATTCTTCCATGCTTCTTAAAAACCAATTATTTTGATCAATTAGCATTTTCTTCATCTAGTATCTGGCCCAAGTTCACTCTAGTTAAACATCCAAGCAAATATTCTGCTGTGACTTTCCCAAGACTATCAAACTTTAATTTGCCCCAAGTGATAGGGTCCTTATTGCCCTTGGTTGATGAATGATTCATCTTGTCTCCAGAATCCTATCCTTAGAGTTGGCTTCCTAGGGCCATGCCTACCACCAACTCTCTCAGATTCAGTTACCAAGAAATAGGGGAAGATAGGTTTTCTTTTGAAAGTCATAAAGTGATAGTGATCTCTAGGGAATAAAAAAAAAAAAAAAAAGACAAACAAAAAAGAGTAACAACAACAAATCTTATAAGAGAGCAAAGCAGGACAGCAAAGATGGAAAAGCTGAGAAATAATACAATCTCAGGATATTCTGGTTTTGGCCTAACTCACTGGAGCAGTTATCTGGAATAAATGGATGAGCATTGCACCCTTTGGAGGCATGGTGTACTCTTCATTTTCTTCCCAGTAGCAATCAATCTTTGGCTCTGAGTTCTTCAGGGCATGAGGGACAATGTAACTTCTAGGGATAAAAGAGCACTAGCCAGTGGAGGGCAATTTGCTGGAGAAGGAAACCAATGGTGGACCTTTAGAACCTGACTGTAACTGGGAAAGAGGTATACCAGAATGACAGCCAGTAAGGGATATAATGGAAATTTCAGTACAGACACATGAATGTGGCAACACAATTTCTTCTACAAGAATAAAAGTATTTTGATTTCTGTACCTGTCCTTCTTCTCCTCCTCCTTCCCCTCCTCCTCTTCTTCCCTCTTCCAATTCTCCTTATTCTTTCATTCATGTTCTCATTCTTTAAAAAAAAAAAATTAAAAATTATTTATTATTTTTAAAGAGGAAGGGAGAGACACAGAGAGGGAGAGAAACATCAATATATGGTTGCCTTTCACCTGCCTCCAGCTATAGACCTGGCTGGAGACTTGACTTGCAACCTGGTTATGTGCCCTGACTGGGGAATTGAACCAGTGACCTTTAGGTTCCAAGGTCTGTGCCTATCCACTGAGCCACCAGCCAGAACCTTGTTCTTATTCTTATTCTCTATCTCCCCCCTTCTTTTTCCCCATCTTTGCTCAAATATCACACGCTTTGCATACATCTGCACACCCTCACAGTGTTACTTTTTGCTTTCAGTATGGGCCACTTAGGCTTGAAGCTGTGGCAAATAAAGTGGGACAATAACTAAAACACCAAAATAATCACTGAAGTACCAACTTAGTGGTATTAATCTTTGCAGTATGCAGCTGAGTGCTAAAAGTAGTATAGAAACACCAAACTCAAGGATGGGAGTTGGAGCAGGCAGAAAGCTGACCTTATCCTGTCCTGACAGTGACTAACTGTCAAAAATATGGGATCGAAAACCTTGTTAGACCATTTGAAACTTCATTAGCTACTCCTGAGAATTCTGGGCCAGCTCTCCAGAAAATAAACAAAAAGCAAAACCCATATAGAGGATGCTCTAGAAAATCTTTGAGGCATTCTCTCCAGAAACATCAGACACTGAGTATAAAATTAGCAATTAAATAAAATTTAGTCACTGAAAAACAGTGTTTATGCTGTATGATCAGGGTTAGCAAACTACAACCCTTGGGTTAAATTCAGTCCATGCCTGATTTTATTTTTTTCCCCCAGTGGTCTATCTGGTAACTGACTTTTTTATATTAAAAAGTTGTCAGCCCTGGCTGGTAGCACAGTGGATAAGGCGCTGGCCTGCGAATCCAAAGGTCGTGGGTTTGATTCCCCAGCCAGGGCACATAACCAGGTTGCAAACCAGGTCTGTGGCTGGAGGCAGGTGAAACGCAACCATACATTGATGTTTCTCTCCCTCTCTGCCTCTCTCCCTTCCCCTCTTTCTAAAAAAAAATAATGAAATAAAATCTTAAAAAAAAAAAAAAAAAACACATAAAAAAATAAAAAAAAGTTGTCAAAGAAGCAACGCAAAGCAGACTATAGAATTAGATTTCCCCCAAACTAAGTCAGTTTAGAGAGACATCTAATCCTGGATTCCACTTGCTGCTACTTGTCAAGGGGAATAGTTTCCACCCTCCTAGGAGGAAACTAATTGTGTAGGCAGATTTTTTTCTCAGAGGTATATTTAGTAATACCAAATTAAAATAGATTGAAAATAATATTCTTTAGGTCAACATGAACTAGTGATTTCCTACTAGACAGTTACAGATAATTCCTCTCTAGGTTACAGAATGCTCAGGGCTTTGGTTTGTATGTAAATTTGCCCCATTACCACCCCCAGGCAGTGAACCTCCTTAATGTAATATTAGATTCCATGACAACAGTCCAATTCTGTACTCCCTGTTCCTAAAACACACACTCCTTTTATGGTCACCTCAGCCTTCTCAGCTCAGGTAGTGCCATGGTGACACTATGCTGTTAAAAGTCTATGTCACAGTAGCTTTCAAACCATTTGGTGGTTTTTTTTCAAACCATTTTTGTTTTTATGATGGCCTACAGTAAAATACACATTTTACTTCACTACTCATCTAAACACAAAGCTTCACAAGGGAAAATATTTTTTTCCTTTCTTTCTTTTTACTGAGGCACTTTTTTAATGGTGGAGTCCTTTTTCTGTTTTTAAATATTTTTTCAAGTTTAATATAACCAAAATAAAATATTGAATCAAACTTACGATCATGGCAACTGAGAAATACACATACCTAATGTTTCAGGTTTAACGTACTCCAAAGTGAAGGAGACATATACAATTTAATGAAACATTTAGTTTAAATTCCAAATTTAACTGTTTCCTTGGAATCTTTATAAAACACTGAAACTTAAATCATTCTATCAGGTGGGAAATTCTCATTGTGAAGCAAGAATGTTATTTTTTTATTTGGCTGATGTTTATGAATAAAAAAGCAAATAAATTTGTCTTTATGTTATTCATAATATTGATTTTGTGTTTAACTGAGCATGAAAATTTATATCTACTTGAAAAATGCTGATATGGAATTCAAATATAAATATCTTTATTGTCATAACTGACTTATAAGTTTCACATTCAAAGCACATATCTCTCCCTATAAATGTGAAGCATGGATGTACTGTGTGTACATACACATTCATATATATAATTATATACACACAAAAATAGATATAAGACATATAAAGGCATATAGATTATATGTTATTATATTATATGGTTCACAATCTATTAAACAATAATTAAATATATTTTGGTAAGTTCTTCATACTTTTTCTCTTAAGTACAAATTTTAGAAAGGTTTAAAAACAATTTATTATTTGTTGAAAAGATATTGCCTGCCCATACAAATGTATGTGTATATACTGTTACAATAAAAAATCCCTTTGTGTTTTAAAGATAAAACTCTATTCACTGGTACAATTTATTAAAATAGGATATATTTTGGTACATGCAATTATTATTACATAAACTTACTTTGAAATTGAAAATGAATATTTAAATTAAATCATTTTATAGACATTTCAATTCATTAATCATTTTTTATAAACTCAAATGATAGCAAGGTGCTTTTGACACTTAGAAATGATAGCTATTTTACTGGGGAAAATTTGTGACATTATCTTACTGAACTGTTTTTAAAGACTCAATTTTTTTCATCAAGTCATAGAAAATCAGAATTATTTATAAAAAGCCACAATGTTTTTTGTTTGTTTGTTTGTTTGTTTGTTTTTTATCTATGAAGAGGATATTTGAGTTGACTCAGTTTTTCCTAACTCTGTTTCCTAAATGCACTTGTAACATATGGGATATCAGGATAGCACATGGAAACGTTTTTTACTAAGTGTAATGTATTCTGTCTTGGTCTTCTCTTTTATATTATATAGACCTATAAATTGATTTTATGATTCATAAGCAGGTTATGATCCTTTGAAAATAATAATCTACTCTAGTGTAGTAGCTCTCAAAGTGTGGTGGAATTAAAGACAAATTATTTAATAATCATCACTAAAAATGCATGTTTGCTGGTTCCCAAACTTGGCCATATATCAAACCAGCTGGAGTTCTTGTTAATACACAAATTACTAGGCCGCAACTTCAGGGATGCAATACAAAAGACCTGGTGAGAAACTTAAGAATTTGCATCTTATACAAATTTCTATATGATGTGATTGCTTCTGGTTTGGGGGATACCCTTTGAGAACCTGGTCGAAAGGGAAAAATCAAAGATTTCCTCCCACTGAGTATTAATTTTATTAGATCCTTCCTCAGAGTTCTAAGAATGCCCCCTTGTGGAAACCCAAGGTAATTGTCTGGAAGCCAGTGCTTCCTTAAAACAGGTGTTAAACACAACAGAACTAATTTTAAGGCAGCATCTCCATCTCCCTTAGGAAGGAGAACAATGGTGGTTGTACATGGTAAAACAAAATGCTTAAAAGGCCAGAAGTTAGACTCAGATAAACTTGGATTCAAAGCAATCACTGGGGTATATAACTTTGAACAAGTTACTTAACTTCACTAATGCAAGACTTCCCCATCCATAAAGTGGTATGAAAATGACACTTAAGGTCTCTATTAATATTGTTGCAATAATTACATATATTATTAAATGAAGACAGGAGCATCTCGATCTAGAGTCCAGGGTGTGGCTAATCATTCTCCCTTTAAGGTTCTGGGATGTAACACCTGGACCTTCCTCGTGTCAAGCCCTTGAGAAAAGCATCTTTCCCCAGATATATCAAAAAATAAGTGTTTGCTTATTTTTTGGACCAGTCATCATTCTGAACTCAACAAAATCTCTTTTCTCTGTTGGACTTTAAAACTGCTTCCGCCCCCTAAAGTTGGTTGCTCCTGAAGAAGCCATTGCACTACCCCTATCCTTGCCGAAGTCAAAGCCAAAAGCTAATGGGCCCATCTGATACCAAGCCATTCCAAGGGGTCCTCTTCGTGCTGTGGCAGATGTGGCTCACGTGTGTGGTTAAAACTGTCTCCTGTGCCCTGAGACCTGCCAGCGGCGCTGGCACAGGCATCATTCCAGACTCCAGTCATTATTTGAGGAACAGGATTAGAATACATCTCTTAATGCTGTGCCGCAACCTCAGATGTACAACAAAGTGGGGCCCCACTCCCCAGTGAGCAGCTCCTTTGAAGCACTCAATAATTTCCACACTCCACAATCACATGGTCCAAAAATAGTCATTCTTCAGAAACAACGTTGAAAGCCACCACAAAACAATACAAAATGACTTGCTTAAAAAAAAAGGGGGGGCATATATTTTCTATTGGTAATAATTTGCCTGTTTTCTCATTATCTGAAAATAATTAAAAGAAATTAAAATGATCAATTCCTGTCCTAAGGAACTCACTGTATAATTGAGGAGATAAACATATGCAAATTTCTCTGGTATAGAGATAATTCTATTTTCCCACATTTGAAAAATTCTAAAATCTGGGTGATTTGCAGTGTAATGTTTGTGAAAGTACAACCTGTCACTAAACCAGTACTATATCTTCAGTCAGTGGCATTTCAGAACAAGACCCAGGAAGGTTAGAAACTTTGATGCAATATCAGAGTTTATGTAAAGGTCTGGCTGAATAATTTCATGTTAGACATCTATTGGGAGAAACTTGGAATGGAAAATGGAGATGCTAACTTCTATACAAACATACACACTCACAAACACACTTCCTGTATGTCGCCATATCACCAACACTACTACCACCACCATCACAATCCCGATTCATAATTTTCACTCTTAAGGTGTTTTAATGTGAAAGTGGCCTATTCCTCACCTCTAGGAACCAAGCAACCTCAAAGCAAAATGATAAGCATAGAATAGACCTCAAATATTTGTAAGTAACAATATAAAAATAAACCTCAGCAAAATATTCATTAATTTCAATTTAAAATATTAAAATATTTTAATAGAATACAAAATATGCCATTGTATTCATTTAAGAGACAAATACATATTTGTCATATGAATATGGAAGAAAGAATACATATTTGTATTCTTTCATGACACAAATACATAAATATGGTGTATGAAGTTTTAAAATTGAACCTGGAAGTTGTAACTGCAGATATGAGAATGAAAAATATGTTGGTATATTTGGTTACATTGAACAGGGAAAGAAAAACACACAGCTATAAAAACACTCCTACATTTGCTTAGGAAATGACAAAACTTAAATGATGCTATGTGAGAAACACTGTCATTCATGAGCAAAGGGTGGCATCTGAACTAGCTTGTAATCAGCAGCTCTAAGCTCTGCAGTCTAACGGAAGTCTTCTGTATGGTTTAAAATACCCACTTTTAAATACATACACAGTTTAAGACATGCACTATGATTATCTGAAATAGATGCCCAGAATTTATCTGCATGGTTTTTAAATTGTGATGTCAACAAGAAAGAAAATTTTTGCTGGTAGAAGCATTTTCCTTTATAATGTACCATTCATTTCCTTCACAATGTACTTTTTTTTTTTTTTTTTTACAATGTCTCATTTAGCTGTATCACAGCCATACTGTGTGAAGTTGAAAAAGTTGAAAATGATTATGAATGGTGCTCAGTACTCTATCAGGATAACTCATTCAATATACATAAATAGATGCAAAATGTGTTAGACCTATTTACAGAAATGCAAGAATAAACCCATATAGTGTAGTAAGTGGCTTTACACTTGGCATTAAAATTTGTCTGACTTTGGACAAATTGCTTAAACCATTTAAGTCTTAGCTTCTTTATATCTAAACTGGGATAACAACATTCACCACATGCCCTTTTGAAATATTTAATAAATAATCTTCACCAAATATTGTGTCTAGCAACTGTTAAGAGCTCAACAAATTGTACCTTTATAGCTTTATTACTCAAAGTAGAGTAAAAAGCACACATGGTATGAATTAAGTTGTTTGTTTATCCTAAAAAAATATGTACAGAAAAATCTCAATAAATGAAAAAATATAAATGTCCAAAACCATTTAGAGAATGACTCTTCTTCTTTTTACACAGTAACTCACAAGAGGATTTATTTAAATATCACATTCCTTGAATTCATTTAAAACCTTTGATTTGTATGGAACTTTGTAGGGACACACATCAAATGAAGCATGGTATAGCTATATGCATTTTCAAAATGCCAAAATCCATACACTTATTAGAGCTGCATATTAAAAATTATTATTATATCTGAGTATTTTATGCATTAGAAGAACTTTTCATTTATAGGAATGGAAACTGAAAGTATCTGTGAGATTAGTGAAATCTGGGCCTAGATTTATGGGCTGACAATATCCAGCTCTATAAACTATATACACAGGATGGAGCACACCTATCATGGTGACTGTGGGCCTGGGGGTAGGAAGAGTGGAGCCAAAACCAGGCTGAATAGAACTCTTTTTTATTACAGATTAGTAACATGTCAGAGCATATAGTATAGAATTCTGAGCGGTTAAGTCCTCTGAGGGTTTCTTAGTGATACATACTAAGGAGGTATTCAAAAATAAAAGAAAATATCTTGGTCATATACATCATACAAGCTTTGACCAGAAGTGGCATTGATGTAAGGAAAGAGTGCAATTTTAGAGTACTCTAGAGGGTGTATTTTAAAAATTATCTTCTGGTTCTCCCTGTTTTCACTTCTCCTGCTTTCTCCATCCAAGAATTTGGGCCAATACGGTGCTATTCCAGGAAAAGAAAATGAATGACAAAAGAGAGAAAGGGAGATAGAGAGGGAGAGAGAGAGAGAAAGAGAGAGAGAGAGGAAGAGAAATAACTAACATTTCAGTATAGCAGCATAAACACACATACACGCGCACACACACACAAACTGCTTTGGGAGTCCCCTACAGAGAAATCAGAGCCAGTTTCATGGTCCACTTTGAAATTCTACATATTAGACATTTATTTTTGAACATCAGTTTTTCTGCCTGAAGTCTGATGGAACAGTAGAACATGGATAATGGCAGAGAAGATATGTACATTATATGTGATCACTACTCTCACTTCCTTGTGCCAATTTTTCTATCATTCACGATGCTGTGCGAGCCCAAAATAACGGGAGACTCATGAGGTCAGTGATGCACCAAGTCAGTACAAAGTAAGCATGTTATCTCAACTACTTATGTCAGGATCAGAGAAGCATGATTCAAATCCGGAAAAGATATCAGTGGTGTTCTAAGAAACAAGAATGACATAACCCTATTGTATCCTTTCTTACTCATCCTTTTTCTCTGTGTTAACCAAACACTGGCATGGAAATCATGACAGAAAGAAAAGGGTAAGTTATGGCAACATGTAGTTCATTTTTTTCTAAGCCTTTTACTCAGTAAGCTAAAAGTAGAGAGCATGGGATGGATGGCGTGCATAATGGGAAAGTTAGAAGAGCTGAGTGAGGTTTGTACATTTCCGCTCTTCTGGTAGGAACAAAACACACATGCATGCAGGAGCTACAAAATATGAGTGTGATCTTAGTGATTTGCATACAAATGCTTTTATGTAAAATGAACCCTTAAAATTATTAGTTTTAAAAATTTAATTAGAGTTCATATAGAATATATTAGTTATATTTAAATATACAATATAGTGACTTGACATTTTTATACCTTCCCATGTAATCACTGTACTTTTAGTGCAATTATCTGTCATCATGAAAATTTATTAGATTACTATTCTCTTTAACTTTTTCTACCCACCTTCTCCTCTGACAACCATCCCTTAAAATTCTTTTTAACCTGAAAACATGTAACTCTACATGTTAAGCATTTACAAAAGTAAACAAAAATAGAAAAGATTTATACAAAAATTATACAAATAAAGCATTTAAACCTAACACTGCACAACATAAAGGTTAATGGTGCAATTCATGCCAATAATTTTAAAGTCTGCTTTTTCTTTACTTAGAATACTATTCAATTGGAATTAAAAACCACTATGACAAGCAGAGAAAGAGCGCATTGAAGAAAGAAACACATTTTATATTTTAGTACTGTGCAGCCTATTTTTCCTGCTTTGTGACAAGGAACCTTGTACATTCATTTTGCACTGGACCCTGCGGCTTGTGTATCCAACTCCGTACAGAGTTCATGTAAAATGTAAAGGGAAGAGAAGTGAGAGCGTTTCCCCCTATATTAGCAAAGAGAGGAAGCACTATACTATAACCAGAAACACTTGTGAGAAGGCTTCTCATTGCTTGGGTGGTTTAGGAAATCTCTGGCTACAAAAACTTCGTCCTCCCACTTGCCAATAGCCTGCTCTACTTTTTAGCAGCATCGGTGAGCCTCAAAGATTTCCATATCTTACTGAAGGAATAACCCTTCATGCATGTCCTTGCTTATTAATCTCAGGTCTGGGAAAAGCAGGTCACTCTGCAGTAATAGTCTGTTCACTGGATCCAGACCATCACAGTCAGTTTCATGCAGAGGAATGGCATGAGTTCTGCTGGAAAGGTACTGCAAAATTATCTAGAGAACAGGGTTAAATGTTAATTTAGCTCATCCAGTATCAGGGCTAAGTCAAGAAAATCAGCACATAGGCTTATTGCCTATTTGTTGCATTTTCTATCATAATCACAACCAAAAACCTTAAGTGCATGCCCCTAGTCACAGAAGGCAATCTTGGAAATAGCATGATTTTGGGGATCTTTCATGGATCAGAATCAGGATTCTACCATTTACCAGACAAGTTAATCACTCTGAATAGGTTTCCTCAATAGTGGATCAGTATGTTCGTATGTTTTTCTAAAAAAAAAAAAACACAAAAGGTTATAACTGAAACAAATGAGCTATAATAAAGAGAAAAAAGATAAATGGTGACTGAACATTTGGGATTCTTGGGCATTTTAGAATCTGAGCTCCTTTGCTACATTTAGGAAATCTTCTTATGAAACAAAGTCTTCCATTAAAATACTGAATGCTAGACATTCACTCTCCTGACCTCTCTAGCAATAAGGCAAATTGACACATCACATGCAGATACCCAACAATTGAGTTAGTATGATATTAATGCAAAGAATTAGACAATCCTGAATCCTTTCCACAGAGGCTGGCATCAGCAGGCCCAGTTATTCCAGGTTGCAGAAGCATGAGGGTGACCCCTCCATTGGTCATTGGAATGGCCATTGTCCAATGTCAACGGAGTAAACCCTGGTGACTGTCCCTGTGGCATCAACAGTAGTGCCTATTCTCAATTGTCACTGCACCATAATTTATAACATTGTTCCTCTGTTGCAGAGATATTCACCTTAGGTCTATGCCTCTCCAGAGATTCTAGGAGCAGCCTGGTAAGTTTTAGATATATATATATTTTTGGCTTATGTTAACTGCAGTTGTTTTCTATTACTTGAACTAATAGCTCTGATTGATGCAACAGTTGATCATATGTTCAGATATCTCAAGAAGTCTTAAAAAATGAAGTGGAAATAAATAATAATTTATTTCTAAGCCAAGATGTCTATACTTTATAAGAGTCAGCCAAATCTAATTGATGACTGCACTCAGGAGGAAACACAAATGGGCATTCATTTCATATTACATTAGAGAGGAAACAACTGAATCTAAATGTATGATATCACTCAAAGAAAAAGTGAGCTGGAGGGAAAGAGTGCCCTTTGCTTCCTGTTTGTGTGGATTGAACAATTCCACATACAAAACATACAAAATTCCCCCAAACAATATGGCATTGTTATTCCTGAAAAATAATAACAGGTCCAGGGCCTAGCTAGCAGAAGACTCTCAAGAAAGGCTTTTTGAATTGACTCTATAAAGCATGTTAAAAGGAAATGTCCTATGTGTATCTTACATCCTGAACAAGATGGCTTGTATTTTTGATGATCATAGAAAAGAACCCAGGAAGCCATGTATTTGGAGCTTTCTGAGGATCAGCGAGCCATCTCATCTACACAGAAGGATGTGTACCGTAAAAGACTTGGTCAGAAAGAATTTTAAGGGTGCTGGGATTTTAGAAACAAAAATCCACACAAGTCTCTCTTCATTTGTGCCACTCCTTTGAGTGGCAGAAAGAAATTCAGTCTGAGGCTCCAGAACTTTCCCATTAAGTTTAGTTGACTTCCTGCTTGACCCTTGCTCTGGTATTTGCTTCTTTTTTCTGCAGATTCTCTGAGATTGTTTGGTTTCTCTCTCATTCCAAGAATCAATTGTATCTTTCCGATATTACACAAAATACTGTTTTCTTCGGCTTCATCCTATGTGATTTATGATTAAAAATGGCACAGCCTCAAGTACTATGTCTTTTTCCTTTGCGCCTTCAGACTTCCTCTGCCTGACCAACTGTCTGGTTAGGCTATGTCCTGCCATTAACCCACCAACGAATACAAGGAGAGAACCAGTGTCCACATTTATTAGTGGCAAGGCTTCAGCAGCAAAAATATAACCTCCAACTAAGAGAGGACTGAAACAATAAGCACTATAGCACTCGATAAGAAATGTGTGTCAGAAAGTTTCAGTCTTGTACAGTCACTTAACAATAACATGAATGACCCAGAGAGATCACACATTTTCACAACGTGGAAAGAGGATTTGCAATGTTCCTCTTCATAGCCCCAGTATCTCAGACATATCTCTAGGCTTTACCTTCTCACAGGACAGTATCCCAAGTAGGAAGTCAGGGAGCAGGCGTTAAAGGGGCATCTCTTTGTATGACTCTTCACTTTTACCAGGAAGGGATACTTTTTAAGAATCTCCTAAGAAGATCCCCCTTCATCTCACTGTGTGCCCCTTCCCATCCAGAAAAGTAAATAGTAAATACTCTGGGGTAGATCCCTTAACCCCCAAACAAAAAGTGTATTTATTTAGCAAGCAAGAAAGCGTTTATGACCTTTTGGATAGGTAGCCAGTGATGGGTGTCAGACCATGGCTTCCATCAAGGTTGAGGGAAGCAACTTCTTCCCACAAGGTCTCCAATTTGAAACCAGAAGTTTGAAGCCATAATTCAGTTTTCAGTAAACAGTCTAGATTTGTTGTGACTAATGCATACATTGTAGCATTCAGTCCTAAAGTGGGACACTTTAGTGTCTGTGATGAATGTCCTTGCTCCTGTTTCCTGTCGTTGTAGTTGAGGCATGATATAAGGCTGGATGATGACAGCCGCAGTGGAGCTGAGGTATCTGCGTGAAGGAGATGAATCACACCGGTGCATTTTTCTGCAGGAGTTGGGATCACAGCAGGTGAAGGATGATAACTGCAGGTGCAGATGGATGAGTCAAAGGTGGAATTAAACCTCGCTTTGTATGAGCCGTTCTGCCCTCAAGAGCCGGTGGAGACCTGGCCTCTGGTGATAAATGTTAGAGAAGAAGGAAAAGGGATGGAGTTGAGAACTATTTTGATTGCACCAAAGAAAATACTGCTGATTTGCTGGCATATCTGCTAAAATAGAAGAAGTTAGGCTAGACATTTAAAACACCATTTTTAACAGAGCAGAAAGTTCTCAGTCAGTATCAGCTATATAACATAGTTTGTAATTAATTACTTGTGTTAATGTGGTAGGTTTGATTAAAACAATCCCCACACACTAGAACCATATGTGAATTTTTACTCTTTTGTCGTAATATCTGCTCTAGAAAACAGTCCTGAACTTGAATCATAACCTTATTTTATCTTTAATAAATGTATTGGAAAAATGTCAATATAAAATGATAGCAATGCCCGTAGCAATCGATTTTCGGGTGGATAAAAGTAGCAGTAGCAATTTCATATAAAGAATTCTTACGCTGACATTTTATTCTCCTGATTAGATGCAATAGCTAATAATAATATTGATTATTTCTTTTTAGCCTTGTGTTAAGGATCTTACCTTCAGTGTATTATCTTTATTGGTTATATATACCCTGTCCCCAATATAGCTAAACCAGCTTTGTCTAATTAGGGCTACACAGCTAGTGAGAAATGAAGCTTGTTCTCAAATCCTGGACGTGCCTTCCTTGTAATAGGTTCCTTTAGAGAAACCTGTATGTCCCACAATCCCTATTATTCTTTGGGATAGTAGCATGTAGAGATGTGCTTCTCAGGGTGCCAAGCATAAGAAAAAAGAATGGAAGAGACCTACAAAAAGTTACTGCTCCAGTCCTGAATGAAGGGGACAGAAAAGAGCGGGCTGATAAAATATTGCATTTGTAGCGGGTATAAGTTGAAATTCCCCAACAGAAAAAAACAAACAAACAAACACAGAAATGGAACCTACTGGAGATGATATATACTTTTATTTATTTATTTTTATAACAGATTTTTAGAAAAATATTTTATTTCATTATTTTTAGAAAGAGGGGAAGGAAGAGAGGCAGAGAGGGAGAGAGACATCAATGTATGGTTGTGTTTCACCTGCCTTCAGCCATGGACCTGACTGGAAACCTGGTTTGCAACCTGGTTATGTGCCCTGGCTGGGGAATTGAACCTGCTGCGACCCTTGGGTTCGCATGCCAGTGCCTTATCCACTGTGCTACCAGCCAGGGTGATATATACTTATTTTAATGAACTGGTTTACACAATTGCAGGAACTGGCAAATTTGAGGTCTGCAGGGTAGGCTGGATGACTAAGGCAGAATTAATGTTGCAACTTGAGTCTAAAGGAATCTGGAGGCAGAATTTCTTCTTCTTTTGGGACTTTCAGGGCTTTTTTCTAAAGGCCTTTAACTGATAGGATGAGACTCAAATTATAAAGAATAATCTACTTTAATCAAATCTATTGATTCAAATGTTGTTCATACCTAAAACTTCCTTTACAGCAACATCAAAACCAGTGTTTCACCCCAAATTTGGTATTTGGGAACCATGATCTATTCAAGTTGTCAAATAAAATTAGCCGTCAAAGCAGGGAAATGGTGGTTGAAAAATGCTGCACAAAACATTGGAAACATAAACAGAGATGTTCAAGTATTACCTAGTATTTTCTATTGCTACCAAATTATAATGTTGGTAACCTTCAATGCCCATACTTAACAATTACATACAATAGTATCATTTTCTTTCAGTCAAGATAATATACGGAAGCATTTTCAGTAGTAGTAAGTGAATCATTTAAATGTTTTCTAACAATTTCGTACCTGCCATGCAAAATGCCCAGCATGAGGTCCAAAAAGAGAAATGACATAATCACTGTTCCCAAGGGGCTCCCAATCTTTTGAGGAAGCAGGAAGACAGAATGCCAGCATAAGAAACAATTACATTGTTTTCACTATTAGTTTCTGTGTCAATGTCATGGTTATTACACTTATTAAAGCTGGATTAAGTCATTCTTGTCTGATAAACTGATGACAGTGAGCTCTGTAACTCCAAGAATATTTTCTTTTCATGAATAATTTCCCAGCACGAACAGGAATATTAACAAAAGTTTTGAGAGTAGTAATAGCCACTTGCTGAAAATATATTCCATGGGCATTAGAGAGAAAAGAATTATAAACTGTAATAAGTTAAGAAAATATTAACAATAGAAAGCTATTCTAGTTACATTAATTACATATGTATTACACTAAACTTTTAAATTTCCAAATGCCATGTAGGTAATAAGCAAAAATATGAAAAGACTCTTGCTCAGACACAGAATCAGTAGAAAAGTAGGCATGTACTTTTGACCTCCCTAGGACTGCATTAAAAATATCGCTTTGTCGCTGCTACCTTTGACTTGGAGAAAGCTACTTAAACTGCAGAGCCTAATCCAGCTTTCCTGATAATAATATCAATTGGTTTTTACAGTTGAAAAGATTAATGGTGATTGCACACGTGAGTGTGCCAAGCAGCATCTGAGAGTGGTGTGCTCTTAGTAAAAATGATTTCCTTAGATTAAAAACGTAAAAGAACACAGGAGAGTAGCTCATCGCTCTGTGATTTTATGAGACTGCTTGTTATACTTTGTATCATTTATATCCTTTACTTTGGTATATAAATTGCTAATGTGATGCAAAATAAACTTTTGTCTATTTTCCACCTGCATCAGTGCAGCTGACACACACATGCCCTCTTAATGAAATATGGCATTCAATTCTACGTTATGAAGTTATCATTGTTAGAGATTACTACAATAATTTCTTGCTCTCACTTAGAGGTGTCTTCAGTTATCCAAAGGCAAAGAAATATACTGTTTTGTACAGGAATAACTAATAGGCTTATAGGAGAAGTTGTTGAAAATACCAGACAATAAAGGTGAAGGGAGCACACAGATATGAATTACGAGCCTGGATTTTGTTTTACACATATTCTCTACAATTCCACCTCTCCAGTTAGCACACTTAGAGGACGACATCTGTGTTGATATCAAATGGGATTGAAGAAAATAGTGTCCTCTGAAGCTATTTAATGGCGGATATGCTTTTCATAAGTTTTGGTTCATTCTGGAAAGGTGTAAAAATAAAGTATGTTTTTTCTTAAATAAGGTAACATTATTGTGCTTTCCCGTATGATCTTTTGTCATTACAGACAAACATCTCCTACATTTAAGAAATAAATTTCTCTTTTATTTTGTGACATCAATGTTGGTAATATTGATAAAGAAAATGTTAATTTTTATTTGTATTTTTGAGTCCTGGGATCAGAAACTTGCTGAGCTAAACTATATATCATTAAAAGACCTTTTTAACATTGTAATGTGTATAGGCAGTTTTAAAAGCAAGTATTAATTGTGTGTATATGACTTGTTACATTAATTATAAAATATATGAGTTATAAAAGGTAGTGTGTTTAACATATATAAAGTAAGCTACATATATGTCACTTGGATATGCAAAGCAACTTAAGTATATAAGTAAGTTAACGGTAACTGGTAGGTATGATAATAATATAAACACTGGTGAGAACGCTAACTATTTTCCTTTTCTCCTGAGGTTTTATCTTTGGATACCTATGCCTCTTTTCTTTCATTTTGCTTTCATCCCTGTGTGGTCTTCTGTGCATTAGATGAATCAGCCATCTTTCCCCTTCTCAAAGGAGAGGCCTTTGTAGAAGATGAACCTTGTTCAACCCTGTCCTAGCCTTGGCTGTACCTCGAACCTTTGTGATCGTGGGGGCCGTCTGTCTTACCTGTAACGGCTCCTAGTCAGTGAGGGTGCCCCAATCGAGAAGACCTCATTCAGCACCCAGACTCAGGCTTACGGCAAGCCAGACCCACAGGCAGCTGCAAATACGTGCCGTCCTGTTTAGAGAGGTTGCAGTTGACAAAAACCAGAGCAGCAGCGTTAAGACACCTATAGAAGCTCCTTTCGGCCAGAGAGCGAGCGGTGCTCAGAAGCTTGCAGAGCGGAAAGAAGGCACAAAGGTGGCCCCCGCCCCTCTGCGCCCTGGAGAGCCCCCCAGCATTCCCCTAAATATGTGTCAAAGGAGATGCCTGCTCTCAGACCACCACTCCAAGTAAGCAAAGGGGTGTCTCCCACACTCCACACTCCCCTCTCCCACCACCAACACCGGGCCTGGATGGGCCACTTGGTCTGGACTCAGGGGCTAATAAATGAGTCCAAGCCCCTGAGCCCTTTAGGAGCCTTCGCACATTTTGCGGGTCTGCTCCTTACCAGCCAGCCCAAGCCCAGCTGTTTTTCAAAGCTAGATGTTTTGGGTGCTTGCTTCTCAGGTGCAGGTTTTAAAAGTTGGGGATGCCTGCTATGGGGTTTAAACCTTTTGCTCCTCAGGGAGAGGCTTAGGGTTGTGAGCTCTCCTCAGGAGACTCACCCCAGGGTGGGTGGGGAGGGTAGCTCTGGTGGGAATGCGTCCGGACCTCTCCTGCCTGCTTCCAGCCCGCCATCTCTTGGCGGGCAGTGTAGGCATTGCTCAGCCGGTTTTCAGGGTTTTTTCAGGGGAAGCTGTTCCTTATGTAACTAGATTCTGTGTGTGCTTGGGAGAAGGTGAGTTCGGGATCCTCTAACGTTGCCATCTCGAACCATAATTTTTCTATCTTCAGAAAAAAAATATTCTTCCATTATTTCCCTTGATCCTATCTCAACTTCCTGTCTCCCTGATTTATGAAGTAGTCCTTATCCTGAATTTGTTGTTTAAGTATTTTTGGTATCATTTTGTAGCCAATTTCAAATAGACTGATTGCTTACGTATGTCCATGAAAACAGACTATCATTTAATTTTACTTGTTTTTAAATGTTTTAAAAATGGTTCTACATAGAATATTTATCAGTGTCTTGTTTTCGTTAGTCAACGTTCCCCAACAATATTTTAAGATTACTCCTCCTGTGTGTGTTATGTGATAATCAAATGGAAGCTGGCCCCTGCAGCTCTCATGCTATTCGCTAGCTTTAAAATATATATAAATGATAATTTTCTACCCAAGCTAAATAAAAGTGCATTAAAAGATTTATTTTTTTGATTGCCAGGTTCTCTGCTCATGATCTATTTTGTAGCCAGAAATTCTCAATCATAAATGTTCATTTTGAATCCAAAGATAGCATCTTGTTTTTCTCAGACACAACTGTAAAGTAATGCCATGATTTACCTCCTAGACACTTAGAAGAGTAATTCTGACTATGGCCTCTGAGCAAAACTAATAATCTGGGGAATTTGAACTTGAAATGAAAAGGTATGAATGTCTGTGGGAGGCAGGGGTGGGTAGGCTTCAGACAGAGGCTTTTAAAGATGCCATCCAAATTGAAGATGTTATATTTAGTTTCTGTAATTCATGTCAGTAATTTTATTTCTTTCAAATTTCAGAATAATTTTATTTTATTACATGTGTATTGAACTGGGACAATTTCTAAATGAATTGGTTCAAAATGTTATATATATTGAGGTCTGTCCAGAAGGTATCCAGACATGTAATATAAAAAATAGAGACATTTATTGAAGAAGATACAAGAAACTTTGTACATAGGACAATGATACCACAGTCTTCTTCAAAGTAGGCACCTTGGGATCTCACATAGCTCTCCGAGTTGCTATCAGCTATTTCATTGTATTTTCCTGAATCTGGTCTAAAATCTTTCCCCTTTCAAAGGTGATTTTAGTTTTGGGCTTTGGAAAAAGCCAGAAGTCGCCGGGTGCCAAATCTGGGCTGTAGTGAGGCTGAGTCACCTGGGAAATTTGATTTTTGCCCAAAAAACTCTGCACGAGATGCCATGCATGAGGCAAGTTCACTATTGTGATAAAGCCACCAATCACCAGTTGCCCATAGTTGAGGCCTTCTGAATCAGTTGAGTAGTTACTGCAGAGGGATGTTCAAGCTTAATGCACAAATTTGATGCAGGTTTGTTGCTCAGCCATTTTGAATGTGCTCACTCAGCAGTGTCTACTGCCACCTTTGATTAATACAGTGAAGTTGTCATTGTTCACACTTGTACATTCCAGTCCACTCTCCTTGCCTGCCGGGTTACTTGGATGTTACGCAGACCATTCTCATTTTGCATTAATAATCATTAACATTCTCTCTCTTTTTGTGTGTATAATGCTACACTAACTGAATTCCATTTCTATTTATGTGGTTCTAACTAGTTCATAAGAATGCACTCAATATTATAATTGCCTTTTAGGTGGCAGGCATTGTTCTTAAATCAGGGAATAAGCAGAAATGAAGAAGACAGAGGGAGTCATTGACTGGCTTTATCAAAAACTAAGCAAATGCTTTATTTGGGTTTTTTACCTGGACTAGACATTTTTACCCTTAATTTACCTAAAAATAAAAAGACAATGCTGTAGAATTAGGTCTTCAGCTTTGGAACATCTGCATGGCAGGCAAACTATTAATTTGTCATTACTTAAATTATATTCTTGACTATATGGTTCATAAGCAAAGAGCTTCCTCTGTTGGGGGCACAGGGGCGTGTTGTACAATAATGGAAGCCTGGTCTTGGAAGAATTTAAGCCAGTCTTCTCTTGTCCTGAGTAATTCAGCTCAGACCTCAAAATTGAAAATTAATAACTAATTTAAAAAATGTTACAATTAATTAGGATGACTTTCTTTTAACTATCCTGATTATAGTAAAGCTTCTTATAGACCTTGTTTAAATATAATTTCATTTTTGTTAAGTGTACTGTGCAGAGCAGACACATGCAGTTTTGAATGACTACACTGTGCTTTTACCTTGTAGTTTCTTATCCAGAGTCCTCCTCATTTTCTTAGTGCTTTCCTTTTTACTGGACATTGAAGTCACCTTAAATATGTGCTTTTTCTACCATCACAGATGACCTTCTGCATTTAAAAAATTGTGAGTGACCACAAAACAAATTAACTGCAGATAAAAAGGAGATACTCTGTACTGAAAGTTTGCCAATAAAAGGCCAGTGGTTGGATGACTAATCACTAATCCAATAATAAGGGTAATTTTATAACATAAATCTTCTTCAACAGAGTCAGGTCAATACAAGGTTTAGCAGGACAAAGTCATCACCTTTATAATCAATCAGGTCAGCTTAGAGTATGAGAACATGATAAAGAAGATTCTGAGGGCAGCAAATATATATAAGATTTCAGACACTAGAGACACTCTAAAAAAGGGGACTGCAGTTCTGAAAAAGGATTCCAAATAAGATTCTGCTTTGACCTACTTCCCCAAGTAATAATACCTCTTTTTAAGATCTATTTTTTTAAATGCTAACTACTGATAGTACTGCCATCATCAACTAGTATTGCAAACATCATAGCAAAATGATCCAACCAAGACACAACTCACCTCTCATATTCCATTTTTTTCTAATCTTCAGAAATTATGTAAAAGCAGATATTATAAATTCAGCTTTTAAAGGATATGAAACACAATCAGACTGTTTACTTCATATAGTTGACTTCATATCATTCTGATTTTATTTCAAATGATATCTACTTAAGCTAAAAAAAAAAAAAAAACCCATTGTTGGGCAGATACAATTGTATTGCCTCATATGCTGCTTGTCAAATGTCCTATCATCTGCTTTCATCCGCCATATGCATCAATGTCTATTATCGTTTTTATTCAAGGCAATTGCAATTATATGAAATTCTTTTTTAAAAGATTTTGTTTATTATTTTTAGAGAGAGAAAGGAAGGGAGAGAGGCAGAGAGGGAGAGAGACATGAATGTATGGTTGTCTTCGCCTGCCTCTAGCTATGGACCTGGCTGAAGACTTGGCTTGCAACCTGGTTATGTGCCCTGGCTAGGAATCAAATCAGCAACCTTTTGGGTTCACAGGCCAGTGCCTTATCCACTGTGCCACCAGCCAGGGCCAATTTTATGAAATTCTTTCTGTTAAACTGTCCACCATCTACCTTTTCCTGTAAGAATGTAAGCTTTTTGAAGACAGAGGATATGTTTGAGTTGTTGCTGCATGTGCAGAGATTAGAGAAGCTCTTGGCACATAATTGCCACTCAGGAAATATTTTTTGAACGAATGAACAAAATAATATGTTGAATGATAATCTGGTAAATGGCAGAGCCAGGACACAAGCAAACTCAGGTTTTTAGCAGCTAGATCTTTTATTTATAGAATGGACTAAGAAGTCTTGGTGATGTCTAAGAATTTTTTTCTGATACTCTATTTCATCTGCTTTTGTAAAAGTATTTCCTGAGATCCTGAATGATAACATCATCATCAATCTAGCTATTTGGGTGTGACCCAACTCTTTGTTCTACTTCTACAATAATCTCTGTATTTAAAAAAATTATAATCAAAATTTATCTCAAGTCCTATTCTTTATCTGCATCCTGAATGCTAATCCATCTTTCTAGAATAGATTTGGGATGAGGTAGCTGAGATCCCTCATGACCTGAGTCTAACTCAACATCGTAGACTCATCTTTTGGCACTTTCCTGTTACTCCTTCAAAACACAACCCCCTCCCCAACTCTGACCACAGTTTGTTCTTCTCTTTACATCATTTATGATCTTCCTAAATCCACTGATATATTTTGTTCTTATTTCTGTCTTTTCTTAACAATAATTTCTTGTTTTATTTTTAAAAGATTTTATTAATTATTTTTAAAAAGAGGGGAAGGGAGAGAGGCAGAGAGGGAGAGAAACATTAATGTATTTATGGTAGCCTTTCACCTGCCTCCAGCTACGGACCTGGTGGGAGACCTGGCTTGCAGCCAGGCTATATGCCCCAGCTGGGAATCGAACCAGCAACTTTTGGGTTCACAGGCTGGCACCTTATCCACTGTGCCACCAGCTAGGACTTATTTCTTTCTTTGATGAGGTCTTATTCATGCCTAAGAACAGGCAACGTGGCATAGATGCTACCCTTTTCTACACTAAGTGGCTTAATGGCAACCTGCACTCATTTATTGCCATAGTAATAGTAATGCTTTTCTTTTTGCTCAGCCTCTCTTATGATATAAACAATGTGCTTCCCTTCACTGCGACTCTGCAATACTTAGATGAAGGACTTGCTCATATCTGACAGTAAATGCCACATGTAGTAACTTAGATTCTAATAAAAAGATGCCATGCTTCCTTCAACTAGACATTCTCACCAGGTAATTAAATGTGTGAATAATTTAAATTTAGTAGCAACACACACATGCTCTAATTTTCTAAATATAACAAAATTGTTATTTCTTACTTTTGTTGTGTGCTGGAGTAAAAATATTTATTTTGGGATGTATTTCACTACAGAAATATCTGTTTTAAAATAAAATCTTAACTTTAGATTACCCTGTTGCTTACTGAAAGTTCTTAAAAGTGCTTACACTCAAATGTAAGATGTTATTTTAAAATCTTTGTGATAAATGTGTGAAGGGAAAATTTAGTTCCGGGAAGGTAATATGAATCAGATCAATGGATAGAATCACACTATATGCCATAAGAATTTTATGAGCTTAAATTTACATTTCAAATGTGCAAAGTAATGTAAAATTGTAAATTGGCAAAGCACTCTAGATAAAATACCAAAGAAACCTGGAACAATTTTGAGCTCCAAGAATATTATAAATTTATAGTTCCTTGTTTATATGCACATATTGCACCAGAGAGACATAATTGGTTTGACTTCACAGTCCACATAACCTAGGCAAATGGTGTCTGAATATTGAGGCTAGAGGGAATAGCTACTCTTGCATACCCTTAAATCCACTGCAAACCTGTTTCCTTTCACATAAAAATGTGATTCTGTCACTGCCTGGATAATATTTGTTAAATGCTTCTTAAGACATTACTAAAAATCCCTTAGTTGTTATGGAAAACTTTTCAGAAAGAAGTTTCTTATCACCTGTCTAAAATCATATCCTGGCCCTCAATACTTCACATGAAATGATTCATCCATACTCTATCCCTGTTTTGTGCCAAACCAACCCCAGCCTACATTCATCCTATTGCTTCTTCCCTCATTGCATCCAGTGTAACCACAGCCTAAAGCTAAACAGGTCAAGGGGAGTGCCCCTTCACTAAACGCACTCTTGTTAAAGAATGATAAAGGAAGAAAATGAGTGGACTGGGCTATCAGATGGACAAAAAATAATTTCACATATCAAAATTGGCCATGAGGAACTTAGTGGGAAGAATGAGACTAAAGTCTACATGACATTGTTTTCTGGACTTAGGTAAGTACTGCCCAAGATTTCTCAAATTTACCTGTTTGGCTTATCATGTTTTCTCTATGTGGTGAAATATGTATGACATCCATTGGCTTGATTCATGAAAACTTATTACATTTTACTGTAAAGATGCAATTTACTCCCCTATAATCTGACATTCTGAGGTTTCCCATAAACTTGGGTCCCAAGTTTATGTTAATAGGTTTAAGGGCTCCATTCCAAACACAAGTCACTTCTGCTTTTATTTGGTCTAGTTCAGACATTCATTTATCCAGCCCAGCAAAGCTCATTCATGGATCTTCTTCTAAATATGAGGCATATAGGCATTGAATTAGTCTCAATCATTCATTTTGTCATTAACCCAAACAAGAGTTCTCAGCTCTGGGTACTAATTTTCAGGCTGGCAGCTCTCTTGAGACAAAGGTACTTTCAACTGTGATCTCTGGGAGTGATTGGCAGAAACTAAAGTCCTGCATTCCTCTACTTCTTAATCACAGCACGAAGGGTGTTGGAGAATTTTTTCACCATCTACAATCTCATTTGACAGAAGCTGCTGCTTAGTATGTCTTATATTGCAAAGAGTCAGAAGAAGAAAATCAATAACAAGATACACTGTTAAAATCAATAAAGCATCAAACATCCCATCTTTATGAGTTAACAATCCCCTATCTATAAATTGGACAATTTTACTTGACGTTGTTTATAAGAAGCAGCATTTTAAAGCTGAGGCAATAAGAATATTAGAATTGTTCTATGGCTTAAAGTTGTAAATGTGGAAAAATCCAAAAGAAAATGGCTTGAATAATGAGTGAAATTAACTAGACACAATGCAAATTTGAAAGTATGGTGACTATCAGCATCAATTTGATCCAGGATTTTCAGCCTGTGATATTCAAGGGTCAGATTCATTCTTTAGTATTGCTCTGCCTTCAAATGCTAGTTTGTTCTTTTTGTTTCCGTTGATAACTGACACCTGCTCCAGGAGGAAAAAATAAATGCTTCTCTGTTTTAGATTCAGAGAGATTGCAGGAATCTCTTCCTCAAATATTCCATAAAAATCCATGGCTTCAACCATTATTGAAAAACTTGGGTGGCTACAGCAGAGCCCAGCATTGTGGGTATTGATTGACATGAGCTGGGGTTGTGAACCCTAACTTGAAACACTAACAACAGCACAGGAAGTGGACTTTGTTGATGCGAAAGGCCCACCAAGTTTCAATCCCTGTAGCTGGAGGTGTGCTCAGTCCCACCAACCTATGTTTGCCATAAAATGAGGGAGGGTAGATGAGTGGAAGTTCTCCATATTCACATGTGGTTAAGCGGTGGGCAAATTCTTTTCTGTTGAATTCATTAATTACTCAAATTAAAGGGCATTCTAGGCTTGTTTTCTGTAGTATATTAGGCAACACTTCATTATACAAACTGGCCTGTCCTCATTGTTCAAGGGAATATAATAACTTTTTTATATAGTTATTATGAGAATTGGAAAAGATAATACATGTGAAACTTCTTTACCAAATGAAATATTTTAAAAATAACTTTTAAACTATCCTGACCCCATTCTGTGAAATAATTTGCAGTGCTGTAAAGCTTTAACTTTTATTAAATTTTGCCCTGGCTGGTAGCACAATGGATAAGGCACCAGCCTGAGAACCCAAAGGTCCCTGGTTCGATTCCCCAGCCAGGGCACATAACCAGGTTGCCAGCCAGGTCTCCAGCCAGGTCCGTAGATGGAGGCAGGTGAAAGGTAACCATACATTGATGCTTCTCTCCCTCTCTGCCTCTCTCCCTTCCCCTCTCTCTAAAAAGAATAAATTAATTTAAAAAATTGTTAAATTTTAAACATTCCCATATCAGATAACATTACATTTTAATGACAGACCTTTTAAATCTGAGCAGTTCAAAGCCAGTGCAATAAAGGAATACAACACATATAACATTTTTGAGAGGAAACTTTCTCCCTAAGTGCAGAGTGCATCAAAGATTCAATAAATTATATCTTTGTGGCAAGAACTACGCTATTGATTAGAAATAAATAATTGTGGCCTTGGCTGGTGGCTCAGTGGATTGGCACTGGCCTGTGAACCCAAAGGTCACTGGTTCAATTCCCAGTCAGGGCACATAACCAGGTTGTAAGCCAGGTTTCCAGCCAGGTCCATAGCTGGAGGCAGGTGAAAGGCAGCCATACGCTGATGTTTCTCTCCCTCTCTGCCTCTATCCTTTCCTCTCTCTCTGGAAATAATAAATAAAATCTTTTAAAAAAAGTAAAAAAGAAAGAATTGTGAAGAAGCACATAATGACCAAATAGATAATTGCATTAGAAAGACATTTATAGAAATTTGTATAAAATGAGTCCACTCATTGTTTCAACTGTTCCATTATTATCTTACCTTTTTTAGGGGAGATTGGTATGGAGGAAGTAACTTTTCTTTAATTTCTAAATTCCAGAAAATGACAAAAAATTAGGGGTGGGAGATCCTATAAATGTTGTCTCAGAGAACAGGCAAATCATTATCATAAATTTTTTTTTTTTTGAGAAATGTCTATTTATGTCCTTTGCCCATTTCTTAATTGGGTGGTTTATGTTCCTGGTGTTGTGTTATATTAGTTCTTTTTATATTTTGGAGAGTAAATGCTTATCAGTTATATCATTGGCAAAATGTTCTCCCATACAATTGGTTCCCTGTTTGTCTTGCTGATGTTTTCTTTGACTGTACAGAGCATTTTACTTTGATGTAGTCCCATTTGTTTATCTTCCCCTTTTTTCCAGTGCCCTAGGAGATACAGCAGCAAAACGATTGCTATATGAGATATCTAAGATTTTCTGCCTATGTTTTCTTCTGGGGTTTTTACAGTTTTGCGACTTACATTTGCCTTTTGTCCATTTTGAGTTTATTCCTGTGTATGGTATATGTTGGTAGTCTAGTTTCATTTTTTGCATGTACCGGTACAGTTTTCCCACCACCATTTATTGAAGAGACTATCTTTGCTTCATTGTATGCTCTTCCCACCTTTGTCAAATATCAATTGATCATAAAAGTGTGGGTTTATTCCTGGGCTCTCTGTTCTGTTCCATTGATCTATATGTCTGTTCCTATGCCAGTGCCTAGGCTGTTTTTATCACAGTGGTCTTACTGTATAAATTGATATCAGGAGTTCTGATAGCTCCAACTTTGTTCTTTTTTCACAAGGTTGCTAAGGCTATTTGGAATCTTTTTAGATCTCATAATATTTGGGGATATTTTTTCTAGTTCTGTGAAATATGCCATTGGTATTTTAATAGGAATTGCATTACATTTATAGATTGCTTGGGGAATATGGACAGATAGATGGACCAACATATAGATGCAAATTAAAGCCACAATGAGATATCACCTCAGGCTTGTCAGAATGGCTACCATCAACAAATTAGCAAACAATAAATGTTGGTGAGGATGTGGAAAAAAGGGAACCCTAGGGCACTATTGGTGGGAACTTAGTCTGGTGTAGCCACTGTGGAAAATAATATGGCATATCCTCAAAAAATTAAAAAATGGAACTCCCTTTTGACTTAGTGATTCCATATCTGGGAATATATCCTAAGAAATCAAAACATCAATACAAAAAATATATGCAACCCTATGTTCATAGCAGCACTATTTATAATAGCTAAGATCTAAGTATCCATCAGTAAATGAGTGGAGAAAAAAATTGTGGTATATTTACATAACGGAATATTATGCAGCAATGAAAAAGGAAATGCTTACCTTTTTTGACAGCATGGGTGGACCTGGAGAATATTATGCTCAGCAAAATAAGCCAGTCAGTGAAATACTAATACCACATGATCTCACTTACATGTGGAATCTAAGAACATAATAAGCTAATGAACAAAATAGAAACAGAAGCATAGATAGATAGAATAAACTGACAGTGTCTAGGTGGGGTTGGGGGACTGGATGAAAGATGATGAAGGAATTAATTAAGAACACTTATGCATAACCCATGGACGTGGATAAAGATATGGAGATTGAATTAGGCAAGGGAGAATGTGGATGGAGGTAAGGAAAAGGAGAAAAACAGGAACAACCTTAATTCCATAAACAATTTAAAAAATTACCTTTTATTTAATCAGTTTACCCCTCAACTGAAGACTTATATCACCAAAAATAGCTGAGATGAGATTTCCCTCATATACACTACATATGCATGCATTAAAATAATCAATCTAATCTTCATCAAGTAACTAGTCTTTTTATCTTAGCTTGTAAGAATTGTTTTAGTTCATCTGCCCTTTTAAAATTTATTTCAAAAAACAATAAGTTTGTAGTGAATATGAATCACGAATCTTGATGTTTTAGAACCAGTAGACAAATATACTAGCTTGCTTATCTAGGTAGATTTTCTTAAAGCCAAATACAAACAAACTAACTAGGATATATTGAATATACAATATGTAAAAGCATGCTTGCTTACATTTCTTGTAATTAGCATCCTAACTTTAATTTCTCAATAACACTGGTTACCAACAACTGAAAATAAGGTTGATGAGAACCAGCAGTTTCTGGAACAGTTAGAGGGCTTTATTAACCAGAGAATATCGAAGTGTTTTCCTTTTTTCCTTTGGCTTGTGATGTCTGAAATGCTTGAGGCCACTAAATAGAACAAGATGACAAGCTTTAAGAATAGAGGAAACAAGCCCTGGCTGGTGGCACAGTGGATAAGGCTCCAGCCTGTAAACCCAAAGGTCACTGGTTCAATTCCCCAGCCAGAGCACGTAACCAGATTGCAAGCCAGATCTCTGGCCAGGTCTGTGGCTGGAGGCAGGTAAAAGGCAACCATACACTGATGTTTCTCTCTGACTCTACCACTCTCCCTCCCCTCTTTCTAAAAATAATCAATAAAATCTTTTAAAAAATAAAGAATAGAGGAAACATCAATGCATGAAGTTTAAGACAACAAATGCATAGAAGCTCATAGTTTGGGAAATGAATATTTTTGCCCTTTTATTTTTTTAAGTGCTTTATTTTTAAAAACATTTTATTTATTATTTTTAGAGACAGGTGAAGGGAGGGAGGCAGAGAGGGAGAGAAACATCAGTGTATGGTTGCTTTTGCCTTCTGCCTGCCTCCAGCTACGGACCTGGCTGGAAACCTGGCTTGCATCCTGAAAAAGTGCTTTAAATATCAGAAATACAATAAAGGCAGCATAACTGCATCACTGAGAACCATCTATCATGAATAATGGTTAAGGATGATTGAGTCATTGAATCATAAAGAAAAGATTTGACCCCCAGCCCTATCTACTGCTAGCTTGAATCAGGCAATTTCTTACTTAGCACATTTCTGTTCTCACCTGAAAAATGAAAAAGTTATAACCTGTTGGATTGCCATGAAAATTATATGGCATAACATGCATAAATAATCTCCTAATTTGGGCCTGGAATATTATAGGTGCTTACATAAATAAGTAAAAATTTATGTTAGATATTTTCCTAAAACAAATTCTCTGTTAAATACAATTAACAAAGTATTATTTTGCTAAATCATCAGAATTTTCTTTTAAATAAGGACAAAAGAGAAAGACCTTGGGATATCTGTATCCCAAAGCAGTTTCTTTACTATGTGGAAAACAATTCTACATGTTTTGAATTTCTCTATGCAATCAGAATGCTATGCAGTTATGTGAGATTTGAAAAGGGATTGCGAAAACAAATCTCTTCCTTCGAGGAGTTCACAGTGAAATCTATAAGCTAGAACATCCTTTTTAACATAATGTTCTAATTCAAGACATTACTATCATAAGGTATTAGGTTAGGAAATATTAATTTTGACTGAACTAATTGATATAAAAATGGTTTTCATAAAAGTTAACCAAGCAGTTGGTGGATATACATGATCAAAACATACCATATTATATATTTACATCTGTTTGAGTTACAAGAAAAATTAATATAGGAGTGTCCATGTGTTCTAAAGAGGTATAAAAGTTTCAGTCATCATATGCTTTAGTAAGTGTCGTGTGTGTGTGTGTGTGTGTGTGTGTGTATGTAGTAACCTTGACTGTATACACTATTCAAAGGGAGGAAATGTTAAAACACAGAAGATGATTTTTAAGTCTTATGGATCCTGGTACAACTCAAGCCTCTTTTATATTATAATAAATTATTATAGCTAATTGTACTTTGAGGGTTACCTATGTAGAAATATAGCCCTTAAGAATGTTATGAGATATCTTATGCTGGTGCTAATATGAATTTCAAATTGTTGTATCATGTTCAATGAAGTTGCAATGCTCCAATTATATTCCAAATCTATAAAATGTTGTTTTTTTCAGAAGCAAAATATCAGGACTTTAAAATAACTGTGTTTTTAAATGAAATAAACTCTTAAAAAACTAGGTTATAATTGTGGTGCTGTGCATTACCGAATATAGGAGGGATTACATGTTTTCATGAGGTGAACTTCTAAGATTTATGGTTAATATATCTTTTACTTCCCTTACTCTCAGCCATGTATATATATATATATTTTTATTTTTTATAGTTTTGGACAAATATTAATCTCCTTCCTGGGATATTATATTTATAAGATTGATATTATATACCTGTATAATAGGGAAATATTACCCTATTTTGTTCATGAAAGTTTTTCAGAAATTAGGTGAGTCTTTATATTGAAGTAAAATCTTTTAGTTCATTGATTATGATCTTTTGAGCTCTAAGTAATTTACGGAAGGTTACCCTCAATTAGGTTGATTATGATCTTTTGAGCTCTAAGTAATTTATGGAAGGTTACCCTCAATTAGGTGGAGAGTGACAGAATGCCATAAGTTATTATTATTATTATTGTTAGTAGTAGTAGTAGTAGTAGTAGTAGTAGTATTTTTAGCTTACCATTTGTGCCATACCAATGTCATCACAACTTTCACCAACAATTTATTCCAAAAATTTGAAAGTTTTATTATATTTGCTTACATAAATCTCAGAATGTATCTATGAATTGATATGAGAGATCTATTTTTACTTTATATTCTATATTGATAGGTAATTTTACTAGTATACTTCCTAGAATGCATTCTTTCCTGCTGCTTTGTAATACTAGCACTTCATATATGGGTTTCCTTACATAGAGAGGTCTTTCTCTGGGCTCCGTTTTCTGCTTCATCATTTAATTTCTCTATGCTTGCGCCTACAACACATCATTTTTTTTTTTTAAACCAGTTTGCATTCAGTACCATTCTGCACTAGTTTCAAATGTACAGTAAAGTGGCCAGAAAACCAACCATGCACTTGACCAAGCGGCCCCCAGCTGCCCCAAACACCCCAGAATTGGCCTGGAAACAAAAGGAGTGAGGCTGAAGGATGGACAAGAACCATGTTTCAACAAGGTTTAGAAGAAACAGGAGAAACAGATTTAGGATTGGCTAGTCTGAATGTCAGCAGCCTCTGGGGCAAAGTGTTTGTTCTTAGTTGCCTGGTACTTTGTCCTTAGAGAAGGAAAATGGTGCCCACAGTTTAAGAGTCTGACAAAGTGGGTAGTTGAAGTAGGTTCTGGAATGGTTGGTTAGGCCTGGGGAGGGCAGCCTCTCCAGTCTGCAAGGCTCTAAATGTCAAAGCATCAGAAATATAGGAAATAAAGAGGCATGCTTAAATCTCCATCTCTTTTCTCTAACCACACATAGTAAATGGTATTAATAATTATATGTTCAAAGACAATTTATGTATTTGCAAATACATGTATTTGTGCTTTTTTTTTTTTTGCTAAAGAATTGCGTATGCACCCTTTACTGTCATGTAGTTTGCTTTCAGTTAGCAATATATATAGGACACCTTTTCATATCAGAGAACTAATTTTTCTCTGATTTACCAGGTCTGCAAAATTTCATTTTATTGATATATTAGAAGTTGACCATTCTTTTTTACAGAAGGACATTACGTTCATTTCAGTCTCCTGAATATGCTTATATGTAATTAATACATTCATGACTATTTATAGAAATAGAGAAGAATGATAAATTAAAGCATCATGCATTTATAATTCTGATGTTGTATATAATGATAATTTTTTCTCATTAGAAATTGTACCAGTTTATAGTACCATCACTGATGTTTGAGAAAGCCTATTTTGCTCACTCTCAAAGACACAAAAAATGAAGTATTTACCAATTTTTTACCTCAGGAAAATTTGTATTTTATGTGTATATATGTGGCATGTATAAGTATATATAAAATACATATATATACATATTAATATAGTGATATATTTGATGACATTTTATTTAGAATATTTAGAGTTATCCTTCAAAGATTTGACTATAATCCTTGCTCATATTGTTCTTCCATGGTTTTGATATTGATACTGTATTAGTTTTATAAATATTTTGGGGAATCTTCCCTCTATTTACATTTTGTGAGTATATAATAGGGATTATATCTATCTTTCATACATGTTAGCGCTTGCCTTAAAATTATCATGGCTTATTTCTTTAATATGTAAATCAGTATTCATGACTCTCACCCATAATTTTGTATTTATTTTCTATTTTTTCAAGATTTTATTTATTATTTTTAGAGAGAGGGGAAGGGAGAGGGGTGGAGAGGAAAAGAAACATCAATGTATGGTTGCCTTTCACCTGCTTCCAGCTGGGGACTGGCTGGAGACCTGGCTTGCAACCTGGTTATGTGCCCTGACTGGGAATTGAACCAGTGATCTTTGGGTTTGCAGGCCAGAGCCTTATCCACTGTGCCACCAGCCAGGGTCCTATTTTCTATTTTGAAATTCTCTGTGTGGTTTAACTTTAAGAAGTCTGAAGATGTTGAAAATAAAAATTTAGAATTATCCGAGTAGTTCATTTATTTAATTCACAAATTAAAATGTAAACAGTGCCAAAATTAGAAAACTGACTTGCTCAAGAATAACTGCATTGTAATTCTCTTAATAAACAAACCCACAAACCCTCAATTGTCCACAGGTGTGCGCTCATGGGCGTGCACACACACACACAAACATGCATTGCTACTAACAATCTTCTAGTGACTCTATGTGTAAACCACTAAGCATAGGAAGCACATTTTCCTTGAAGCCTTCTTTTCTTCATTTTCCTTTTGCTGATTTATTGATCTGTGGGAAATAGCCAACACACCTAGGTTAGCCTAGCTCTGGCAGAATGTTTTGCCAGGTACCCAAGTGCACATGTCACAGGTAAGCTTATTCTTGCTGACACATTCACATGATAACTCTTGCCCAATTAGCTTTGATCATGACCTTGTCCCATTGCACTAGAACTCAAGAGGAGAAATGCCCCCACCCCTGGGATGTGTTCCTCTTTTTGCCTCATTTTGTTTCTAAGCATGAGTTTTTAAATTTGATTTTTAGGTGAGGAAATAAAGCCTCTTTTACAGATGACTGAGAATAGGAATGACTGTCATCCTTTACGGTCACACTCCCCTTCCTAAGTAAATTGGTCTTGTCTTGAGTGCAGGGTTATTGACATAATCACAATTTAACCCAACAACATTTTCACAGAGCTTGCAAAATCTTTTACACAATACAAAATAAGAAAGTTTCCTCAGTCACCAAGTTTCACAAATTGAAAGAAAAAAAAAACCTTAATTAAAAAATTTTAAATACAAGCATCCTTAGTCCAATTTTTTAGAGAGAGTATGGTGCCCTATGTATATGAATTACTATAAGTTTGATTATTTTTGGTTCCATTTCTTTTACAGATAAAAATGTGAGGTTCCTAGAGGTTTATAGAGGCACCATTTAATGAAAGGCTGGATTATTTGACCTGCTAGCAGACTTTCTTCTGAGTTCAACATAGTTGGTATTGTTATTATTGAGGTTTTCCCCCAGGGTAAGAAAGCAAGGTGCTTAGCTACATTTATGGATAGTCAAACATCAGCTGAGAAAATTCTTCCCCTTTATGACAGTTCCATCATGAACATTACCTCTCTACCACAAAAGAAGCTGAAAGAATAGTGAGGATATATCCAATATGATTAAGCTGTATATTTGAATACCTTCACTCCTCAAGACTCGTTCCAGAGCATGGCACTGTATTTGTGGAAAGTTAATAGATACAAATTCATATTTAATGTGGTGTGTCACAGTTTATTTTTGATGCTGAAATTATTTTCTCTGTACAGTATGAACTCAGTAAAATTTGAAAAAGAAAATGCTGTCTTTTCTTTGGAATTTCAGTAGACTAATGTGTGGTTAAAGAGGGAGTTAATTATGTAAGGATGCAGGGATTCTTTAAAGAGTACATTTCTAGTGTGGGAATTAAAAAAAAAGTTACAACAGTGACAGTAAAATCCACTCACTTGGTTTGACTTTAAGAGTTGAGTTTCAAAAACATTTGGCAAACAAATAATGCCTTCATTAGGACATTTTCCCACTTACAATCATTTTCAGATGCCAAATTTCCAGGGCTGTGTGCAGCCTTCATTTAGGGCACAAGTATAATACACCAAAATTGGTTAATTATACCCATTAATACTCAGCAGATATAATTATGTTAACTTACACAAAAGAGAAAGCTGATAATGTGTGCTCATCATGTTCCTCTAGGACCTACTATACTGGAAATGACATTATTGCTACTTTAATAAGTACCTATTAGAAAAATCATTCCCCCTTTCTAGTAGCACAAAGTTCCTCTTTTGCAAAATTTACAAAAAAGAGGAAACATTTGGCTCCAATTCCAATACCAAGGGATACCACTTCAGTGACTTTTAACAATGAAGAATTGGCCAAACTAGGAGTGAAAATGGCTTAAGCTATTCAGACCCAATGAGCCATGAAGCCAACTGTGGTGCTGCTTTGTTACTAGATCACAAAATATGTCTTTTCTTTTCTTCCTTGCTTCCTTCCTCCCTCCCTCCCTTTCTTTCTTTCTTTCTTTCTTTCTTTCTTTCTTTCTTTCTTTCTTTCTTTCTTTCTTTCTTTTTTCTTTCTTTTTTCCTTCCTTCCTTCCTTCCTTCCGTCCTTCCTTCCTTCCTTCCTTCCTTTCTTTCTTTTTGTTTTTTAGTTACTTTCAAAAGTCCTTTTCCTATTTGATAAATATTTGTGTTCATTTTATTTAATAGTTCAAAGAAGTTCAAGTATTAACAATGATGCATAATCTCTTATTTGAACTATGCATGTATCATAAAATGATGTAATTTTTGAACTGAAAGAGAGCTTTATAATTGTCTATCCCTTGCTTTACAAAAACAGAAACTGAGGCTTAGAGATAGAGAGGGACTTGTTCATAGATCCTATTCCTTGACCACATGGGTGCTTTAACTCCCTCTAGAACTGTGCCATATAGTTCATATGCCTAGAATAGAGTGCACTCCCTCCCTTCTCTCAGTGCTTTATAATATAGAGCATTTCAGATGCCTTTTTAAAGAAAGGTTTTCATAGCTCTCTTTTAATTCTAGGAGGGTATGAGCTCTCCTTTCTCTGTATTCTTATAACCCTTTGTTCTTTAACCTTCAAGATCTAAGAGCAATTCACTTTTAATCTTGTTAATTGTTTACTTGTGTTAACTATTTTCTACCTCCTAAGGCTGTAAGTCCCTTGAGGCCAAGCAGTTATTTTATTTATTTGGGTATTTTCTATTACACCCAGTAGAAAGTCTGTTATTTGCAACAATAAATACATACATTTGGGAAATTTTAAATTTGCATCAACTTTTAAAAATCAGATGCCTAATTTCTAACTCTTGAAGCAATGCAGCGGTTCTTTTGTTTGTTTTTTGTTTTGTTGAGGTTTATTTCCATACTATACTGCCTAGTAAACACAACCAGACAAGTAAACAGACAGGGGGGACGTTGATCAGGAGTGAGATTGAGCTCAATTCTGTCCTTGAAGCAAAAGGCAGGATGGCTTTAAAGCAGTGGAAAGAACAAGTGGAAAAGTAGACTATTAGTGAGTATTTTGGTAAATGCTAGTAGGCCATCTATATTTGCTAGCTGGCTCCTACGGAGACTGGGAGATAGTGGTGCAGTCTTTTTTGATGATTACATTTCAAAGAATAGCTCCCAAGTCAGGCTGAAGAAGCCATCTTGATGAGCATCCAGTGTGTTATATGTACTGCATTAGTGTATCATTTATGGTGCAAGTAATAACAAACTCATGCCAACATGGCTTCATTTGTAAGAACATTTATTAGTTCCTATAACCAGAAGTTCTAAGGCAGTGTGTTTCCAAGTTTGGTTAACTGAGCAAGTTAAGGAGGTCACTAAAGACTGTTTCTTTCCAATATCCTACTCTGGTATCCTCTTCTGTTGGCTAAGTCCTCCTCATGATAACAAAATGTAACAAAATTAAAACTAAATATTCTTTATATATCCTTACAATGACAACAATATGTGTCAGATTAAAAAATAAAGTATCTTAATAGCTTCTAGGTCCAGATCCTCTTACATTTCATTGGCTAGAATTTCATCATATTCTACTTCTTAATCTGAACCTAGAAGGAGGAATCATAATCTCCTGATTTATTTAGCATAATAAGAATGTACTCCTGAATTCGTTCAGGAAAGAGTAGATTTTAAAGTAAACTTTTTTTTCATAAGGAAAAAGAAATGATTATTGGGTAAATAATCAACAGTGTCGGGGGAAGACACTATAAAATATACTGAGTTAAACCTTCTTTATTGTAATCACATTTTAGAACTATTAAATAATTGGATTATGATAATATAGAATTTTATAAACATTGCAACATCTCTTCTTCCTACATTTATCAGTTTTTTTTCAAATGCATGCCCAGTAATAGTCTAATTTCTACATCAAAAACCCTGCTCTGATTTTAAGATTTTAGCTTAAAATTATAGGTCTTTTTTTCCCAAGAAGCATGGGAGTTACATAAGTACCACTGCTGAGCAGGTGAGCAGACAATTGATTAACTGATATTTTTACCAGAAACTCTTGCTAAATTACCTCTTACTGGCTTTCCTTTGCCCAGGTAGATTCTCAGGCTCCTGTTTCAACTCAAAATCAACAAATACTTCCAGGGGAAAGTTGACCTCGGAAAGTTGACCTCAGAAATTTAGCTGAGCTGTCTCTTGTATGTCCCTCTCTGAAATCTTAGCTCTTATTATTTCTACTTAGCATCTGAACATGTCCTTTCAAACATAAGAGTCTTGTGCTATAATTGATTTCTCCAGTTGTTTCTGGTTTGATCATCATCTTTCATTAGAGTGGAGGTTTCATGTTGAAATTTATGAAATTATTTCCATAAATGTATTGAAGAGTCTAAATTTTTTCTTCCTTACCTTTGTAAAGCAATTTTGATGAGTATTAAATTTTAATAAGACTTTTTCATTACTTTATTTCTTCTATATTTTTGGTTATTTTTCACTTGTTTAAAAAGTTTAGTTTGTTAATTTGCAATCTGTGTTTCAAACATAAATATTTATAAAGTTAACTATAATGATAATTTTAGGCATCCTGCAAAGTATATAATGGAGTATTTTAATTATTTGCAGTGCTAACTGTAATATATATTTTAATGTCCATTAGGAACTTTTTGATTCATAATATATTTAGAAATGTTTTCAATTTCACAAAGTTGTGCATATTTTAGGTATATTAATATTTATTTTTTATGTAATTGGATTATGGTAAAAAATAACCTAAGTAATAAAAACTATTTGAGGTTTATTGAAATTTGCTTTTGACCTAATTCCATGTACATTGTTTAAAATATTCCTTGCATTCTTGAGAAGAAAATATAATTTGAATTTGGTTTATAAATTTACAAAAATGCATATCCAGATCAACTTTGCAAATAATCATTATTTAAATCTTCTATATCCTTTTTGTTATTTCTGCAGATTGGTCTTACTTTTTCAGATTTTTTTTTTTTTTTTTTTAGAAAGAGGGGAAGAGAGACAGGCAGAGAGGGAGAGAGACTTCAATGTATGGTTGCTTTTCACCTGCCTCCAGCCACAGACCTGACTGGAGACCTGGTTTGCAACCTTGTTATGTGCCCTGGCTGGGGAATCAAACCTGCGACCTTTGGGTTCACAGGCCGGCACCTTATCCACTGTGCTACCAGCCAGGGCCAGATATTTTCTTTATAAAATTTGGTTTGTGAGATATCATTCGGGTTTTAACAGGGACTTTTATGACTGTAAAGTCTGTCCGGAGTGTTTGTCTTTCCATACAGGCTTTGGGCTGGTTTTTGCCAGACCACAAAAAGGCACTATCAGCAGGGCCTCAGATTTTAAGTTAATTTTTTTATATAAGATTACATTTTCTCTTTTCCCCTTTAACAAATGCATTCAATAGTTGAAGCAAATATGTATTGTGATTTATTACCATAACATTTATACATTTGAGATACCTGGTCTTTGCTGTGGTTCAAGAATTCTAGAGTGGCTTAGACTGATGGTTCCTACTCAGAATCTCTCACGAAGTGACAGTTGATGCATCAGTAACATTTTAGTTATCTGAAGACTGGAGTGGAGCTGAAGGATCAATATTTCTGAGGCTCACCCCAACAATTGGTAGAAGGCCGCAGATTCTTGCTTGTGCCTGGCCAGCTTGTTTGAGTTTGCTTCCATGTGAACCTTTCTGTCTACACGACATGATGGGAGATTCCCCTACAGCAAGTAATTCAAGAAGGAACAAGGCGGAAGCTGCACTGCATTTTATGACAGTCTCAGAAGTCACACACAATGCTTCTGCCATATTCTATTTGTTATGGATGACTCATTAAGTCCAGCCCCCATGCAAGGGAGGAGTACGAACTCTACTTCCTAAAGAAAAATAAGCCCAATTATTTGTGTGTGTATTTTAAAGCTGCTGCAGCAATTTTTGTAACACTTACATGGAGATAAATTCATCACTGATGGCTGCCTAGGGAGAATTGTGCCATGTTTTTCAGGGGAAACATTTCTTTTTTCCTTACTGAACTTCAAAGGCTCAGACAAGTTATCCTTCTCTCCCTTATGAGTTGTTAGTTCACCTTTTCTTTGAGACTTTCAACAATGAAGCCATTTGAGGGGATGATACTTTCAAATCCCTTTTAAGTCCAAGGTCATGACTCATGATCTCTAAGGAGCTGTTAAAACTGAAGCCACTTTATCACTAAGGCTGCCACATGGGTTTAAGTCACCCAATGTACTTTTGCCCTGTATTGTATCTTCTGCTTTGATTTTAACCTCTGGAGATTTCCTTTGCTTTTTCGAAAAGCACAACTGCAAGCTTATATATATATATATATATATAAGCACATATCTGTATATATGTGCTATATATTATCCTGAAATTTTAGAATTTTTGTTTTAAGAGGTGTTACAGGGTAATCATGTGTCTTTGCTCTTAGAAATGGAAGTCTTTGAAGAGAGATTTATAGTGCAGACAAGCACTGCACTGCAATTGGAGTACTCGGTAGAGTGCTCTTTAATAAGCTTTCGGGTACCTCTCGGGTAATCATTCTCGCTGACCAATTCCACCTGTCCATCTTTCCAAGATTACCTCTCACTTCTATGAATTCTTCTCCCTTCAGTGATGCATCTCACTCTTTTGCTGGGTTCACACTTTTTGAAGTTGGCTGACGAGTCCTTGTTTTGCCACTTTGTATTCACAAAATACTTCCAGCGGTCTTTTTACCAAGCTTTGCTCTCTCCCTAGAGTAATTCTGGTGAATGTTATTAATGTTTCCCTTTATAAAGTCTATGAATTTTAGGTATCTATCACTCTATCTCTATGGTTATCTTTCTAACAATAAAGCTTAACTATTTTGTCAGCACTTAGAAAATAATTTTAATTAATCAATATTTACTAAATTTTTAATATTCACAAAGCACTAAGTTAGGCAATGGAAAAAATGAAAATTTAGTTCTATTTTTATAGAACTAAAATGATAAACATTAAAGAAATGGTTGGTAACACAATGTAGTGTATTAAATATATGCATAAAGTATCTTTGGAATAATAATGAGAAAAGAGAACATTTTCATTTAAATTGGATTGGAAGAGGGGGAATAGAGAATGTTTTACAGGGACAGACTGAGTTGGGCTACAAATGATTTTAAAGTTCTTTAGTTGAAACTTCGAGCTGGTAGTCGGGAAGAAAGAAATGTGAGAAGTGGTGCAAAGAAAAAGACAATGGAAGAGAGGGGGAGTCTCAGGAAGAGAAATAAGAACAAGAGCATGGTAATATGAGGGCCTGAGGAACATTCAGGCTATACAAACTTTTATTTTATTTTATTTTATTTTTACATATTTTTAGGGGAGCTTAAGTATGGTTTTTATTTTATGTTGCACATTAAAAAGGGAAATACAGTTGTAGTTTCCATAATTTTTACTCTTCATATGAGTAAAAATCATTGGCAAGGAAAATGAGCCTCAAAAAGACAATATTATGCACACACACACACACACACACATAAGGTCTATGCATTAAGTACCCAGCCACATACTATGAAAATAGAGACATTTATTGGAGAAGATAAAAGATACAAGACACATTGCACATAGGACAATGATGCCTCAGTCCCCTTCAACTAAGGTACCTTGGGACCTTGCACTGTTCCCCCAATCACCATTAGCTGCCTTGTCTTACTTTCTTGAATCTCGTTGATGGTCTGAAATCTCTTCCCTTTCAAAGGTGATTTTAGTTTTGGGAAAAGCTAGAAGTCACAGGGTGCCAAATCTGGGCTGTAGGGGAGCTGCGTAACCTGGGTGATTTGATTTTTGCCCAAAAAAACTCTTCACAAGACATGACACATGAGTGGGCGCTTTGTCACGATGAAGCTGCCAATCACCAGCTGCCTGTAGATGCGGCCTTCTGAATCATCCAAATAGCTTCTGTGGGAAAATGTTCAAGCTTAATGCAAAATTTGACACAGATTTATTGTTCTACTCAGTCATTTCGAATGTGACAGCGACACATTAAACATGCTCACCTAACCATATTTATGTCCCCACTAACTAGGACAGTGCAGGTATCATTGTTCACACAGGCACATTCCAGTTCACACTTCTTGGCTGCCAGGTTACATTGGTGCAGGCCAAGCCCTTCTTGTTTTGTTAACAATGGCTAGACTTTTTCCGGACACTGTTTTATGTATGCATATATACATAAACATGCATGTGTTTATATATATACACACACATATGCATACATATAATGGACTATTGTTCAGCAGTAAAAAATGGTGAAATCCTATCAATTTTTTAGTTTTTTAAAAATTTTTCATCTTTTTAAAATTGTTTTTACCATTGAGTGCAATTTTACCTCCTCCCTGCCACATTCACCACACTGCTGTCCATAACCATGAGTCCTTTTACTTTTTTGCTCAAAACGCCCTACTCCTGACTGTCATTTTGTCACTATTTATAAGTCTGTATTTTCTTGTTAGTTCAGTTTGCTCATTAATTTTGACATGGGAGTGAAATTGTATGGTATTTGTCTTTTTTCCACTGGTTTATTTCACTTAGTATAAGGTTCTCCAGAACATCTATACTGTCACAAAGGGTAAAATTCTCTTCTCTTTTACCATTAGTAGAATTCCATTATGTAAATGTGTCATAGATGTTTTATCCACTCATCTACTGATGGACACTTGGACTGCTTCCATACCTTGGTAATTGTAAATAATACTGCAATGAGTATAGGGGTGCCTATGTTCTTTCAAATTAGTGTTCAGGTTCATTCAGATATATTTCCAGAAGTGGGATTGCTGGGTTAAAAGGCAGATCCACTTTTAATTTTTTGAGATTTCTCCATACTGTTTTCCACAGTGGCTATACCAGTCTGCATTCCCACCAACAGTGCACTAGGGTTCCCCTTTCTATACATCCTTGCCAGCACTTGTTTGTTGACTTATTGATGATAGCCTTTCTGACATATGAGGTAATATCTCATGTGGGTTTAATTTATATTTCTCTGATTAGTGATGTTGAGCATCTTTTCATATGTGTATCCTCCATCTGTATGTTCTTGGAGAAGCGTCTGTTCAAGTACTTGCCCATTTTCAATTGAGTTGTTTATTTTCTTGGTGTTGGGTTTTATGAGCCCTTTAAAAATTCTGGACGTTAACCCCTTATCAGATGTATCAGTGAATATGTTCTCCCATTCTGTGGGTTGTCTTTTGATTTTATTGATGGTTTCCTTTGCTGTGCAAAATCTTTTTAATTTGATGTGATCCTATTTGTTTATTTTCTCTTGTGTTTCCCTTGCCTTGGAAGATATACTGGATAAAGTATTGTTTTGAGAAAAGTGCAAGATTTTGCTGCCTATGTTTATGGTTTCAGGTATAACATTTAAGTTTTTAATCCATTTTGAATTTATTCTCATGCATGGTGTATAAAGGTGTTCTACTTTAGGGTCTACAATTATGGTATAGGAGAATGACCAAGAATGGCAGACACAGTTGAAATTTTATGGGGCTCAGAAGAGCATAATATAGATATAACACTTTATCCTGTAGGGCATGAAGTATAAATAAGGTAGAATGTGATCTCTAATAAAAATGAGAATGAAAAAAAAAAATGAAAATGTCCAGTGTAAAGTTTTCAAATGCTAAAATGTTCGGAACCTTTGCTAAATAAGTACATGGGATCTTTCCAGGTTCATTTTGATTAATTAAATTTGATTGAGAATAAACATTCCTTCTTTTTGTTTGTTTGTTTGTTTGTATATGTGTGTGTACGGCTCCTTGATTACAATTGTTTGTATATATGAACTACTTTTCAGGTGCATATACTGCTGTTATTTAACTTTTTGAGTCTGTTTCCTCATGTGTTATTTAAAAATACTGACGAGAAGAGGGATAAAAATTATATTTATTTGACATGGGTGTTGTGAATCTCAGATGACAACATGTGAAAGAACAAAGTCAGATGTTGGCACTGCATAATTTTAAACCAACTCTTAATATAAAGTAAGTGTTTGAGGAATAGTTTACTTAAATTCTCATGAATTTGACTTCAAAATGAATCCTTTTTTTTTTTAACTCTGGGTCTTTGTAGCCACTCTAAGGGTGACTTGATTCTCCTGTAATAACAATGCTCCCTATGGAAGTTATTTTAGGCTGGATCTACATATTTCTAAGAGAAAAATACTTCTTTCACATAAATTTGACACTGAGTCACATCAATGCAAGTTATTTTAGTAAACACCTGTGTGAACTTCTGCCAAAAACAACTTACGGATTTATGTTAGTCATGATTATGTTTTGTGAGCTCCTTTCCCCTGGCCTTCGTTTATTAGATCAGACAAAGACACCTGACTTTGGCTTGGTCAATAGGATTTTCATTTGAGATAAAATAAACTAAGAGATCTTTAAGAAAGGGAATTGTGAGTTGAGACAGTCACAAAAAATCTTTACAAAGATCTAGAAACTCATGGAAAACCTATGACTAGTGTCTCTAAATCTGCTTTGTTTCAGATCACCCTGTGTTCTAGTTGCTCAAATTTACTTGCAGTGCATAAAGTCCAATTCACAGAAATTTTATTTTCTATTAAATTAATTCATGAAAGACTTAGACATCTGACTGTAAATCTGAGCACACTTGGATCTCTCTCAGTCGGGTCATTCACTATTGACTGTTTCACGAGTTTTCTAAATTTGAGATAAAGTATAGGAAATGTGGTGCTTTAAAAATATATATTTCAGTCAAATAATGAATTACTGTAAGGCATAAAGTTTAATATGGAAAAAGTTCCTCAGAATGACTTCTCTGAGGATCAGTTTTTCCCTTAAGTCTATCCATTTTATAATCAGCAAAGCTTGAGTTAACTAAGCAAAGAAAATATTCAACTGAAAGGAGTTTTTTGACTCTCTACATTTCCTTAAGCCATGTAATACTCATCTCTTAAGCAACCATAAATCAAATTTTAAACTTAAAGTTGGGTTGCCCTAGAGACTGAATAGAAGTGAGAATTAGGATCATGCTCAAACAATAAGAACTTGAACTCTGAAACTCAGATCAACCTGGTTATAGTTTCTTTTCCACTTAGTAAAGCTAAAACTCCTTTAAGACATTTAAATTCCCAGTGCCTCACTTTTTTCACCTTATAATAAGAACAAGACAGGGTACTTGGCCAGGTGTTTTTTTTTTTTTTTTCACTGCTGTATCTTTAACACTTAGAACAATGTCATTTGCATAAGGTCTCATTAATATTGATGAATAAGTGAACTATCTTATGTTTGGTTTTAGGTTTGAATTAATGTGAGTAAAAACTTACTTCTATTGGTAAAGTTATCTTTAAGTGAAAGAAATACCCACAAATTGCTAAAACAAAGCAAAACCAAAAAATGAGAAGCATTATAATTGGTTAACATCAAAACTGCTACCTAGATAGCAGTAAATCTTTCTGAAGAGATACAGGGATTGTTGGAAACAGAGCTTTTAAAACAAAAATGCTGCTTCTAAATCTGTTTCCTCTGAATGTTGCTTTTGTTCTATTACACAAAATTGTCTGTGAAATAAGAGAGCTGGCTGCCTAATCCCAGGCTCATAGTCTTATAGCTGCATGATCAGAGAGGAGAAAGGTTTTCCTCTCCCACTTCCAATTAGAAAGAAAGGGGTGGGGGGGTGGGGGGAGGCTGGAGAAGGGTTCTGATTGAAATGGAAAAGTTCATCCCTATTATCTTAGGGAAAGTATTCTTTGCAGAAAACAAACAAACAAACAAAAAAAATAGCCATGAAAATCACTTAAAACAATGTGTTTCACATATAACTAATGCATGCTAAGTAACATTACTATTGTTTACAGTTAGGGGTGGGAATGTTGCAAATTGGCATTCAGAATAGGTACAATTTAATATCAGTTCTCATATTATTAAAAATACACCTTCTAGTAAATTAATTTGTCCTTGTGACCCTCAAATTATGTACATTGTAAAAGACAAGACTAGCTCACTGGGCTTTTTACATTGGTAAAATAAGATAAAATTTGGTTATAATGCCAATCACAGTGTTTGTCCCAGGGTAGACAGTGAATAAAGGCTGATTCACTCCTGTCCTCTTTATAAAATGATAGTTTTCATTCTCTGTCTAACATTAGCTGTGAGACCTCTGCAATGCACTAACTGTCTCTGTCTCACTGTCCCCATCCACTACGCAACTGCCAAATGTGATGACTAATTCCTTCCTGATAACACTGGTTTGGAGGTGAAATGAAACAGTATAAATTATAACACACTGAGACATTGCATTTACTATTTGGACATAAGGGGTTATTATAATAGATGAAAAAAACTTTCACCATTTCACTTTTAGAAAGCTAACAATAACTCAGCCACCAACTGGAAACAATCAACTAAAAAACACATTAAAATGTTATATAACTTGATACTCTCTGGTTATCACTGAGATTAACAACAGATTCCAATACTATTATATAAATGATTGATTTTTGTATAAACGGGCAGTTATCATAACTAAAGCTATTTGGTAAAAATGACTAGACATAAATATATCTTAGAAAAAGCCCATGATGCTATTTCTGCTAGAGTCAGGAAAATCTGTCTCCTGAAACTAAGTGCTATTGGGCTTTCAAATCTAGCCAAGAACCTTTATCTATTTCAGAGTTCTATTTACATGATAGATTCTTCACTTCTTTCTTATTAAAACCTTATATATGCATCTTTGAAAAACTATTACTTACTCATTATGCTAAAAATTAAAAATTAAGTTTGGCATAAAAAGAACCTGGTTGTCATTATGGTGAGGTTCTAGAGGTGAATTAATTAAGTAGTATCAGGGGATAAGTGAGAAAGCAAAATTCCTTTTTGTCAAAGGTGAGTTCCAATTATACTGATGAAGATGGATATTCACAGGGTCCATATAATTCTTTGTTAAAAATTATTTTTGGAGAGATGGAAGGGGAGAGAGTCAGAGAGGGAGAGAGACATCAATGTATGGTTGCTTTTCACCTGCCTCCAGCTTCAGACCTGGATGGAGAGCTGGCTTGCAACCTAGTTATGTGCCCTGCCTGGGAATCAAACCAGCAACCTTTGGATTAGGAGGCTGGTGCCTTATCCACTGAGCCACCAGCCAGGGCCCTGTATAATTCTTAAAATAAAGAGATCAAGGCAGTATCTCATGATGGTGTGTTTATGTGAGACTATCAGAGAAGATCTGGGATTTTGAGAAATTTTCTAGAAAGTGAATGAGCTGTCGAGGGACTCAATTGCTGAGCCATGAGACTTTCGAGAGTGATAGGTGGTGTGATGGGCTGATTAAGTGAATCCTGGAAGAATAAGCTGCCTACTTCATTTTGAATTATTTGATTTTATGGTGTATTCTTTCAGTCAGTCATCCATGACCACTGATCCGCTACTCCATCCCATGTGCCATGTGCCTCACTGTTTGCATGTTTTCACCAATTTTGTTACTCTACTTGGACTGCATTTATTGTTTCTTTTTGAAACTGACTTATCTTTCAAGCTTTCCCCTTTCTGAAGGTCACTAAAAGATAGAAAGTTTGTGTATAATGGGTCACAAATTCATTGGTTACATTTCTTTTGCATTTATTTGCAATTTTGCTTGTTCTTCTGTGGTTTATAATACTTTTAATGGTGCTTATTTTTAATATATATTTTATTGAGTTTGCTATTCCTATTGTCCCAATTTTTCCTCCTTTGCCCTTTCCCACTCTGTACCCCTCATTCCCTTCGGCAATGCCTTTCTAAGTTCATGTCCATGTGTCATGCATTTAAGTTCTTTGGATTATTTCCTTTATTTTTCTTAAGATGCCCTGTCTATTCTGTAACAACCAATGTGTACTTGTTCTTTTTTTCTTTCACATGCAATTATTTTAAAATTAATTTTTATTATGTTTAAATATTTATAGATTCACCTTCAGTTAAAGTCCTACACAGAGATCTTGTGAACCATTTATCTAGTTTTCCCAAAGGTAATACTCTGAAAAACTAGCATAAAACCAAGGCTAAACCACTGGTATAGTCAAGACTTAGAATATTTCTATCATTACCAAAATCCGGCTTCTGGCTCTGTGATAGCCACACCCAAACTCCTCCCATCCCCGCCCACTAAACCTCTGCCAACCATTAATCTGTTTTCTATTCCTATAATTTTGTCATTTCAAGAATGTTATCCAAAGGAAGTAATATGTTACCTTTTGGGATTTGTTTTTTTCTTCCACTCAACATAATTTTTTGGAGAGTTGTCCAGATGGTTGTGTATATAGATTTTTTTTTTTCTTTTTATTACTGTGTAGTATCCCATGGTGTAGGTCCAATACAATTTGTTTCACTATTCATCTGTTGAAGAATATCTGGATTGTTACCAGTTTGGGAGTTTTAAAAATAAAGGTTCTTTAAACATTTGTGCACAGGTTTTCATGAAAACATGTCTTTATCTATTTTATTTATCTGAGATAAATGCCCAAGAGTGCAATTGCAGTGTAATGTGTTAGCTGTATGTTGAGGATTTTTTTGTTTTCTTCTTAGCAGCAAATTGCCAAACTGTTTCTTAAGTGGCTATACCATTTTTACATTCTATTTTTTAATTTAATTTTATTGTTTTTGTATTACATTCATCCTATCCCCTCCACCTTCTCTCCCCTTCCCCAACATTCCCATCACTCCCCCACCCAACAGTCAATTCCGCATATGTCCATGGGTCATTCATGCTAGTTCTTTGACTAAACTGTTCCCCTTCTTTGCCTCCTTCTCCCCGCTACCACCTCCCTCTCCCCTCTGCACCAGTAATGTATGTGTGATTCAGTTTATCTACATCTGGTTAAAAATAATTTGCCAATTAAAAAAAATTTAACTATTCTGATACTGGCACCTCATTGTTTTTTTTTTTATTTGGATTTTCATAATAGTTAATGATGTTGCATATTTTTCATGTACTTATTTCCTATCTGTATATCATTGTGGGTGAAATGTCTCTTTCTGTCATTTGTCTATTTTCTGATTTTTTTCATTGTTAAGTTTTGAGAGCCCTTTCAATATTCTAGATACTAGTCCTTTGTGGTATATATGATTTAAAAATGTTTTCTTGCAGTCTGTAGCTTGTCTTTTCATCCTCTTTGCAGGACATTTTACATAGATATAGTTTTTTTTTTTTTTTTAATTTGTATAAAGTCCAATTTTCTATTGTTTTTTTTATGTATTATGTTATTGGTGTTGTCTGAGAACTCCTTGCATATCCCTACAACTTGAAGGTTTTCTTCTATTTTTCCCACAAAGCTTTACATTTAAGTACATTTACTTAAGGGAAACATTCTAAACCTCCTAATAGGCTGCCCACTCAGACTCTGCTGGCATGGCTGGAGGTGGGTCACTGCTTTTCTTGTGATATTTGACTGGTTTGGAGCAGTCATTGCCCAGACATTTAGCTCTCTTGTTGGTCTGTCCTTTTCTTGGTTTTGGCTAAGGAGAGCATGCTTGTGTTTTGTTTTTGTTTTTATTTTCTTCTCTTTTGACTGTTGGCATTTCAGTGTTGCAAAGTTTTTTGGCTTCAAATGTAGGATACTTGAGGCAAAAAGAAAAATTAATAAACTCATTAACCTCTCATTTAATGCCCCTAGTAGCCCTTCTGCCTTCTTCTTGCCTCCACCATATATATATCCAAGGATTTTAGTTGTCCTTGGTGGGAAGAATAGGAAAAATAAGTCTTGTCTGTTTTTTTCAGGATTTTTCAATGTTGTTTAAAGTTCTATATATCTAATTTATTTCCCAAATAGGTCTGAGGTCTTTGAGAACTGATATAATGTTTTATGACTTGGTAGTTTTATCATAGCAGCTGAGGTCACGGATGTGGTAGAGATGCTACTGGTTTGGCCTTGTCTTGTCATTGAGTGCCTGTCAGCAAAGGTGATCCTCTGCAGCTAGGCATTTACCACCAGACACTGTTCTTCAGGCCATGAGTAGACGTCTGACTCAGTCTGACTCAGTCTGAAGCCCAGCACCTTCGGATTGAAACAAAAGGCAAGAGGTGTGTGGGGAGAGATGAGTGCAAAGATGGCCATAGAAGGATTGAAAATGAAAACAAGATTGTTTCTATCTCCTCAGGTCCTAAAAATACATTTAGAACTATGTAGGATGAGGAAGGTAACCTCTAGGATAAAAAAGAAAATAACTCTGATGCACAGAAAGATCAAAGTGAAATACACACACACAGAGCACTGTCTGGGTTGAGTGCTGTGTTTAGATTTCTTGTTCCAATTCCTTCCTACAACAGGCACCGTTTCTGCCTAATTTCTCATATCTCTTGCTTCATCCTGTTACCACTGTAACTGAAATTTGGTTTATTTAATTTATCATGAAATAATAGTTATCAATTCAATTGCTTAAGCATATTGGATGTACATCTATTTTTTCAATGTATGGTTGCCTTTCACCTGCCTCCAGCTAAGGACCTGGCTGGAGACCTGGCTTGCAACCTGGTTAGGAACCTTGGCTGGTAAATCGAACCAGTGACCTTTGGGTTTGCAGGCCAGCTCCTTAACCACTGTGCCACCAGCCAGGGTTGGATGTACATTTTTAAATGTGTACAGGTATATTTCATAATTTTTTCACTTCCATTTTCATGTATTGTATTTTTTTTTTCCTGGTTTCCTCTTAGTCTGTGTTGATAATAGATAAGTAGCAGCATTTCAGGTAAACAACTAGAAGCCTACTTTAGTTTTTCATCCCCTCATCTTCCACCCACAAGACTCCCCAAATACATAACACTGATAAAATCTTGTTTACAACTGGGAGTGACTGGCAAATTACAATATATTAAAAGGCATCCATTACTTGAAAGCAGTGGAAGATTGATGTTCATTCAGTTTGACAATATGTATCTAAATGCCTCCTTATTATGAGTACAATAGCATTATAGATATTAGAGAGCTATGAAATATTTATACAGAAAGGCCTCTGACTCATAGCTTTAAATAGCTGCACCAACTATGTTTTGAGGAGCTTCTGACATCTGGAGTTTGTCATTATTTACTTCATTTTGAGGAGAGATGTTAAAAGTGTTCACTGAGAGTTGCAAGAAAAAGATACTTTTTCATGTAAGCATGATGATTCATGAACTGGTGGGGAATTGTTTCTCTTTTGACAGACTATTTATTGGAATTATCAATAACAAATCCTGTAAGTCCTAGGTAAGATCTAGAATCTTCTTAAATGTGAACCTTAGATGTTTTCTTCAATAGGAACATTCATTAAACAGAGCTACTTTCCAAGCCTGCTTAGAAAATTCTGTTTATTGTTTAATGGAGTTATATATAAACAACAGAACTTCATTGGATCGCCAAAGCATTGGTTACTGTGATTTGGTTTACTTCTGGAAATTATTTGTATTTTGGGGTATGCTAAAACTGGCAGTATGTTTGGAAAAGGACTAGAAAAGTGTCCTTATTAAGAAACATCTCTGACCAATGTGGGCTACACAGGATGTTGTAATAAATTTAGTCCTGTTGTTTGGAATCTTAACAGCATCGATTTCACTACGTTGTTCTAAGGAATTTTAATAAGGCAGCGAGAACACATATGATTTAATTAAACACATATTAAGTTTGCAAACAATATATGTAAGTATAGCTCAGAAAAGAGCAAGATCCAGGCCCTATCCCCCTAAAGAAGAAATGTAGCCTGTTGGAATGTCAAATTATTAGTCCAAGTGATATAAATAATAAACATACTATCTGATTTCAAATGTGAGAAAGATCACATCTGTTAGAAAAATTGAGAAAGAAGTGCCAGAGAGGACATAGTTAATGGAAGACTTATAAGATGGTTGTGAATTTGACCATAGTGAGAGGATTCATAAGAGAAAATCAGATGCTCTTAGAATTGGAATAAACATGAAGCAAGATGTAGATATAGGATATAGGAGAGGCTACAAATGAAGCATTAGGCACAATAAGTCTAAAACAAGTGACCAAGGTGACTGGTATAAAGTCATGTTGAATGCCAGGCTAAAATGTTTGTATATAATTTTATGCGATATCCTGAGTCCTTTGGTATTAGTTCTTTATGTTTTGTTTGAAGGTGGGGTAATCTAAGATTAGATGAGTAAATAGTCACTTGTCCAGGATAGTTAAACCAAGCTGGGATGATATAGCAGACCCTAACACAAAAAGTATATCATTTGATGTTGATTTAGAGGGAATAGAAAAATCAGGGTGAGCAGGTAGCAATTGCCTATGCAGCAGAAAATTAATATCTGCCTAAAGGTTTAACAGAAATGGAAAGGAAAGATCTGTTCTGGAGATACTATGCAGTTTGAGCCTTTGGCTTTTGCAAATGAGTATATGGTAAGAACAGGAATCCACATGGATTACTGAGCACTATCAGAAGACCATGAAAAGTAAACAGATGTGTGGAACTCTTTTTGTTCCTCTCTCCTGTAATTAAATATTTATTGCAATAATGTGCAAGGTAGTAAACAAATTTGTGATCTAAATAGAATGTAAGAATACTTATAATAATTCCAGGTTTCACAAAGACTAGATGATGCATGGTCCAAGTCTGTGCTTGAGGTTAGGATGTCTTATGGGCCCTATGCTGCTTCAGGAGTTTGTGGACATTTAACTCGGGCTCTGCATTGTCATTGAATGGGCACTCTGTGACAGCGTGTATTGCTGGCAGCTTTTGTGGCTGTTCTCATTGCAGAACAAAGACCCTGCCTCCAAATCTGCATCCTGAATGCTAAATGAGGCAACAAAAAGGGCCTATTTTGTACTCCTTCATGCTTTGCTAACACTTCTGTCACATGGGCCTGGGGTATCAGTTACAATAATTTTTGACTGAGAATAGTGAAGTCTCAAAAATATATATAATGACTTAAGGTAATTTATGTCCTTCACCTTAAAGAAGTTTGGAGGCAAAACAATATGGAAGATGTATCAAGGTAGCAGTATCCTTCTTAATGTAATTTCTATTTCTGTAACCCTCTGCTTGTATGTTTATATTCTGTATACCAGAAGGGACATAAGAAGCAGAAGGAATTCTGCACATGTCTTGTTCATTCATCACATTGGCTGAAACTTAGTCACAATGATAAGGTGAAAAAGAAATATAATCACTTAACTGGGTAGCCATGTTCCCTGTTAAAAATTGGAGTATGTTTACTAAAAAAGGAGGAAGGTAATGATGGATGTTGGGAGACAAATGGTGGTCTCTGGCCCAATATCATAATACTTGTAGACTGGCTGTCCTTGGGTTTAATGACCAGCTCTGGATCAAGAGGCTGTGATTGATGTAAGGGTTAAACCAGTTAAGAGACCTGCCTAGGCTGCTCTCTCACTAAAGAATATGGCTAGGCAGTTTATCTTAGACAGAAACCACAAGCAAAGCAGACATCATAATTGGCCTGCTCAGGACATGGAATTTGAGTTAAGAGCATATTTTGGGTATAGTAATCTTGGTAGTGACAGGGAATTGATGAGACCAATTTTATCCTCATTAAGTTTTTACTGATGGTGGGGCATAAATGTCAATAACTCTGTTTCTGCAGGCCAAATAAAATGATTGCAAACTAAGCTATAATAAATATTATAATAGTAACTTGGAGTCTTTGCAGTCATAGCCCCTTTCCCAAAGAGAACAGATGGCCTCTTATAGTGTGCAATTCTTATAGAATTGCTCTTACTTTCATTGTAGCCAAAAGCTTTTCCTGCACTTTCACCTCTGAAATCATGTGTAATGACAGCTCTGCCTTTACTTGGAAATGGTAAATGCTATTTGTATGAAGGCTTCAGTCTTGTTGCACACTTCCACTTCACAAATAATGTGACAGGGATCAGGACCCGGGCTCATCTGTAACCCCCAAATGAGCCAAAAATAAAAACAAAACAAAACAAAACAAAAAAACTACATTGGGTCTTCTACAGGAAAATTCAGAGGAAATTTGTCTTTTTTTTTTTTTTTTTTTCTGATCAAAGAGCTCCCTTCAGAGGTCAAATAATCAATGCAGCTTGAAGAGGGGAGGCATCTGCCCCTCCCACATACTGAAACTTGGAAACATCATCCTCATTAAGAGTTACATGGGAAGCTCCACCCAGAAAGGCACAAGAACATGGAAGGAAGTTCAGGATATTTTCTCACTTCTCAGGCTTGGTTTTCTGGGACTTTGGACAATTACGTCCAATGGCAAGATGGGTAAAGGAAAAGACATGGCTAGAAAGGTTTCCTCTCACTTTTTTCCTGTCTGAGATACATGGCCTTTTTCTGCTCACATGCATGAAAACCCAATCATCTTCTGTATCCTCAGTGATTGCTTCATTAGATTCAACAACTTTTCCTTCTCTGTTTTCTGCATGAGAATTAGATTTAATGGAAAGCTCCACCAGTCAATACTAGTTTAACCTGAAAGAGGAGCCCCTAATTAAATATTATTTCTTCATCAATTTAACTTTCCTTGTATTTTCTTTATTCTACCTGCCAAGGGCCAAATGGAGCTGATCTAGTCTGACTTTTCATTCATTATTACTCAGCTATGGCTAAGACAGAAAAACATTGTCTCTCTGTGTTAAAAGTCTCAATAACCATTTTTGTCCAATTTTAAATCAGTCATTGTTTATTAACTGACCAGGTGACAAAAATAGCCATGGTAGAGACCTTACTTCATTCTTCTAACAGGTCTGTTGATCTGGTTTTTCCTGTTACCAGCCTCTCTACCTTCTTCAAAATGGGTGGTCTTTTTCTTCATTCCACCTCATGGAGAAGATAATTGTCAGGGCCACAGGAGGTTGTTTGCTTCTTGAAGCATTTTTGAACAAGATAGATCTCATGAATTAGATCCTCCTTGCAGATGATGCCATATTTACAGAGATCGAGCAATCATTCATTATCCGTCAGGGCAATTTATTTTTTGTTGATTTTGCCATAAATAACCATGCTTGTAGATCAATTAATTCATTGAGTGACTTCAAGTTTGGGTACCCCCAAGCAATAAATGGTTCCACAATCCTCTATATGTTAATCGAAGCCTTGTTGAGCTTAATGTAGGCCTCGTTGAAGGTCTGGTGAAGGTGAAAAAACTGCAGCACCTTTCGGACTGTAGGGCTTATACCATTGCTACCTGTGATCCTGATGACAAGTGCCAGTTTGGGTTCTGCAGGTACATAAAGGTTGTCAGCTTTTCTTGCCATTCTAGCCTTTCTAATCTCAGTTCTGTGCATCTGCCTGTACTCATTGTGACAGTGTTTAGCTTTTTCATAGATAAGCTTCTCCTTTGACTTTCGAAGCATCTTTTGTGCAAAACTCCTTTCTCAGGCACTTGATCTGCCGCTGTGTGAAATTCCTTCATTTTTTCTTAACAGTTTCTGGCTCAGCAGGAGCATCTTCTCCTTTTTCTTCTTCTCCTCCTCCTCCTCCTTCTCTTTGGCAGGCCCCAGACTTCTAGCTGGAAAAGAGTCAATAGCCATTATGAAGACTCTGTTTGATTGGGGTTTACTCCATTGCAATCAACTATGAAAGATAAGATTTATTGGTGGAGATGATAAGCCTGCCCCTTTGGAAGCCAAGGCCATACTTGGAAAGAAAGTGTAGAGTCAAGGAAGAAAATATTAAAATTTATGAGTCAGGGTTTTTTTTAAGTGCATCCTACATGCAGGCTTTTGAGCACCTATAATTTAATAGATGAATGAAGTCTGCGCTACATTTATATAATAGTAGTGGTAGCTACAAGAGTTCCAAACTAGCCATAAAAAGGCACTGATTTTAGGTTAAATTCTGTCATTAAAGAGGCTGTGACCTTGAGCAAATCAACTGTCCACTTAGGGACCCACTTGTCTCATCCATAAAATCAGAACATTGGGCTGGTAAATACATGTCTTTTTCATCTAGAATTCAGCAATACCAGCTTCTTTGTGTAATATTTTTATTCATGTGCAAAATGAGAAGGTTTGCAGAGGTGGCTTACTTCAGTGATGGTGAAGATATGTTTTCCAAAACTATTGAGTGCCATATAAATGCAAAGCAGTTGCGGGCAGGTTTAGATATGCTTAATGCTTTTCTGTTAACTTTCATAAAACAAGAACAACATTTAAGCATCTATTATAGTTCTCGTTCTATATTTACATATATATCATGGGGGGAAAAAGAACCTGTTTATAAATCTGTTTTCTAAAACAGGTCCAAAGCATTTGCTTATTTTTCATAATAAAAAGTATTTAAAAATGTAAATGGAAAAAACCACTGCTGAGTTTTGTTTTTATTTTTTACTAATTTTTCCCTAATCTTTATCTTTCTTTTTCTGCTGCCTTACTGAAAAGCCTTGTGGTAAGATAATCTTTTTTGCTTTGTTGCAAGTGAGTTCCTTACTGTTCAGACACTGAATTTATTTGTTGCTCCTGAAAAATTTTACACCTTTCTGACTTTACACCTACACACTTAGTGTCAATTGATTAGTACTATTGGGGATTATGAGCTGATCTTACAGGCAATAATAAAATGCACTGAAAATATATGTAAGTGTTGAATTGTAGCAGCTGAAGTCTTTTGAAGTGTCCTTGCGTTTTATTCTAATATCTATTTTTATTGCAAGTTATGTGGCTTACAGGAAAATACTTAAATGATAAAAATTGGCCTTTGGATTAATAGCCTTTTGCTATCCACATTGTCTTCTCTCTTTAGTTACAATTTATATTGCTTCTATATTTAAGTAACAACAAATTGGATGCCATTTTACCTTGTAATAATGAAAATTACTACAAAGTCGAGTTTTAAATTGTTGCATAATTGCTCATCTGGAGATTTCATTGTACAATTTCCCTTGCTTTGTGACTATGAACAGTCAATTGGTTATAATATAAATGGTTAAATTCTTGCTTCAGGATCAAGTTGTTAGAGATTATTTCCTTTAGTTTATTTTTATTTTTTTTGCTGTTTTAAAATTCATAATGAGTAGAGAAACCTTGGAATCCATGTGTTGAGGATGGATACCTACCAGCCCTGCATTACTCACATCTGTAAATAATGGGAGAGAAAAAAAACTATTATTATTTATAACTGCTGTATTTGACGGTTATTTTATTACAATAGCTTAGTATATACCTCATCTAAATCATAATCCCTGAATTTAGAACATTTAAAAGGTAAAATATGATGAAGTATTATACATGATTACTGAAGGGAGACCAGGAATAAAGACCTTATTGAAAAAAGGTCATCAGGAATCTAAAATGAGAGTAGAGTCTAGCCTAATACTCTCCAGACGAGGGACCCATTAGTTGTCTCACATTTTTCTCTTATCAAAGCCATCAAATGACTATCTATATATCATGATTTGATGTTTCATACTGTGGTGAACTGAACTAATTTAATAATCTTATACTTAACTCTTAGATTAAATATCATATAAGTAAACTGCTATCATTTTCTTATTTCCTTCTGTTAGTGTACGCCAGTACACATATATTTTAATAGATGTGACTGGGTGATTTAAACTAAATTAGGGTATTACTCAGGCTATACTCACTGGTATAGCTTTCTCTAGAAATAAGACTTAATTTGCTGAAGAATTTTAGAAATAGTTTTCCATTTGCTTCTGGCATGATCATAATTTTTAATATAATATTCTCTGTGGCATTTACTTTTTTCAACACAGGTAGTTAACATATGTCATAAAGAGTTCTGGTCCTGTCTAAAATAGGATTTATTTTTGTGAGAAGCTAAGTGGTACCTTCAAGTTACCTTCATTCAGAACTCTCCATACGTGCATGAAGGACATTAAATACAGCTCTAGGTGACAGGAAAGATGACAGCTTCAGGTGATGGGAAAGGCTCTCCTCTAAACCATTATGCTTCTCCAACCATCTAACTGCATATCTGGATTCAAATCATGGTCCCATCCTTTGACAGTGACTTCCATAACCCACTTTTATAGTGTCATCGTGACATTAACCAGTATTGGCTTTCAAAATATTTCCTCTTGAATCTGTTGCATTTTGTGCAAACTTCTGGAATCATGAGAATATTGTGCTATTTATCTCAAGATATTGCTTGACTTTTGTTAAATTTGAGCTACCTTTGGGTTATGTATGATAATAATTGAACCTGTAATAAATGATTCTTACATGTGAGATTATGTTTTAATTGCCATAAGTTCTCATTTAACATTGTCATGCTTTTGGAAACTATGACTTTAAGAAAAATGGCATATAACAAAATCAATTTCGCCATAGGCTATTGGTATAAACAAGAATGAAATCCCTAAGGCCTAATTCTAGTCACAGAAACATCTCTAAACTTCTGAATAAAGAACCAAAACACTTCTAATATTGAGCATTGACCTAAATGTGAGCTATGCATACATTTAAGAAAGATTAATAAGAACAAGTAAGATAATACTTTGTAACACACTTAATCCAGTTCAAGGTAATGGGGGCTGGATTCTGTCCTGCTCGTTCTGGGCTCAGCGTAGGAACCCAGCCTGGACAGGAAACCTTTCATCATAGGGTGCACTCATGCCCACACCCATTCTCAGACTGGGACAATGTAGATATGCCAATTCACTCCATTGTACATCTTTGTGGTGTGACAGGAAACTGGAATCACTGGGGAAAGAAGACATGGAAAGAGTGTGTAAACTTCACATAGACAATGACCCTGGCAGAGACATCTATTTTACCCCTAATCAACATTATAACAAAATGATATTGAGCAAAACTACATTGTTCAAAGACCTACTGTACCTTTACTCACTTAATTCTCACAACTATAGCATTATAGACTTTTATTATTCTGTTTTTACAGATAAATAACTAAGGCAAAGGAAAGAAGGTGAGTAATTTATTCAAGATTACACGGCTAACACCTATATAGTCGATCCAGGATGTTAGAGTAGTTAGCATAAAATTCTGGGATTTTAACCTTAATTTCATATTTCTATTTACACTATAACATAACCTACAAATACAAAAGCCTTTACTATTGTTACAGTTTATTTATATACTTATAGTTGACACAGGTACTTAGTTATGATTGACCTTTGAAACTTCTAGAAAACATCAGAAATTTTGTTCCCTGACTATAAAGAAATTCTGGGAAATTAATACAATGTTTTGGTTTTACTTAACACAGGTGTTATGACTGAAAATGCACTTTATACTGTTTTTCTTTCACTGCAGAACAGTGAGATAATGTATTTTGTTCATATGATATCTTTCATCTAAGAATTCTAAGGGGCTCTCCACATGTTATCTCCTTAATGATCTCATCATCTCTTTATCATACAATCTGTCTGTGAATTAGGTTGCAAGTAATTGAAGCTCAGATGTATTATATGACTTATCCAAGATCACAGACCCAATCCATCCTGAACAACAAAGAAAAGATATTTGGGTTAATTTATTTTCTGTTCTCTTGAGACATTATTGTATATCAGCCAAGATCCTTCCTTAACTATGGTTTTACAACAAAGTTTCACCCTTATTTTGATAGGAAGTAAAGAAAATAAAAGTTAGATTCTAGGTTTTAACTAGGTTGGTATCTCTCTCTTTGGTACCAATAAAAAATGTTTTATATTTGTGTGTCAGTTGGTAATAGTTTGGTCACTTTTAATACATCACTTGATCTCCCAGATACCCTAGGAGATTGGTAAGATAAGTATAATTATTCTCATCTTTCAATTATGGAATAATGATTACAATCTTTATTGTTTACTATATGCAGACTACTTAAAAAACTTTATCTCTTAAAAAATGTATTAAATACTGAAAATATACCCATTCGATAGGTAAAGAAATTAGAAATAGTTACTTAAATATGTTAAATAGTTTATTGATATTACAGCAAGCTGTTTTTTCTAATACTGTGCATTTATCAACTATCCTATAGGACCTAAGGTAATGTTAAGAGTAGATATTGTCACTCTCTATCACACATCTCACACACACACACACACACACACACACACTTCAATATTATCATCATTATCAGTATTTTAGATTAGAATCTCTGGAAACTGCCTGAGACAAAGTATTGCATGTGGGTTTTTTTAGGAAGAACCTTCAGGACATTGACCTGAAAGAAAGTAAAGATGGTAGATCAGACCAGAAAAGAAGGTGATATCCAATGCAACTGAAGCCTCAACAGATCTTGTGAGAAGCTTAGTTGTTGAGAGATAACTTTTTGGAGTTTTATTAAATTGAGCAAGAAAGTTGAGCCGTTCTTTTTACACATGAACCTGTAATTAGCCAAAGGACAACCCCTGGATGGGAAATGACTTTGGGTAAGACAGTTCTCTATAATAAAGCACAGCAGCTGTGAAGGAAACCGGGGAGCCATCTACAACAGATACTTCCAACAGAGGGTGGAGATGTAGGCCTCAAAGAAAGGTTTTGATAAAAGCACCTAATGTCCATTGTAATGATCAATATTCATTGGTCGTGTACCTATGTCAGGAATTGTACTAAGAACCTACATTCATCATCTTATTCAATCTCTACAACTTTAGGAATTGAGTGCTGATTTTTCTTGCTTCACAGTTGATGAAATGAATATTTCCCCACAAGTACATATGTGCCACTTTTTAAAATTTAACTCCTATTGTGTCCTGTCTCCCTATAGCTAAATACCCATTCTAAGATGAGTAGAGTTTCTCTTATTTATTTATTTATTTATTTTATTTTATTTTAAATATTTTATTTCATTATTTTTAGAAAGAAGGGAAGGGAGAGAGGCAGAGAGGGAGAACGGCATCAATGTATGGTTGCTTTTCACCTGCCTTCAGCCACAGACCTGACTGGAGACCTGGTTTGCAACCTTGTTATGTGCCCTGGCTGGGGAATCGAACCTGCGACCTTTGGGTTCACAGGCCGGCACCTTATCCACTGTGCTACCAGCCAGGGCTGAGTTTTTCTTTTTTAAAGATTTTATTTATTATTTCTAGAGAAAGGAAGGGATAGAGGCAGAGAGGGAGAGAAACATCAATGCATGGTTGCCTTTCATCTGCCTCCAGCCATGGACCTAGCTGGAGACCTGGCTTGCAACCTCATTATGTGCCCTGGCTGGGGAATCGAACCAGCGACCTTTGGGTTCACAGGCCAGCGCCTTATCTACTGTGCTACCAGCAAGGGCTGAGTAGAGTTTTACAAGTAACTTAATTGCTCTGAAATTTTGAAGATATATTCTTATTTCAAAATTGGCCTTTGGGAATATTAAATGAAGTTAAGCGAGACAACAAATGTAGAACTGTTTCAATTATTATCAACTACAGCACAGACATAGAGCATTTTTTATATTATTATGGGCATAAAGAATGCATTCACTAAATAGTAGTTCATTTGCATATGCATCTATTTCAGAGTGATTGATTTTAAGGATGACTATGTAAAACATATCACTTTCCTCAGAATGATAAGAAATAAAGACCTCCAAATCAACTTAAATAAAAACAATTATATTCTATCGAAAGAGTGACTTATTTTGCAGTTACTGTTGCCTGAAACTACCACATCAGGCATCCTAGCTGAGATATAATTCAGGAGAAAACTCAAGAACAGAAACAGCCATCTCTCCTCCTCTACTCTTACCATACAGTACTACACTGAAATTATTGTGGCCTGTCCATGCAAACTTTACCTTGATTCTTTAGTCACTGCCTCTTTTGCATCGAGAACTTTCATTGTTACCTTGAGAAAAGAAACTTTTATGTCATGATCATAAGATTCTGAAATCTATGGCTAAAAGTGAACAAGGATTTTCTAAATAGACATAGAGAACAAGCAACTATTAAATTTTAACATTGTACTCAGTACATGCTAAAATCAAGATAGAAAAAATATATAGCAAGAAATTAAAAGTATCATCACAGATGTGAGATGCTACATTCTTTATAGCACCTAACTAAATGTTTATCACAGCTGTTACTCAATTAAAAATGATTGTAGAGTAATAACGGTAATTAGAATATTAAACTAATATCCTTTGTTCTATTTCAAAATCCCAGATACTTTATTAGCATCCAGAGCGACCTTGAATGTCATTTACTGTTTGTGTTTCATTTTTCTGCCTACTATAATATTACTTGTTTTTATTTCTTACATACTTTGAGACTTTCAGAGTGCTGTAAAGACCAAGTTTTATTATCCAATTACATTTTAATGCAATTTTAACATAAAAAAATCATGTGCAATCAGTTTCTTTCAAATAGGTACATTTTCTATTTGAATCTGATCGATTTTGCAGTGAGTGGCTGAAGTCACAGCATAAATCCATGTAGTTGTTCACTGGGCAGCTTAATTTCCATACACACCATGCAAATGGAATACTGTCATGTAAAGTTAAGGAAAAATTATCCAATGAAAAAGAGATATCTGAACTACATGCATACTTAAATGTTATGTGGGTTTTATATTATTTTCACATTCAGATGCTGAATTGCTAAAATACAATGCCTGAGATAATTCCAATGAAGCAATGCATGAAAATAATGGATATCTTAGTATTTCTCACTACAAAGTAGAAATCAAGAAAACATAACTAGAAGTTTAGGAAGACAGTAGAGGAAATTAAATTAGGGAGCAGTTTAAAGTGAATGGGAATAATATCTGTCATGAACAACGGACCATAACCAGTTGCTAACAGTGGAGGGAAAACAAAAAGGCAATTGGCAATAAACTTCAATTTTATCACAGCATCCACAAAACTCAAATCAAATAAAAGTTCCAATGTGGTCTGGAAAGGTTTATCAGATTGATTAGTTTTGAGATGGACTGGTGTAGTAAGGATTTGTATGTACTATTCTTATATGCTCACAATGGCCCATCTTTAAACCAGTATTGTTGTATTCATGTATCTGGATCTGCTTGGCTTGTTTGTTTGTTTTATTCATTATTGTCCTGTAATGGGTGAGATCATATGGTATTTGTCTTTCACTGACTCGCTTATTTCACTAAGCATAATATTTTCCAGTTCCATCCATATTGTTACAAACTATAGGAGTTCCTTCTTTCTTTCTGCTGTGTAGTATTCCATTGTGTAAATGGACCAAAGTTTTTTGATCCAATCATCCACTGATGGGCACTTAGGGGAGAAAGGAGGAGGCAAAGAAGGGGAACAGTTTAGTCAAGGAACTAGCATGGAAGAACCATGCACATAAACAAGTGGGATTGACTTTGAGGGGGAGTGGGTGGGTGGGGAAAGGGACAGAGGGGAGGAAAAAGGGAATGGGTGTACTACAACAACAATTAAATTTAATTTAAAAATAAATAAATTTTAAAAATAAACCAATATTGTGACCAAGAATATAGAACATGCTTATTAGTCAGCCTTGATGTGTCTGGCTAGTTCTGAAAGTGGGATATAGTACAAGCCTCATTAAAATCATAACTGAGGAAAGACAGAGGTGTTTCTCCCAAGAAAAATCAATGTTTGTTTACAGAAGCAAGGTAATAGAGGTGGAGCCAGCAAGCAAACAATAAAAGTCCACTAAGGCTGACTATGGTCTCAAGCTTTATGTATGAATGTGTGTATATTTATATAATTAATTATATTGTTATATATACTGTGACTTATACATATGTAGACTGTATATATTATGTGTATAATATAAGTATAATATCATCATTTACTTAGTTCCTAATCAGGAGACATAGTGGGACAATAAATATTTGATGGTCATGATTTTTATACAAGGTCACTTATGTTGGGTTTTAAATGCAATTTTCAGATTTGATTCTAGCAACCCTTATAGGGGCATGATTGAGATCTAATTCAAGGAGATGTAAGACTTTGCCCATATGACAAGAAATGATTACATTTCTTGGTGTGCATCTATGGGTTCAGTGTTGTAATCACTACCAAAGTGCATGGTGTAAGTTTGGGGTTTCATTGAAAAGAAACAGAAAGCTTAAGGGAAGTGTATGACTCTTCCTAGAAATGGGAACATAAAGTAACATGTGCTAGTAATTTTCTCAGTGCTGTTTTAATGCTGGGGATTTTTTATTACTATTTTTCCCCTAAAAAAATCTCATTCAAATAAGACTAAATTAGTACATATTAGTAAAAGTGAGAAATAAGCAGCTTTCACCACAGGGGGAGAGGGGGTGCTGTACGAACATCTTCCACTGCAAAAATATAAACATGGAAAAGGGTTATAAGTCAGAAAACTTATATATTAATTGTTTATAACAGGTATCCCAGCTCTATTACTTGGCACTTAATGTGTTTGGATAATATTAATCTAAGAAAATTTTTAAAAATGAGTGCAGGTACAAGAACCTAGTATAAAGGAACCATGGACATGGACAACAGGTGGGATTGACTTTGTGGGGAATGGATGGGTGAGGAGGCAGACAGAAGGGAGCAAAAAGGGGATGGATGTAATACAACAACAATAACATTTTTAAAAAAAGAAAATAATAAAGAAAACTCCTGAAAGGAAAAAAAAAAAAAAAAAACAAGTGTAGGGCTCAAAGTGTTTACTTGGTTCACATAATATTATATTTGTATTCATGTGCAGATAAAATAGAATTAACTAATTTCTTATGATGAAAGCCTTATATAGAGAAAAATTATTTTTAAGTAAAAACAGAGAAGAATCTGATTGAAAATGGGAAATCTGAGCTCAGACTGTCCATGCCCATTAGTGAACTGTATTGACTTTGAGCTAATTGCAGGCTTTCAATTTTCCTACTTCTAAAACATAAATTGAGTTCAAATCCAGGCTCTGATTCTTGTTAGCTGTATGATCACGAGCTCAGCTTCTACATTTATACACTGAAAATAAGAATTTTGCATTTATACACTGCACTGAGTTGTAGTGAGAATGAAATGAATTCATACTTAAAATTAAGTTCTACTTTAAAAGCTCTGTGCACATTACAGGGAAGCTAGCATTTCTGGCTAAACAATGTAATGTGTCCTTGAAAAAAAATAACAAATGATCTTCAAAGTGTTTTATAGTTTTTACAATGCTAAAAATTCAGTAGAGTTTAGCAAGTAATGCATAAAAATTGGTATCCAAAGTAAGTTATAACCATTTAAAAACACATATTTGGGCATCTCAGAGATTGGTATTATCAATTAAATAATCTTTTGGAGTATAAAATTATTGTGAAGTGTAGCAGCAGAAGAGAAGGGGAAAAACATGTTATTATTTCAATTTCCATTGGTAAGAGATCTAAGAGAAGTTCAACTGAATAGTTCTGGCTTAGGCTGTCTCATGAGTTTGCATTCACATTTTTAGCCTCCAGTGCAATCATTTCAAGGCTTAACTGGGTTAAATGATTCCATGGGACAGCATGGCATTTTACTGGCTTCCCAGAAAGTAGGTGACCAAAGACAGAGAGGGGGTGGGGGATAGAGAGAGAGAAAGAACCAGAAGTAACTTGCAAAACTATATGGAAGGAAACTAATTATTGTGTGAATAGCCAGGAAGTAGAATCACTAGGGACTATCCTGTAGGTTACCATAACATTTCTATTTTAAATCTTTCAATTATATATCATCTTCAGCATAAAATTCAAGTTGTTTACAATAATAATTGAGACCCCTTAATGCAGTCTCTTCCTGACTCTCTAATTCTATTTCTTACACTCTGTCAGCTACTTAAATGCTCCTTTCTAAATATTTCAGTATTCTTCACTTCAGAGCATAAACTATTTATACCTTCTTAATAATAATGGTATGCTAAAGATAAAATTATTATATTATAATTGTAACTCTGTTTAATACTCTCTATATTCTTTTTATAGACATATTTAATCCTCACAGTAATCCTTTGATATAGGTATTCTAACTTTCCAGAGAATCATGTTCTCAGTCTCAAGGTGAAGGAAGAGAGCATAGCAAGCTGGGTTATGCAATCCTTACATACCTCTAGGACAGCCTGGAACCAGCATTTATCCTTGGCCAATGATTGGAAATGTGGTCCTCAATGCATTAGAGGTTAGTAACTGATGGTGTCTTATTGAATGCTTGAGAGCAATGGGACATGGCATACATGCTTGTCAGGGTTGCTTAGCAAGATTGATAATGTGCATTTGATATCAATGCTGGGTCCTGAGTTTTATATTTACTGTGGCTGGTTGTGTATTGGAAATGTGCCCACATAACCAGTCTTCCATAAAAAGTTTAACCTTTGAGTCAGTGGGTTTCAACAGGCAAAGATTTCTTGCCTATGTCCCTGTTCTCTGATAGAAAGTGGGTCCTGTGAAAGTCTGCTAAAGTAAAGAATGGAAGCTTTCAGCTGAATTCTCTTGACTCTTTCCAATGAAAAATTTTACAGATACTTTCACTTTGTGCCCTATGCTCTAATGAAAATCTTAGCCATGAATATTATCCAATGTTGAGTTCTGTGAGTCCTGATGAATCCCTAAACTTGAAAATAGTCATAGTATCCGCCTAAACAATAGTTAATCCTCAAAGTAATTCTATGATATAGGTATAATTATTTTCCAGAGGATTAGGTAATACTCAATTTTCAAAGTCTCAGAACTAATGAGAAGCAATGTGATATTCAAATTGAAATAGTTTGTCCATAGAACCTATTATACACTTGGATCAACCTGGACAGAGTTTCTTTTTCTTTTTCTTTTTCTTATCTTGTTCCTCTTGATTTACATAGCTATTATTTTCTTTGGGGTTCCTTGATGCCAAACTTAGTCAGAACCTTTGAATAGTAACTTTCGGTTACTCTTTCAATTACTTTTAAATGTCATGCTTATATAAATTGCAACTCCACTGATATCTTCATATGATCAATGCTTGACTTGTAAAATAGATTAGGATGCTAAATAGATGGATAGATGGTGGATAGGTTGATGGATGAATCAGTGGATGATTTCCTTGCCAGTGTTTTATTAGGAATAATAATGACTATCATAATAAATAATATTTTATAAATGAAACATGTAAAATGAAATACATGGATCTTAAGTAGAAACTTTCATGATTGTGTCTCAATACAGTTGATAAAATGGTTAAATTAGGTTATAAAAATTTGGTGAGTTTTGGCAAATTTTAACACCTTTAAACCAACACCTTAAGCTATTAAACATTTTGATTGACCAATAAAGTATTTTTATATAATTTTATTTAATAAATATCCACCATTGGCAATTGTTCTGATTTTTATTACCATAGATTAGTTGTGCTTAAAATGGACTTTGTATAAAACAAATTTAATTAGTATGCAATTATTTTTGTCTGGCTTTTTTGTTTTAACAGTGATTCATTTGTTAAAAAACAATATGAATAGACTTCAATTTGCACCCATAATTTTACTGATGTTCAAACTGTCTAGTGTGAAGAGAGCTGCTATAAATATTGGTCATACGAGCCCTTTTGTGAGCTTGTATTGCTGAGTCATAGTGTGTGCTTAGTATGTTTATAAGAAGTGGACAATCTAAGGTGACCGTGTCACTTTCTAATCTAAACATAATGTACAAAGAGTTCAAATTTTACAATATTCTTTCCAATATTCCAAATATTGTAAATATTTCATTTTACATATTCTAGTAGTGGTTTTCCACCTTTCTATGTGCTTAACTTAATATCCTAATGCTCTCTTACATAAAGTGCCTATTCAGGTTTTTTGGCCAAGATTTTTATTGTATTATTTGCCTTTTGATTGTTGATTTTAAGTATCAATTACATATTTTAAGTACAGTCTATTGTCAAAATAATGTTGTTCAGTCTCTGCCTTGTCTATTCAGTTTCTTAGTGACTTCTTCCAATGTTAGTATTTCATTTTTCAAACTCCATGTTATCAATGTATTTATCTTAGGTTTTGTACTTTATGACCTTTGGGGTTTTTGCCTATTTTGTCACAAAATGACTCTTTTATGTTTCTTCTTTAAGTTTAAACTACTATGAAGGTGTCCTTGTTTTATTCTCAGTCATAAAAAAGCACTCTGTCTTTATCGTTGAATATAATGAAATCTTTTATAAATACTCTTTACCAGGCTGCGGATTTCCCTTTTGTTTTCAGTTTGATGTGATTTTTATTTATGAATGAGAGTTGAATTATATACTTTTAGTCTTATATTCTTTTAAACTGGTAACATACATATTTTAAAATTTGAATGTGAAACTAATATTTCTACAAAATCTTACTGGTGGTGCTTTTTTATCCTTTTTATATACTGCTAGATTAGATTTGTAATATTTTCTATTGAATTTTGCATTACATGTTCATAAGATGTATTCCCTATAATCTTATTTATATCTCATAATTTTGCCCGGCTTTGTTAATCATATAATGATCATCAAATGGTAAGAGAAGACCCATCTTTCTCAAAGTTCTGAAAAATAAGTTTTGTATTCAACATTTAACATTTGATAGAACTCAACAATGAAACCATCTGCAATTTTTCTTTTGTGTAAGCTCTAGATTATTAATTAAATTTCTTTAGTAAGGTTATTAATATATTTTAACTCTTTTTGGGTCACTTTTGGTAAGTTATACATTTTTCACAAAAGTGTCCATTTAATCTCACTTAGCAAATATATTAAAGTAATACAATTTTATTACTCATTTAATATTGATAACATTTGCATCTGCAATACTGACCCCTTGTATTCATAATGTCAGTAATGTGTATTGTAACTAGTTTTATATCATTGATTTCTATTCTACTCCTTCTTCTTTCCAAGCAATGAGAGTTTAATTTGATCTTTTTTCCTGCTTTTAATCTTTCTAATATAAGAATTTATTTTTTTTTTAAGATTTTTATTTATTATTCTTCAGAGAGAAGGGAAGGGAGAGAGGCAGAGAGGGAGAGAGACATCAATGTATGGTTGCCTTTCATCTGCCTCCAGCCACAGATCTGGCTTACAACCTGATTATGTTCCCTGGCTGGGGAATTGAACCAGCAACCTTTGGGTTCACAGGCCGGTGCCTTACCCACTGTGCCACCAGGGCCAGCATTTATTTTTTAAACACTGCTTTAATTGTAACACACAGCTATTATATATTCAATTTTTATTTTCTTCTGATTTGAAATGTTTTTTGACTTTTTGAGACTTATTCTTCATTCTTTTGGCTACTTAAAATATGCAGAAATTTTGACATTGACTCTTTAATTCTACTTAGAGTATATGTTCTGGGAGTTTCAATTTTTTTAAATGCATAGGTAATTATATTATGGCTTAGTATATTGTCTGTTTTGTGTACATTTAGAAAGATGTACTTTCGGTATTTTAGGTGAGGTATTCTATAAATGTTGGTTAGACATGGTTGGTTAATGGTGTTCTTAAAAGATTCTATATCCTAACTAATACATTGTATATGTATTTATTAATTATGAGATTATGTTGAAATCTCCATTTATGATTCTGTTTGTTTTTCAATGGAGTCTCCTTTTTCTTTTCATATTTTGTTTTTAAGTACCCACACAGTTAAATTATCATATTTTCTGATAACATGACATTTTATTATCATAAAACATACATCTTTATTTTTAGTAATATTCCATGTCATAAAATAATTTTTCTGTTATTAATGTAACCACTCAAGCTTTCTTTTGCAAAGTTTTTCTTTCTTTATATTTGAAACACAACACATGTAGACAACCTCTATTTGCATATTGAACCAATCTGATAGCCTCTTCTTATTTTTAACTGATGCTTTTTGTTGATATTTATTTAAATTTAGTTATTGATATGATTTGGTTTATGTCAATTATTTTACTATTTCTTTTATTTCTTTTAGTTGAGCTACTGTTCCTGTATTCCTTATTTTTTGTCTTTTTGGATTAATATTTCTTTTCACTGTTGTTATCTTTAAAAAAATAAGGAGAAAAAAAGGTAGGCTTTTATATTTATAAACATGTGCTATTTGTGGAATTCCTTATTCTTCCCTATAAACTTGAATTTTCATATTTATCATTTATCTTCAGCCTGAACAATGTTTTTTAAATCATATTCACTAGAGCAGATTATTTTTGTTAATAATTCTTTCAGGTTTTACTTATATGAAAATATTTTTATATTGCTCTCATTTTCAAAGGATATTTTTACTGAATATAAAATCCTAGAATGAGACTTTTGCAATGTTTTAAAGATATTGTTTCATTGTCTTCTTCACTCTATGTATTTCTGTTGAGAATCTGTGGTATTATTGAAATTATTTTGCATATGATGTTCTTAGTTAAGATTTTCTCTTTTACTTTTTTAAATTAATGTTTTGATTGTTATACACCTATGTGTCCTTCCTTTTGCATTTACATTTATCCTGCTTAAATATGGTAGAACTTCTTAAAAATGTAAATAGTTTATAAACATATTGGGCATTTTGTCTTTTTGAAACATATAATTTATGTGTCCTAACCTTTCTCTTATCCCACTGGGACTCCAAATATACATTTACTAGACTAGGCAACTTGATATGATACTGCAGTTTACTAAATTATTGTTCCTATATTCTTAGATTATTTTATTTTAAGATTATTTATGTGTTTTCAAGATTACTAACCCTTTGTTCTTTAATATTCACACTTGTGAAATTTTATTTTATTTATTGTCATTTTAAGAATGTCCATTAATTTCTATGTAGTCTTTACCAATTTCAAAATGTGTTGCTTTGGTTTCTGTTTCTGTTGATTGCTTTTATTGATTATGAATGTATTTCTATGCTTGTTCATGTGTCTCACAATTTGATTACATGTTTGGCATTGTGCTAGATACATTGTCGATATACTGAGGAGATTCTAGATTACATCATCTTCCTTTAATGTAAATTGAATTTTCCACTGTAAACAGTTAAATTACTGGTAGCTATTTACAATACTATAAGACTTTTAAAAATTCTTTTTAGGGTGAGTGCATATCAGTTTTTTGTTTTTGTTTTTGTTGTTTTAAAATACATCTCTAAAGCCCTGGCTGGTGGCTCAGTGGATAGGCATCAACCTGCAAACCCAAAGGTTGGTTAGATTCCTAGTCAGGGCACACAACCAGGTTGCAAGTCAGGTCTCCAGCCAGGTCCTTAGCTGGAGGCAGATGAAAGGCAACCATACATTGATGTCTCTCTCCCCCTCTGTCTTTCTCCCTTCCTCTCTTTCTAAAAATAATAAATTTTAAACAAAAATGCATCTCTATATGGTAAGGAATGATTCTTACTCTAAAAGCTTGTTAAAAATTCAACCAAGTAAAGTTGAAGATCTTGTTTATTTTATTAAAGAATTAGCAGCATACAATCTAACAAACAGGAGGGAACTTTAAGGAATTGTACAAAATGGAAGGCTTTTATAGGCAGAAGGAGGGTGGGACAAGGAAGTTAGCATAGATTATTTCAATCAAGATCATTTTCTTTTTTTTTTTCTTTTTAAAAGATTTTATTATTTTTAGAGAGAGGGAGAGAGACATCAATGTATGGTTGCCTTTCACCTTCCTCCACCTATGGACAGGGCTGGAGACCTGGCTTGCAACCTGGGTATGTGCCTTGATTGGGAGTTGAACCAGCGACCTTTGGGTTCACAGGCTGGTGCTTTATCCACTGTGCCACCAGCCAGTGCTTCAAGATAATTTTCTATTAGGAGAGTCTTATCAGGCTGATTACCTCACTAATGCTAACCAGAAAATTCCAGACTGACTGGTTAAAGGTCACAATCCTGGAGAAGGCTGAAAATGCAGTTGATTCTTCCTTGGCTGACATAGAGTTTAGCACAAGTGACTCCATTTTGTGTCTCTTGTTTCTTTTTAACAATGGCCTTTCTAGAATGTCAACTAAATGCTTGATGTGTTTGTAAAGTGCTCTTGGTGTTTTCCACTCTGGCTAGATGGAAATTCCAATATTTACAGTAGATAAAAAATTACTACCAGTACCATTGTTCCAACTTCACTGCAACTGTGGGTTAGCAGAACTGGGCCTCTCAGAGTCTTGTTTGTGGTTATGCAGCCCAGCCCTTGGCCATAAGCACTCACAGTAAAACCCTGTTTATTATTTTTAAACTTTTATGCAAAGTATTTCCTTCCCTGGTGCTATTTTTCCACAAATGAAGTACCTAAAATCCTAGGCACTTTTTGCTATCAAAACTTAGATTTTTGTCTTCTCATGTCAGTAAGACTGTTGTTTCCCTTATATTCCATTTTCCTATACCGAGGTAGTTAAAATGCTCCTGTTGGGAGTCCTGGCTTGTGTAACTCAGTGGATTGAACAACAGCCTGTGAACCAAAGGATCACCAGTTTGATTCCCAGTCAGGCTACGTTCCCTGGTTGCAGGCCAGATCCCCAGTTTGGGGGTGTGCAAGAAGCAGCCCACACAGTGATGTTTCTCTCCCTCCATTTACCTTTCTCTAAAAATATTTTAAAAATCATTAAAATTTTGTATTAAATGCTTCTGTTGAGAAAGCTGCTGTAAGTATGGGCTTTCTTGTTAAGATCCAACTCTTCCTATTTCTTGATGCTTGAAAATATTCATATCCAATTTTTTTCAAATGTTATTATTTCTTTATAGTAAGAGAACAAATATGATACAAATTATTCCTTTATTCTAGGAAGCAGAATTCTCATAACTAATTATATTTTGAGTTAAAATACTATTGAATGAAAGAATCTTTGAAAATCATATGTCCCTCTTTACATACAGTGAGCAAGAAAAGCTATGCCTTAGAAATCTTGGTTTAGCAGTGATTTTATAATGAACTGTAGTAATAAAAAGGGAAATTTTTCCTTGTTAAGAAATTCACTGAGATATGCAAATGTGTGTGACAAAAAGAAAACACACATGTAAACCCAGAAAATAAGATATGCCATTGAGCTAGAAAGGCAGGTGGAATTTAACTGATCCAGGAAATTGGTTGGTTGGTAAGACCAGATACCTTTGTAGGTATACTACAAAATATGAAAAATACTCAAAACAAAAATGGAAGCTTAAAGGTTTATAGATTAAAGCATAGATTGCTCCTTACAAAAGACTTCTTCACTTTACAGAAGTCTCAGAACTGTGGTGGATTCCCAACATGATTGTTTGCCAAAGCTGACTACAATGTATCTCTTGCCCTTGGATAAAAGGAAGCAAAACAGCTATTTTTTTTATTACCATGTTTGTCTATTTATTCCTTCAATTGACTAGACCTAGTCCCAGGATAACTCAAGTAAGTACATAATGATGCTAGCAAAGGAGAGGACACAGGATTATTTCCAGAGCAATAAACATAGGTTAGCAGAAATTCCTGAGTTATTTTTCCTTCTGGAGAAGTTCCACTCCAAGTGTCTTGCATAGGCTTCTTACCATTCATATAAACCAGCAGGACAACATCAAGAAGGTTGGGAATTCAGTGAGTCAAAGTCATCCAATGCATTAGACTACTCCAAAGAACTAGAGAGTATAAGGTGTGGTCTTGTACTACATTTTTGTTATTGTTTTTTTTTTCTTTATTTTTGTATGGGACAGAGCTACCTTTACAAAAGTAGGTTTATTGTTGTGTATACAGAAAACAATATAATAATAAATAATAATACAAGAAAAAAACTGTGCTTCACATACTCAGAATTGTAAACCTATTTTTGTCCCACCCTGTATTAGTCTTTTATTTTTCCACTCTTTCTAAAGGTGTATTTGGTAAAATAAATAAATAAAAATAATAAAAACTGACCTCATTAGAGGACATTTTCTTGCAGGTTTTATTAGCAATAACAAAGCAGTGAGTAAACACATTTTTGATGAACCATCTTATTGTAAGGTCTTTAATCCCCAGGTTTAGAGATACATGAATAAAATTAGTACCCAGTTTGGAAAATAGATAAGTAAAAAATGTAACTCTTATAATATCCTCACCTTCCCTGGCACTGAGGAAAGTAAGAAATAATTCTCTATTATCCTTCTTTAGTATATTTATAGAATAGTGAGGAACTAAATATATTCAAAATAATATTATGGGTGCAATAGCCAGTCAGCCTACCACATGTCAGAAGATTCAGAAAAGGTTGACCTCACCAAGCTTGTGGTGACAAACCGGTTAAGTAAGGATGCTATTCTAGAAACAGGTGATGGACTTGGTAAGTCTTAAGTAATTCAAGAAATGTACAAGTGAGGTGAAGGAGAGAATATTTTAGGAAGAAAGAATAACATGAAAAATTGTAAAGTCACACCTAAGAACACTGCTGTTACTCTGGAGTATAACATGGAAGATACAGAGTGGAGAAGAGACATGTACTGAAACCATTATTGAGGGTTATTTCCTAGGAACCTTAGGCAGTAAATGTATTTGCAGTGTAGGTAGATCACGCTGGGGGAATGGATTTAAGAAAAATGCTCCAGAGAATAAGGAACACACTTTAGAATCAAAAGATGATGCATCTTAAATAGAACCTTGGTGACAGGTTTAACCCAACGGTGGGGTGATTGGTATGAAGAAATACGTAGGAAGTCAAATCTGCAGGACTCGTTGGTTGACAAGATATGCGAGAAGTGAAAAGTAATAATAATGGATGACTCCCAAGTTTGTAACTTGGGTGACTGAAATGATGGAGACATGAGGAAATAAACAGAAAAATGGTACCTCAGAGAAGGACTCTAGGCAGGTGATCCATTCTTACACTTATAACCATACTGGGGATAGTAAAAACCATAAAACTGATAAGTTCTTAAAGGGAAGAAAAACACAGAACTTCAAAAGAGGAGGATCAAGCAGGCAGTCGGCCACTTCAGGGTGCCCGTTGGCCGCCCGAAGCTCATTAGGGTGGACAATGAATGCAAACTTTGTGCCTTTTAGGAGAAGTGTGTGTCCACAGAAATTGCTGCTGATGCTCTGGGTAAAGAATGGAAGAGCTATGTGGTTCCAGTCAGTGGTGGGAATGACAAACAAGGTTTCCCTGTGGAGCAGGGTGTCTTGATCCATGTCTGTGTCTGCCTGATACTGAGTGAGGGGCATTCCTGTTACAGACCATGGAGGACTGCAGAGCGAAAGCACAGATGTGTTCCAGGTTGCATTGTGGATGCTAGTCTCAGCTGCCTCAATTTGGTCATTGTAAACAAAAAGAAGTGTGGGAGTAGATATTCCTGGTTTCATTCATATTTCTGGGCCTTGCTGCCTGAGGTCCAAAAAACCTAGCAGAATCTGCCAACTTCTCACTCCTTCTAAAGAAGAAGATGGTATCAGCCAATATGTTGCAAGAAATAGGAAACCTAGACTAAAGCCCCCAAAATTCAGCATCCTGTCACTCCATGTGTCCTGCAGCACAAACGTCTGCATGTTGCTCTGAAGAGTCAATGTACTAAGGAAAACAAGGGATACACTGAAGAATATTTTTAAATTTTCGCTAAGAGAATAAAGAATGCCAAAGGAGAAACAGCAGGAAGAGGTTGTCAAGAGATAAATGCTGTCCTTTCTGAGAGTTTCTACCTCCAAGTCTGAGTCTAGTTACAAATGAGGTTTTCTAAGGGTAACAAATAACAATAAACATAAAAAAATTTAAAAAATAAAATAAAAGAGGAGAATCAAAGGTGAAATTCTGTATCAGAGTTTAGAATATAAGCGTGGAAGAGGAAATTCAGAAATGATGAAAACATATTACTGTGAGGGAAAAGAACTAGCCAGGCAATTAAATGGGGGCAAGAATAACCTTTGCAACAATGAATACTCAGGAAACTAAATACCTACATGCAAAGAACTAAGTTGGACCCTTGTTTCACACCATATACAAAAATGGATCATCGCTAAAATAATAAAATTCTTAAAAGAGAATACAGACACCACCCTGGCTGGTAGCACAGTGGAATAAGGCACACGCCTGAGAACCTAAAGCTCACTGGTTCAATTCCCCAGCCAGGGCACGTAACCAGGTTGCAAGCCAACTCTCCAGTCAGGTCTGTGGCTAGAGGCAGGTGAAAAGCAACCGCACACTGATGTCTCTCTCCCTCTCTACCTCTCTCCCTTCCTCTCTCTCTGGAAATAATAAATAAAATCTTTAGAAAAGATTAAGACAAATATTTATATGACTTGGGGGAAACAAAGACATTTTAGATGCCAAGAACATATGTGACAAAAGAGAAAGTAGATAAATCGGACTTTATGGAAATTAAAAACATTTTTACTAAGATTAACACCACTAAGAAAATGAAGAGTTAACTCAAGGCTTGGGAGAACACATTTGTAACTCAAATATCTAATAAAGGAGTTGTAATCATATAACAATCTCATAATTCAGAAATAAATGAGAAATTACTCAATTAAAATGAGCACATAATTTGAATAAACATATTACCAAAAATAGTAGACAGATGGCAAGTACACATGTGAAAAGATGCTCAGTATAATCATCAGGTAAAGGCAAATCAAAAGCATAATGATATAACACTTCACATTCATTACTATGGCCATAATACTAATAGTAAACTGAAAACACCAGTGTTGGCAAGGATGTAGAGAAACTGACAGCTTTAGGTATCGTTGGTGCAAATGCATAATGGTGCAGCTATTTTGGAAACAGTTTGGTGGTTTCTCAAAAAGCAAGAAAGCAAGAAAGCAAGGAAGGAAGGAAGGAAGAAAGGAAGAAAGGAAGGAAGGAAGAAAAGAAAGAAATTAACCACAACGTTATCAGTAATTCCTCTTCTAAGAAAATTGAAAACAGATGTCCATACAGGAACTTTTATATAAATATTCATAGAAGCATTATTTCTAACAGCCACTATAACAACCCTAATGTCAATGAATGAACAAATGAATAAGCATTTATTAATATTATAATAAATATTCCCACAATGAGACATATTCAGTAATGAAAATAAATGAAGTAGTGACATATGCTACAATATACATGACTCAAACATAAATATGAATGTAACCATTTGCATAAGGTCATATGTATTATGATGCAATTTTTATAATAGGTCAAAAATAGGTATATCCATAGAGGTAGTAATCAGATTAGTGTGGAAAGAAGGGGGTGGTGAGTGACAGCTAGTGGGTATGGGGATGAAGAAAATGTTCTGGAATTAGATAATGATGACAATTTCACAACCTTGTGATCATATTTGTATGCCCTAACACTTGGGCGTAAAGATGGTGTGTCTATCCAACATGGAGTCACAGTATGTAAATTGACCAACCTAATGTTACAGCTATTTAGAGGTGACCAAAGTTAAACTAAAAGCCTTATTTAAAGTGGTACGATTTTGTATAACTTAACATCATTAGTTCAGTAAATTTGGATTGCCATGCAAGGGCTTGCATTATAAAAAAATAATAAAATAAAATAAAAAATATTGAATTATACACTTTATAATGGTAAAGTTTTGGGTGCCTGGGTTAAAACTTAGTAAGGCTCTTTTTTTTTTTTTTTTTTTCAAGATTTTAGTTATTATCTTTCGACAGAGGGGGAAGGAAGAGAGGCAGAGAGGGAGAGAAACATCAATGTATGGTTGCCTTTCACCTGCCTCCAGCTACAGGAGACCTGGCTGGAGACCTGGCTTGCAACCTGATTATGTCCCCTGGCTGGGAATCGAACCAGCAACCTTTGGGTTTGCAGGCCGGCACCTTATCCACTATGCGACCAGCCAGGGCTTTTCTTTTTCTTTTCTTTTCTTTTTTTTTTTTTTAAATAGATTCTTAGTGTCTCCCAGTCCTTGCATTTTATGGAGGCTTGCCTTTCAGTGTAACTACATGAGCTTTCTTGATACCTGTGTACATACTTGAATATAGTTACTGCAAACAACTTTTGGGAGCTCAGTCCTGGGACTCTACATAGACCAAGTGGTTTCAGTTAAGTGAACCTCCTCCTCTCAGCATTGCTGCCTCTTTCAAGTTTATATACCATATCTCTGAAGCCATGCAATTAATTCTGGATTTGAGTTTTCTTGGGAGAGTGTAAACAGAATGTCATGAGTGATAGAGACTTATGGTCTTGTAGTTCCCCAAGAAGAAAAGACTTCTGCTGAGAGGTAGATGTACACTAGAATTCGGAATACAATACTTCAGTTCTGTAAATCTGCAGGAGTTTCTGAAATCTCACTTAGGCTCACCTTCCAAGGTCTGCTTCCCTGATGCTATCATGCCCTTCTAAGTTAGATGTCTCCTTTGTCTGCTTGCAGAAGTTCATAAAGGCCAACAGACCTTGTGGCTCATGATTGGTATTCAATACAGAGGATCAACATAACCATAAGACAGGCTAGGCAAAGATCATTCCGATACTCCTTGTTGACAATTTATACTGGTTTATTGTTTTAGGTTTTATGTATAATAAATAGTACAATTTAGGTTGGAGAAAGTTTTGTATTCCATAGACATACTTAACAAAAAACCTCTTCCTGGAGAAAACAAGTGTTTTGAAATGATGCAGAGTGAATTTGAACTCTATCTCCACTTTACAGGTTACTGAGCAATACTGAGGAATTCCTTAACCACTCTGACTCTGTCACCTCTACTGCAAAAGAGGAGGATAATAAAAATGGCGATCACACTTGGGTCCTATAATTAGGGCACAGACAATGAAGTCCATGTTGTTATGTAAACAAAACTTGTCTACAAATATGAGGGTTATTTCCTAGTATACATACTTAATTTTTTTTAAAGATTTTATTTCATTATTTTAGAAAGAGGGGAAGGGAGAGAGGCAGAGAGGGAGAGAGACATCAATGTATGGTTGCGTTTCACCTGCCTCCAGCCACAGACCTGACTGGAGACCTGGTTTGCAACCTGGTTATGTGCCCTGGCTGGGGAATCGAACCTGCGACCTTTGGGTTTGCAGGCCAGCGCCTTATCCACTGTACTATACATACTTTTTTATTACTAAGTACTGTCATATGTCTTTGTTGCATACGCAACTCAATGGTCGACTTCCAAACTTAGCAGGAAATGTATTATTAGACAATTCTCTCAGGAACAAACTAAAATACATGGTTTCCTTCAGAGTTAGAGTTCTGGTTTAGTGAAATGTAGTACATTTTTTTCTATGTAAATAACATGCAATTCATAAGTGAGTTGATTCATATACTCGTAGGCCTAGTTATATCTGTTGTGGCTCTTACTGTTGCCCAAGGGGCCGGTATTCAGTTTGCAAAAGTTATTTCTTGTCTATTTAATGGCTTGGGGTTTTAAAGCAATATCTGTGCTCTGGGAATGTTTTAAATTTCAATCCCCTTAAAAGAAAAGAGTCAGTAAATTATTGGTTAGTTCTTTAAACTTGTATTCCCTTTAAAATAAAGCTTTATAACACAAGTACCTTTCCTATGAAAAATATCTTTTAAAAATTAGGTTAAAGAAGATGCTTAACCCAAATTTTACTGTATAGGGCTTACCCTTGAGTAATGAAATATGAGCTGAACCCTCTGGATAGGAATTTCTGAACACCATGGGTCTTTGCCTCATAGGCCTTTGGTGCATTGCAACATTTATTTATTTATTTATTATGTTGTTTTTTTAAAGATTTTATTTATTATTTTTAGAGAGGGGGGATGGGAGAGAGGCAGAGAGGGAGAGAGACATCAATGTATGGTTGCCTTTCACCTGCCTCCAGCTAGGGACCTGGCTGGAGACCTGGCTTGCAACCTAATTATGGGCCCTGGCTGGGAATCAAACCAGCAACTTTTGGGGTCACAGGCTGGTGCCTTATCCACTGTGTCACCAGCCAGGGACGCATTTCAACATGTATTGAACATCAACCCTGTGTTAATCACTGGGCCAGTTATGCCGGGTGTGATGTTCTAGGCAACAGTTAAAGCTTTAGAAGAACCTGGTTCTTTCACCATCATCATCGTCATCATCCAGTTCAGATTTTAATGGTTTCCAGTTTCTTGTATTATATGTATAATGGCTCTTCCAAATGTCAAATTAAATAATGTGTGAGGGAATGCTTTATAAACATTTATTTAACCAGGATATCCTGATATCTTGCTGGAATATCAAAAATATACCATGTTGTAAAGATCCTAGAACTGAATATCGCAGTAATGAACTTGGCTCTGTTTCCCAGAATTGTTTTTTCCAAGGGCTATTTTGCATTTGAGCCGTGTTATATCATTTTACTGATTAATTTTTCCAAGTAAAGGTGATTAAACATAAGATGCCCACAGAGAATTTGGAAGATATAAGAACAAAATGACCCATCCATTTTTCTGCCGCTTCATGTCACTACTCTGAGTTAACCGCTTTACGATTTTGGTGACAGCAATTGAGTGAGGTGTCTCCTCACCTCAAGAAAAGAACCTCTTCAGGTGAGTGAAGTTGGGTCAGCAGCTCCAACCCCACCGCCCACCGCGTTACAAGCGGAAGCATGGAAACCAGAGGAAGGTCAGAAATCTTGGAAACCCAGAAGCCGAAGATGTCTTTACGTTCCGAAAGCTCCCTATGGTCCACGTTTGCGGACTGAAAAGCTTGCGATGGCATTCTGGGCTCCGTGCACATTTCTGGAGGCTGTTTACCCCTGCCGCTCCCCATCCTCATCAGGCGAGTGATTATGTGCTTCTAATTAGAATAATATTTTAAAACTCTCTCCAGAACAACGTTCTTCCAAACCCTGTGCCAGCAGGTGAGGGGACGCGTGCCTGAAATCTCAGGGTTGAATAGTCTTTCCCAGCGCCTGGTCTCACCTCCTGCGGGGCACGCTGGTGCAATTACTGGCAGATTAGACTTTATCCTCCACCCCGCCCCGTCCCTCCCCACCCTCCCGGGCAAACGGGAATAGACGATCACCCCCAGAGCGGGTGTGAGGACGGGTGAGCGCAGCCGATTGACCGGAGGGCGAGGGGCCATTGCTGGGCACCTCCTCCCAATCCCCGAGCGCCCCAGCGCGAGTGACAACGCGTCCTCCGGACTTGACTCGAGCTCCTGCTCCAAGCGGTGGTGCCGCGCAAACAATCCCGGGCAGGGAATGACTCGCTGCTGGTGACATCACTCCCAAAGATACTCCCCGTTCTCAGTGCCTGCCTTCGCAAGGCATCTGTCGGTTTGTCCGTCTCTTTCCGCTGCTGGAGAGAGCTTGTGGCCACCGGGAACAGAGCGGGGCACGGAGGGGAGACAGGACCTGGAAGACGAGGAAGAGAGCAAAAGCAACGGGGGAAGGAGGACCCTGGCTGGCGACAGGATGAAATTCAGCCCCGCGCACTACTTGCTGCCTCTCCTGCCTGCGCTGGTCCTCAGCACCAGGTGAGTCTGGGAGCCCAGGAGCCCGAGCGACCTTTATCCAGGGGCACTGCTGGTAGGTTGGTCCCACTGCAGGGCACCCCTGGGGGCCAAGGACAGACACTTAAACTGTATGCTTTGCCCACCTAAGTTAGAGGCTTCTGTCTTTAGGCTTCTGAAATCCTTTCAGTGAGCAGAGCCCTTTTCGAGTTACCTTAAAGAAAGTCTCAGTTTTGCTCCCAGCACGGGGACCAAGAGCTCTCCCTTCCCCAGACAGGTTCCCTCCAGCTCAAGAAGAGCAAAGGATAACACATTTAGTCACCAACCACAATAAAGGACACAGGGGGACAAGGAGGAAACTGTCACCAGGCAGTGTCTCTACGTTAACTCTGTCTTTATAGTCACAAAGCTTCCTTCTCCCTCAAGTGTGTGTGGTTTTAAGGTTCAGGGAACCAGGGGGAAAAAAAAAAAAAAGATAGTGAATCTGAGAAGATGGTAAGCCTTGCACAAAAGTTCCTGGACTTGTAAATTGCCTGTGTTTATGTCTTGTGTAGCCTTAGCAGTGGACATTGTCATCGGGTTGTGTTGTGAGCAGGTCTAATTCAGGAGCACGCAAGGTGATTAAAAGTTAGAAAACATTCTGAGCGCTGGTTTAGAGGCCAGAGGTAGAAACAGTTCAACACTGCACTCCCTCCGTAGCCAGAGCTGGGGCTTCAAGCCCCAGCACAGAAGAGCTATTTTAAGAGTAGGTTAAAAAAAGAAAGAAAGAAAAGTGATTGCGAACAGTTTAGTTCATCAGGCCCCGACGACGCTGGTGATGGGGTTGTATTCCACTCTCACAGTAGCAGCACAAGGGGGGACTGTTTCACTGCCTGGGCCTGAGCCTTGATTCTGTCGCACTCAGCATCCTATTGGCAACCTCTTTCCCTTGGCTACGGTAAAATAAAATAGCCCACACAGGAGGAGGATCTTTTCAAATCTATGTCAATGGAAACATTATCTGATTGTGTATCTGATGCAAAATGAGAGGGGGAATAAGAGGGTGTTGTATGTAACTCTGAAATTAAATGTGTGAAGCAAACTCATTATGCTTGAAAAAGCAAGGCAGTAACATTCTTGAGTCCATTCCTAATCTGCATATCTGCTCCAAGGCTCTTGTAACCAAACTTTTCTTTTTAGTAAGAGGACTTTTTGGGGTTTAGCCTCAAGAGTTGGTGAACTTAGTCTTTCCTTGCAAACAAAGCCCAGGTGACTTTCCCAGCCTCAAATAAAATGAGTTGTAGTCTTTGATTTCTCTGAGGCTTGCTGGTCACTTCAGTTGAAAAATGTAGATAACTTTAAAAATAACTTTGCTACCTAGTATTATAATAATTTGCTCCAATTATAGAGCTCATTTTAATATTTTGGTTAGCTGTAAATAACTCAATGCAAATTGGGCATTTCAGTTATTCTTTGAAGTGTCTTGTTATGCACCTTGAACTTTTATGTTGTGATTTAATAATTATTTGTGAAGTCTTCTAGAAAAAGGTAATAACCAAAGTTTGACCCTTAAGTAGATGCTTCTCTCTCTCTCTCTCTCTACTAAATATTTAAACAATGAAAACCTAGACCAACATAATTGTCTTTCCATGTTTACCAACATGGAAATCCCTAGTGTTCCAAGAGTACATTCACATTTAAAGATGCTATAACTTAAGTGGCTTAGAAAGCCCTATGGTCTCCAGCATCCAAAATTTTAATGTGGGTTATATAGTACAAAGAGAGATAAAGAACTATCATCTTCTATTTTATGAAAGTTGTATTGTTTAAAATAGTCAACGCACTTATCTTATTATAATAAATATTAGAATTAGGCATTCCTAGATTACTTTAGATATGAAACTTCTCCAGTGTTGGTTTTGTGTGAAAATTGTGATGCATCTTTAAATTTTCCTTCTTACTTCCTCAACAAAAAGAGTATGGCGGGCTTGAAAAAGTGGAACTTCTTTATAACCAGTGGCATGTCTTGTCATTGTGATTACTTAGCAGCCATTAATTTTGCTGGATAACCAGATTACTTTGTGACAGTGTGCAAATTAAAAAATGAATATGGTATTATCAGTATGTCATTTTGCAAGAAGAGATTATGCTTTAACTGACTATAACAGAAGGTCATTCTCTTTGCAACTCTTTAAGAGTTGTTGTAGATATATGGTTCATGTGCAAAGTTAGAACCTAAGCTGTCCAGGTTTGTGAGAATAGTTGCATTAGTAGATGTGAGCTTATTGTTTCTGCTGAGAAAGAGTGTAGCTCAGACATGGCCACCTGTGACAGTGGGTTTTCTAGCCAAAGACTTCTGTTAACTTAGTTCCTTCGTCAGTAGTAGTGGTCCTGTATGCAAAACAAATGGCATTTCATGTACTTAGACTGTGTTGAATGCATTAGCAGAGTGTGGCTCTTGCTGGATTTTTCTATAGCCTTTGTCACTTGTCTTTAATTGTCAAGCTCCTTACAAAGTATGAGAAATATAGATCTGTGACTTTGTAAAAAATTTATTGTTGTTGTATTACATTTATCACATCCCCCCCCCTACAATGAGCCCATTGCTCTCCCCTGCCCCACTCTCCCCAACCCCTTTCCCACAGTCAATCCCACATGTTGTCTGTGTCCATAGGTCATTTATACTAGTTCCTTGACTAAACTTTTCCCCTTCTTTGCCTCTCTTTCCCCCTCTCCCTTCCCCTCTGCACATGGAAAGTCTGATCTTTGTTTTCATGCCTCTGGGTTTATTTTGCTTGTTTATTTATTTTGTTCATTAAGATCTGAGACTCTTGATGCAAAAATGTATGTGTTTAAACATCCCTTCTTTTGGGCCTAACCCTTGAACACTTGCTATTATCTTTCTAATAGGTTTAAAGTTTAGTTCTGTTTTAAAATATGAGAATGTGTTCACTAAAAAATAAAAATGAGGCAATTAGAGGGTTACACTATTAACAGGGATGAAAACTCTAGAACAATTCTGTTTTTTAAATATGAATGTTTGACTACCTTTCAGTTTATGTTTGCTTTTCACTTCCTCCTTTTCAGAGCAACTTTAGATGATGAAGCACAAAAATCTCATCATCGATTACCATAGTGAACATTATCAGTGTCCTAAAAGAAAACTAAATGTTCACCTTCCACAATAACCCAGAATTATCTTTTTTACTTGTAAACCCTGTAGAATTAAAAAGGGCAGTTTAATGTTCCTGATGTATGGTCTCTTCTATTTGGAAAGTACATATACGTTCAGAAAATTCAAGTAATGTTATAATTAATATAGTTAATACAGCAACATTTAACCAGTATACAAATAACTGTGTTTAAAGAAAATAAACATGTTGGTTTAACAGCCTCAGTGTACAATGACTGTACTTATTAAATAGCTTCATTCTGTGGAAGGATTAAATTGCAATTCCAAGACAGCCCACAAATTCACTTCAGAAAGAAGCAGTATAGGTACTGAAAAGAATAGTACGGTAAAAAAATTCTTTAGAAGTTCTTGGTGACAAAGGACCCATGGAGTAGTGGAGAAGCCTTGTGCTTTAGGCAGCTGAACCTCTGTTCTTTTATACTGTGATTCTACCCTTGAAGCCCTTGCTTTTTAGAGTTTTAAGTGACTTAATGGGGAGAGGAGCATGGTAGGGGAGGAGTAAAGGTCCGCTGACTTCTGATGGTTTTCCTTCAAGCAAGAACTTAAAGCAGATGGTTGGTTATAGTCCTCTCAATAGGAGTCACCTTATAGATCTCCACTGGGCCCTCTGATCAGCAGTCACACCACATGTTTACTTTGGAATCAATTGTTAGAGGATACCATATATTAAAGGTGCCCCAGGCTCCTATTTGCATTGTGCTTTTACCTGTCCTGAGAATCAATTTGATTTATAGGATAACGGAAAGACAGCATCATAATAAGGACATAATAATCCCCCCAATTTTTTTAAAGCAAGCATGTACATTTGACACAGGAAGCATTCTTGCTTTAATTCTCCCAAATTGATTTGTGGTAACCTGCAATTATTTTCCCAAACCCTGTACATAGTGAGTTTTGCCATATACACACATTTAATCTGACCCTACACATATTTCTTTGTGATAAGAATTAGCATTTTCAGGCCCTATCTGGTGGCACACTGGATAAGGCACTGGCCTGTGAACCCAGGCATCTTTAGTTTGATTCCCCAGACAGGGCACAATAACCAGGTTGCAAGCCAGATCTCCAGCTGGGCCCGTAGCTAGAGGCAGGTGAAATGCAACCATACATTGATGTTTCTCTCCCTGTTTACCTCTCTTCCCCTCTCTCTAAAAATAATAAAAATAAAATATTAAAAAAAAAAAAGAATTAGCATTTTCAGGCCATGGCTGCTGGCTCAGTGGATAGTGCTGGCCTGAGAACCCAAAGGTCACAGGTTCGATTCCCAGCCAGGGCACATAACCAGGCTGCACGCCAGGTCTCCAGCCAGCTCTGTAGCTGGAGGCAGGTGAAAGGCAACCATATATTGAAGTTTCTCTCCCTCTCTGCCTTCCCCTCTCTCTGGAAATAATAAATACAATCTTTAATAAATAAATAAATAAATACATTAGCATTCTTTGTAATAGAGTTAGAAAAATGTCTGTTCTAGGCTAAGGAGCTATTAACAAGAGACTTTCTTAACATGCCAGATTTCCATTTTGGACCTTAGTTGCCAATGTCCAATAGCAGTTTTTTAAAATGACTTATTTGGGAGTTATCCTTATAGATTAAATTTTCCTATGACTAATGAGAGGGATACCCCAACCACTTATGGTTTGATTGTTCAGTGGCCCTAGACTACTTTCTGTGTAATTAAAAGAAAGAACTTGACCTATCCTGTACCAACCAGGAATCACAATTTACTGAAACTGCTGAGAGGCATGGGGTTCTAAGGAAATGATATTACTTCATACGTGCTGCAAAAGTGTTTGTGTTTTGTGTATATGTATCTGTGTGGTGGATGGGTGTGCTTGTTTTTGACTGACTTCTAGAGGAAAATCCCTGTAATAAATAGAGCTAAATAATTCAAGTAACCTGATTACACAGCATTTAATATGAAGTTTTCTTCTCTGGAATATCCAACAAAATTTTATTTTAATTTGTTTTTATAACCATTAGAGGTATCCTTGGTGTTTTGATCATCATGTGTTACAAGTGTGCTTGCAGTTATTGCGTAAGGCATCAGAGCAATCAAATAACACATTCATTACAAGTACATGTCCATGTAATCTATTCATGTACAAGGATAATTGTGTACAATATGAAATTGGATAAATAACAAGACATATTTTAAACAGAGTTCTAAGTGTGCATAAAGGGGGAAATAATGCCAACTAAGGAGTCTCAGACACAACTTCCATTCCTGAAGAACAAGGAAATACATACTATTTTATAATTGAGTTTAATATTGTACAACACTTGCTGGTTGGGTAATATTAGGAAAATTGCTTATCCTTTCTATCTGGTTTTCTAATGTAGAAAATTACTTGAGAGGGTGTAGGAAATACTGAATGAGTTCATTTAGGAAAAGACTTTACCACATTCCCTGGAACACAGTGAGCGCTCAACAGAGTTAGTCTGTGCAGCTATTACTATATTGTTCTTTCTATTTTCATGAAATCTTTGTATCTGTGATTGATCTGAACATAGCAGAATAAGCAAAAACTTGGATACACATCAATTGGATAACACAGAATTAACAAAACAAGTCACCATCCAAAAGAAGGCCATCCAAAAGAAAGGTAGTAAGTAGGTAACTACCTAGTTGCTAGGTAATCCTCACTACTTCTCTGTGAGGATTATCTGGTAACTAGGCTGGCTCTTTCAAGTGTTTTGGTGCCAAATGTCTGGATGGAGGGTGCTGTGTACTTTGGTGAACACCATGGAAAACTGCAATAGTTAACTTAATCACATGGAAATGTGCTATATCACACAAGTATATGTTTAGCTACTTGCCTATCTCTTTTAAATGGAATTGCATTTACAGCACATGACTCATAATATCCGTTCAAAGCCCTACACCCAAGTATCAATGAATAAAAATGGATGCTTTCAAACTACATAGGCAGGGTTGATAGAAAGTTTCTACAACTTTATTTTCTACTTGTTAATGGATTTCATCAAGTATTAATAATCCATAAAGGCTACAGACATTTCAAAAAGTCAATGAAAGAAAAGTTAACATTGAGATTTTCTTTCTCAAATTGAGAACAATTTGAGAACTGCTGATAAAAAGCCCATCTGTTTGTTATGTCTTCAGTATTATCATATGAAAGGGAATTTTAATACTAACTCAGTTCTGAAAGAAACTTTAGAAATGATCTAATCTCAATTAGTAATATATGCTTTATCACAAACTATGTATAACTGTTCCATGAACTGCTAATTATTAAATAAAAAATGTATTTTTTTTGCCATAAATTACTGTGTATGTGATTGTGTGTTGACAATTGTCAATCGAGTGGATCATAGCACAGGGTATAATTTGCTGCTCAGGGGAAATAAAAGGCATAGATCATATTAAGTTTGTGTCAGATAAAGGACAGATTTTTACTGGAACATCTAAGAACTTTGCTTCATGATTCTAGGAGGCAAAGAAATGTCAAAAGTAAACCAGTCCATTCAGATATAAACTAAAGGTCAGGCAAATGAATTGTGCTCTGAGAATGATTTTATAAGCAGTAGGAGACATTGTTAGACTATAGATGGTTTTTGCATTGCAATTATGTCTGACATTTTTGGTGCTGCTTTTGAGTTTTTAAATTTCTTTGAGTGCACTTATGTGTCTGTGTTCTAGCCGGAAACCCTTTATGTTGGAGGTGAGAAAACTGATATTCAGAGTAAATGAGACTTTCCCCAGTCCACAGAAGGCAACCAAAACAAGAACCTAGAACTTGCCCCAATCAGTTTAGTATCTGCATGATATATCTTTCTCTTCTGTAGGCAAGCCACATTTGCATAGTTGTTTCCTATAGTCTATTCAGAGCTGTTCTAATTATTGTGGAGTATAAAGTAATGTTAAATCTAATTCTCTGACCTCATTTAATTAAGATAGAACAGCAGGATATTGTCAAATGGAATTATAGTTGTTGAACACCATTGTTCACCTGTATTCAGTTGTTTGTCAAAGAGTGAGCTTAAAAAAACTGCTAGGTCATTTTCAAAACCCAAAGCAGAATCATTAATGAGTTCTCATCTTTGCACACAGTTTACCTCTCAATGGTTCCTATTGATCTCTCAGTTGCATTGTAAGAGGGAATTGAGCCCAGTGAATGATCCTTAGGAAAAAAAAAAAGGGAAGGAAAAACATGCAAGGACTTGCTGCCTTTCAAAGTAGTCCTTGCAGCTGAGCTATCATATTGGAAAAAGCTAATGAAGATTCAGGGCCAGTTTTCATCTCATGTCTCTATAGAGGATGTGACTTTTTGTAGCTTTCTTCTGCCTCTCCTCAAGAGAGTTATAAGGGTTTCTAATTTATCACCCTTCAGACTCTGATTCAAAACAGAGCTCTGAGCATCTAGAAGCACTTCCTCAGCGAGTAGCTCCTTAATGGGGCAGGGGTTACATGGGTTAACACCAAAGAATATGGAATCAAGCAGCTTTTGAACTAGTTACTCGACTTGGAAATGTCAATTAATATTCCTTAGTCACATTTTTCTCATCAATATAGAAGAGACAAGAGTATCTCTTTCATAGATATTTTAAAAGATGATTGAATAAATTAGTGTATACATGGTGTCTAGCACAAAGAAATAAAACTTATTTTTTCCACCAAGCTCATGCAGATAATTTGAGGCCAATGTGAAAGCCATTTCTGGATCAATCCCGGGTAGAAGTACTGATTAAACACCTGACACATTGTCAAGAAAAATAAGAAAAATCTGTGTGACTTGACCTAGCCTCCGTTTTAAGCCTGGACACTCTAAAATATGTTGCTTCGTATGATTAAACATTAAATATAGTTATTAATTTCTATAACTACAGTATCACAGTAATGCCTTTAAAGAAGGTTAATTTTTTAAAGAATAGTAGAGGAGAAGGGGCTGGGATGGCAGAAGCTTTCTGAATGCTGTGCGATTGGGCAGAAATGGTAAGAATAGAATGGAAAATTACCCAATCCTAGACTTCCTGTTTTTGTTTTCAATTTTCTCTTTTTCTAATGCTTATAGTCACTAATTGCTGGGGGGGGGGGCGGATCTTTTTGCAGTAAACTAAATCCTAAGTATTGGGCCAGGAAGAGGGAGAAAACCCTCTTAATTGTAAATGAAAAAAAAAAAAAAGGCATAAAAATTGAAGTGACATGTTGGGAAGATGCAGATATGGCTGACAACTTTATATTGGTAACAGCATCTAACAGATGCCACAAAGTGAAATGTGAGAACATTCTGCAATTAAGAAGTTCACATAGAAATTGGGGGCAGGCTGTTTTGTTTGTCTGTTTGTTTTCCCCTGACACTACAGTTTAGAAATATATTGAAAGATATTGAATCCTTTTGTACATTTTATGTATATCTATTTCATGTGGTCCTTTTGTACAACATCTAAGTTACAGGTTTAGCCAATGTTTTTGAGGGCTAAGTCTTCTGGCAGTATGCACAGATCCTTACTTTTTGTCATTTAATCATTGCTTCCTTGCAATACATTATGCCCATATAGTTTTTATCACTAGGAGACTGAGTTTTGAATATATTAAATGATTAGCCTATATTCTCCCAGCTGGAAAGTGGTCAGATCCTAGCTCATTTCTGAGAAATGCCTTTTGAATGCAACTATAGCACTGTCTACAGCAACTAATCTCTGTACAAATGAACACTGAAGAAAAATAATAATGTATATAATACAAATAGAAAGGCTGAAACTAAACCATGTTGGGGAATAACTATTTTTATGCCTACAAAGTCTTAAAATAAATTAGTATTTAAAAAATAAGTTAGCCAAAAAATTCATTATTTTTAAGGCCAACTGAGTTGAAATCTTTGGTATAAATACAATACAAAAATGTGCCAGGCTAAGTTCATTGTTTTTGTGTAGAAAACACATGTCATTTCAGATCAATGTCTCTCAAAGTATACTCTTCATGGTACCTAAATGAGAATCACCCAAAATGGTGTTAAAAAATGTAACATCCTGTTCCTTATCCTAAATATAATAAATAAGATTCTTTGAAGAAGGTTAATAATTTTCATTTAATGTGGAACTTGAATACTTCTGAAGTACATAAAAGCTTGGAAACCACTGCTTCAATGTTTAAGGACTATAAGTCTAGAACACCTTGATCTCTTTGGCATTCACTCAGCATGAAAATGGCAGCTGAAGTCAGGAGTCTGGAGCAATGATGACGCTTTGGCAAAAATCACAGCTCTTTTCACATGTATTTGAATCAGTTTAATAAGTATATTGCCAAGTATCAGCCTGCATGTGTTAGCCATGAAAGTCATTCTCTGTTTAATATACCTTTCCACAAAGGGCTGAGAAAAATGCTCAAATAGACTAAATGATATAAAGCTATATTACATGGATATATCAGGGACATACTCTATTGAGAAAGCAGTTGACATCAAGGTGAAATCAATGAACACACTGAAAAAATGAAACCTAACTCTACCTCCCACCTTGCATTCATCACTTCAAGTTGTACAATAAAGAGGCGATGAAAACCAAGACCTGGACATGAGGTTGTATAAATCCTTGTTTTCTACTTAGGGCAGGAAGGTTGAGTTTGCCAACCAAATAGAAGTAATATTTAAGCCTTGTAAAACAAAGAGTTTTGATCCTCTGCCCCACCCCTACTCTTTCCCATGAGCAGCAGTTGATTTGGGATAATGTGGGAAAACAAATGCACTCAATTATTTCTATTAAACAGAATGTGCACCTGTGCCGGCCATATTGCTTTAGTTCTTTTCCGCTCGCCAAGTCAGTTAGCTTTCCTCATAATGAACTTCTGAGGTGGTTGTACAGGTGTTGCTTCCATTTTATCTGTGTGGAAACTAGAGTACATAGGGGTCAGATTACTTGCCCAAGGTTATAAACCAGCAGGTAGTATATTTTAAATTCAAACGCCATCGTGAATTTAAACTCACTGCGCTACAGCGCCTCCTAGTGTGTGAGATGAAGCACTGGACCGAGCCGGTGTCCTCCCTGCGTGTCAGCTTCATCTGTGGGTGCTGATGAATCAGGAGCAGGAGAGAAACGGGTAACTACTTGTCAGGTATCCTCTAAGTCCACAACTGAAAGTGATAGATTCTCTTTTTAAAGTTCGAACTAAAATAATGTTTATTTCCTCTATGTTTTTCAATGAAAGGAATCGTGTATTTGTGTAAGATTGTCTTTATTTATGGATGCTGTTTTCTAAAACCACTCCGTGAACTGCGGGGTTCCACCGCGTGGCTCCAAGTGGTGTCCCAGCTTGAACTGTGGTAGGAACCAGGCTGACCTCAGTGCCTTACACGTACCTTAGTGATCCGAGCTCAACCGCCTGGACTCCTAATTTAACTTTTAAAATGTGTAACAGTAGTTGCAAGGTTGCTGTTTGTTTTCCTTTTGTAAGAATTGTGCTAACTAGGGTTGCTTGATATAATGTTTTTCCATACCCATGAAGATGAAAGAAGTTACTATATCTAAGGAAATAAGATTACTAAAAGGTAGAGATGGAATCTGAACCCATGACTTAACAGGAATAAGCATCCAGGTATGCAATAAAAGTTAACACCAAAATGAACACACACCAAAATGTGTGGCGTCAGGCATTTGGGAAATAACTCAGAAACAAAGGGGCTGTTGAGAACCACACGCAGACTCATGTGAAGAGGATCTGATGTCTGTACACGCATGGCTGCGTGAGCCATGGAGCCCGGGCCACATTAACTTGATGCTCCTCTGTATGGAAACCCTCACCATATCCTCGTGTCATAAAAAGTGTCACCTTTTGTTTTGCTGATTTGAAGCGCAAGAGACACAAATCATTGGAGCTCAATCTAATTTGAAAACTGAAAGTAGTAATGATGATGATGATGATGATGATGATGATGATGATAGCAGTAGGAGGTTTTCATTAGGAAATTGCTTTTACTGAAACTGCACTTTCACCGGTAGTCAGAAGATGGCACTGTGAAGTACAAAGTAGTACAGTACAGTTATATCTCTGTTCAACACTTAACCCATTTGCAGACTGACACATTTATCTCAAATTAGAATGTTAAAAATGGCTTGATTTCATGTCATAATAATTATTATGTAGGTGTATGTATATATATCTATGTACATATGCATGAGTATATAATACTGTATATGCTACATAGTATATACATAGAACATATAATACATATATTGTTTTAATAAATTACATATTACATAGCTATCTTACAGTGTTCTGATAACTTACCCTTGAAAATAGGTTTTGGTTGGTAACATGCTACAGTTAGTTTGGTTCCACTCATCATTACAATAATTCACATATGTTCACTTTCCTCCCAAAATGGAATTAGACCTGAAAATTAAATGATACACCCATTTTCCTATGTACTCGTTAACTGAATTGACATCATGTCAAAGGAATTCTGATAAGGCATCATGTGATAAAGATGTAATATCTGATATTTTATAGAATTTACATTTAACTTTTCATACATGCTCACACACTCTTTATCACCCTCTGCAGCAATTAGCAGTAACCCCTTTTTGTCACTAAAGAGATAGTAAGGACAGCTAGGTGGTCCAGACCCAGGGCTCTGAGTTCCACTTTCATGGTATGAAAGTTACTTTGGGACTTAAAAAATTGGAGTATAAAGAATGCAGGAGTGCCTTGTCTTAGTTTGCTTGGGCTGATATCACAACATCACATCTATCAGGTGGCTTAAACAACAAACACTTATTTCTCACAGTTTTGGACCTTGGAATGCCCAAGATCAAAGTGCTAGCAAATCCAGTGTCTAGTGAGAGAACTCTTCTGGGTTTTCAGACTGCTGTTTCTCACTGCATCATTATGTGATGAACTGCAGGGAGAAGGGGCACACACTAAGGTTTCTTTCTGTAAGGTCTCTGATCTCATCATGAAAGCTTCACCCTCACAGGTCCCACCTCCTAGTTTTAGCCCTGTGAGGGTTGGGGTTTCAACATATACATTTTTAGGAACATAAAAATGCAGTCTGTAACATGCTTTCGTCTACCTTCTGCATCTTAAGGAAAAAGCAACCTGGTTTAATTTTCTTTTTTTTTTTTTTTTTAAATCCTCACCTGAGAATATTACTTGTTGATGAGAGAGAAAGAGAGGGAGAGGGAGAAAATATGATCAGTTGCCTCCCCTATGCAACTGGACTGGGGATTGAATCTGCAACCTAGGCATTCACCATGCCTGGGATTGAATTTGCAATCTTTCGGCATACTGGGTGACACGCCAACCAACTGAGCTCCCAGTCAGGGCACGAGCAACCAGTTTTAGGTTGTGATGCTGCTTGTTTTCATCTTTGGAAGATGAAGCAAGACTACCAGCCTGGCAGGATGAACAGAGGGGGTGTATATGTAACATTTGACAGGTATTGTCATACATGGTTTGGGTCCTAAAGATTCAGTGTCTTGGATGTGTTAGAAAACTCTAGACTATAGTGCTTTAAGCAAGATGTGACCATCTCTTTCTCGCATGAGGTACAGAGAAGTAGGAAATGTGGGCAGGTTCATTCTCCATGGCCAGCAAGCAAGGCTCTGTTGTAACTATTGTGGCCTGAGACATTTTGCCTTCATCATCTCCTTCCTCCTTTAAGTATTTATATAATTACAGTTTTGTGATTGGGTTCTATATGGACATAAACACTATGAGTTACAGATTAATATATTAATATTATGTTTACCTAAACTAAAAGCTTATTTTTAAATTTGAAGTTAATTTGCGTGCCCCTGAAAGTATTATGGACTGAGACCCTATGCTCACCGTGCATGTTAGCAGGGACCTAGCCCTCTGCTGTGCTGAGCCCCAGACCTGCAGGCCCAGGGGCCTGCTGAAGCTCAGGTCATTCTTCCGAACAGCAGCTTGGGGCAAAAACGTACTGTCTTTCCTTTCTTCCTAAATAGTTCTTATTTGTTAGCCTTAGGAGATGGCTGTACCCAGATAAAAGGGAAGCTGAGGCTTATAGTCTTTTAATCTGGGTAATATATTCAGGTAAAAGTCATAAACTTTTCTGAAAGATAAATAAATAAAAATTCTAATTGCCTCCATGCCAAATGAAAAAGGAAGTCACTTTTGACTGGTTTTGAATTCAAAACGATTTGATTGGGTCTGAGCTGGAACACAGCTATACGTGAAAGAAAACCTTCAGGGTTGTAAGATGGTTAGTCATGATTCTGTAGCAATCCTTGGTAACATTTTATTACATTTTATTTTTATAATTATTGTAGCACTTAATTATTGTTCTGGACCAACACTGTCTTACAGCACTTTCAGATACTAGGAAAACATAAACTTATTAATAGCCACTTTTAAATCATGTTTCATTGTGACTGTCTCTTTAAAAAATTAAAAGTACATATATATTTATACATGTATATATATAATATATTTATTTAAATATGCTCAGGATGTGTATAATACAACCCATATAGTTTTGTCTGTGCCTCCTCTCTGTCCATCATCTCTTGTGGCTACATAAGTTTCAGGGCCAGGATTTGGGCCCTGGACTCTGATTCCACAGTCCAGTGTGCACCACAGAATTTAGTGGATGAATCTAATTAACACCAAGCAAAGGCTAAAATCTGGTCAAAAAGAGTAAATTGCTCTTTCAGGGAAAGCTAGCTTTTGTCTCCCTGGAGCCTTTCAGACACTGAATGCGAGTGTTTATGTGAAGGAAGCGATGAAAAGGTGATAGGCTGGGGGAAGAAGTATCTCTAGGAAGAATGTGTGGTGAAGGGACCAAGTGAGAATGAAACTGATTGAATCCTCTGACCGGGGCAGGTACTGTACATTATGCAGGCAGCATCAGGATTCCCTGGCGGTGTTTTGTAATAAAAAGCACACCTGGGTAAGAAAAAAACCAAACAGAACAGACCTTGGAAAAACAGTGTTTTAGGGATAGTGATGAGCACAATGCCTGTGTATCCCTGGTGTGGAGCTACAGTTCTTGGATGAGTCTGGACAGGGAAAAGGGAAATCTCCCACTGAATGCACACAGTGACTGTTTTCTGTGTGTAAGGATGTATAAGACAGGCTAGCAGAAAGAGGGAGGTAAATAGGTGGTGATAATGAACCCCTTATTCCCCAATTTAGTGAAACGGAACTATAGTAACACGAGAAGAATGGATTCAAGTGAGCTTTCCTTACCTCTGCGTGACCTGAACAAAAAAAAAAGGCCTGTCTGTATTAGGGGAATTGAGAAGACCACAGACCTAAGAGATGGAAGCATAGAATGAGGAAGGCATGCTCTGACATTAAGAGAAAACACAGGATAAAAATGCCCCTGCCTCCCTAGAGCCCAATTTGCCACTGGATGGCTGTGAAGTACACTTTGTGGAGGATGGTATGGTGACACCTTTATATGGAACCAGATGATTTTTTGCTGTTTCTGTAAATAAAATGACCAACATAATTCTGTAGTTAGATTTGCATTCTTTTGTGGCTATTGTGGATACTGTTAAGGATATTGAAATGAGGTTATGACAACATAGCACTATTACTGAAACTAATGACAGTGACAATTCTTGAGGGAGGGAGGAACAAGAAAAACAACAGCAACAACTCTCCCCTCTGGTGTTGGAGAAAGCAGTACTTCCAGAATAATCACCTTAAATGAGAACAGTTCTGTTGGAGGGTGTAGGGCAAGAACACCCAATTTCCCCAAAACAAGAAATGGATGGGATCTGCTGAAGCCATTTAGGGCTGAACATAAAATCTCAGTTTTCACAGGACTTTGTAGATCAGAAATCTGCAAGTGGAGAATAAATGAACAATGAATAAGACCAAAAGTTACAGTGCACGGTGACTGTCATGAAGCCTTTCTGCTGATTTGCACTCTGAAGTGAAGAGCAAGTGAAGGCTGCTATGAGGTCAATTCTTTGCTGTTTCCCAGATTTGTAGGTAAAGATTGGAGCCAGGAAGGCAGCCATCAATTGTTGGAAATTAATCCTGGGCCTCTGTTTTAGAGGTTGTGAATTATGGAATCATGCCTTGTGCCCAGAAGCCCAGGATATATTAGGTAAGAGCAGGGAGGTGGGTAGTTATGCTGGGGGAGACCACATCTTCCTTAGTTTATCATCTTTCTGGAGGAGAAGTATAATCATTTGAACCCAGACTGCAAACGACACTTGTGGCAACTAACAAGAGTAATAATTTGGTAAATTGTTAGTTTCATAGCAAAAGAGAATATGTAAATTTGATTTAACTTTTATTTAGTAACTAATCATTGATTTATTACTATTTACTAATAAGCAAATATACGAGTATGCCAGGAAAGAATGTTAGGTGCTTGCAAGCGCAGACACCTAGGATGGACCCTTGGTAGCATGTGAGTGAGGCCAAACGTCCAAACAGAAGAGTCAAGCTCCCCACCTCTGAGAATAGAGAGGGGGAAGTTGTAGATGCCACAGAAGTAAATGACTTCTCTGTCAGTTTCAACACTTAGTCATATTTAGGCAAAACTTCTGCTTGGGAAAAGAAAGTTCTGGAAGAGAACAACAGGGTATGACAGAACCAAGATCAAATAGTAACAATAGCAATAATAACAATAAAATTCAAAATCATGGCTGTTAAATAAAGAGTGTGAAAAACAGATGGGAAAAGTACTCATCTTCTGTACTTAATAAAAGTCTTTCTTATGCTGGTAAGAAATTTGATGAAAATATGTCACGTAAATGAATTTTGTATCACTTGAGAAGCCCAAGCAAATTCTCCATTCAGCTTGTATTTAACTAATGTATTGAAACTACCTACAAACACATTTTTATCAGTTCAAAACATGAGCAAGATACTTCATTGCATTAACAAATAAGTGAGACAGGTCTTCTTTTGAGCAGGCACTACACACACACACACACACACACACACACACACACTACATTTTCAGCCTTGCATGGAATTGTATAAAGACTGTATAGTCTTGCCTGTATCAGGGTGGGAAATCCTGATATCCAAAAAGTCCTCAAGGTTAAGCTGCTCCAGAACAGAAGGATAGAAGTAAAGAAAATGTAGCAAGCAGCAGGGGGAATAACATAGGGAACTGGTGTTCCAAAGAGTTCACAGATGTCAGCTCAGTCATATATTCAACATCCTTGTTTGTGGAATAGATATGAAGCAATGGCATAATATAATGGATTTTAGAGATTATAGTTGATTTTCTTGGCACCTGATCCAGATTGTCTTTACTAGGAGTGCCCCCACCTGCAATGACTAACAAATACCCATCTCCAGAAAAATAACCCTGAGCATCCTGAGATTCATCCTCTAACCCTGGGTTTCATTCATCCTCTCTTCAGCAATGGCTTTTCCCATCACTTCTTCCTCTAATAGGGTTCCTCTCCCTGCTCCAGGGTATTAGTGTATTTTTCCTCATCTCATTCACTCATCCTGTGCTTAACTAGGCTTCCCCTCTCCCTGAGTATTCTACACCATCCTCCTCCATCACCCCATGTCTCCTAACTCCCTGGTGCTCTATACTCCACTCCTATAATCAACCATGTGTCTGATTGATATGCAAGTCAAATCAGAAGGTCTCCAGGCTCTATGTGGGTCCACATCCCTGGTGCAATTTGTGCCCCAGAGTTTCCCTAGGGACCAGGTGAAGCTAGTCCTCTGCTGTCACCACTTCCTTGCTGAACATTTTTGACCTATCATTTTATTCTCATGTTTGAAAGTACTCACTTATGCTGGTAAATTAATTTCTAAAGGTGGTCCCTCTTAAGTTTCACTTTTAGGAAAACTCACCTGTGACAGAGGCTGATCCTCCTGGGTTTGAACTCCAGTTTTCCACATTATTAAGGCAATTGTGGGTGAACTTTTAAAAAACATCTTTATGGCAGTTAATTTCATTTGAACTGGGAGAATAACTAATCTCAAAGTTCTGTTGTGAAGACAAACAGATTACAGTTTATACAAGTTTAATATGCAGCTTTCTTTACCATTAAATTACGGAAATGGTTTCCTTTCCTGCTTAAACCTTTTTAGTTTCAGTTAGTTCCATTTTTGTTTTGTTTTGTTTTGTTTTGTTTTCCTTTCCTGAGGGTATATATCAGAAAAAATATTGCTAAAAAATGTCTGAGATTTTACTGCTCATGTTTTATTCTAGAAGTTTTATTGTTTCAAGTTTTACATTTAAGTCTTTAACTTGAGGTTATATAATTTGTGAGTGAACATAATGAAAAGGGAGTTTTCATTTCAGCCAACATGAAAATATTGGCAGCACAAGCTTGGAATATGTTTTTGCTTCTTACTACAAACTCAATATAATGACAACAGCAGCAACTACTAGTGTCAGAAAGTTATAAATGCTTTATTTGTGCTATGTTACTGCTTTGGTTTCATTAGTTACCTTACTTTATTACTTGGTTTCAGAAGCTTCATAGCTGTATGACTTTAAAGTAGCAAAATGATGCATAAAGCCCCTAATATCTAGGATCTTTAATTTTGAAGAACTCTAATGGGAGGATTTTGGATTTTGGAGATTATACTTTCATAAGGGATAATCTGCTAGAAAAACAGCTGTCAAGATGCAATGGAATTATTACCAACAGAATTAAATGACTCACATTGTGCAAAAAAGTTGCCATCTAGTCCAAAGTTCACTAGTGTATGACCAGAAAGAATGTTTGGAAATAGAACTGTTATCAACATGAAGGGAAGGTCGAATTGAAAAATGATTGAAATGAAAATTTGTCTATGGTTGAGTTCTAACTTTACTTTGAAACACTCTCTGCCAACGAAACCAGGTGTGATTTTTGTGTGTTTTTCTGACCAGGAGAAGCATGCGTGTAATTAATTTTTTAAAAAAGGCTGCAGGATTACTGTTCCTATACAGAAGAATATGTGTAAATTTAAAATTTAATAAATCACTAAGTTAATTAAATTTTTACTGATGGAAAGAGGATTGGGAATTGTGGTCTTGTTGCTCTCCTACTTTTCCTTTGTGGGAAGGAGAAGGTACAAGGAAGCCTGGGCCAACATGGATTCCATTTAAACAAACACTGAAACCTGGGCAAGACTAGATGTAGGAAATCTGACTACTACAGTTAAATAGTCAATAGTCATATCATTGAAAGGCCAGAAACTTAGGTTATGTCAGCAAACCCCAAAGTAAATCAAGTCAGCAAAGGTAACTCATGTTAGCTGAATCTAAGAGGTTGAAATATAAACTAAAGTTCCAGTATTGTCATTGAAGAAAATACAATTCAAAAGTAAGAGACATTAATATTTTTTTATTATTGTTACTATTATCTTTATTTTTCAATTACAGTTCACACTCAACATCATTCTATATTAGATTCAGATACATAACACAGTGGCCAGATTATCATACAACTGGCAGTGTGGTTTCCCCTAATATTCCAAGCATCTACCTGGCCTCACACACAGCCATCATTTGACTGCCTAGTATGTTTTCTCTGCTGCAATCCACATCTCTGTGACTATTCTGCAACTTCCAATGTGTATTTCTTAATCCCCACAATACCCATCTGCTCTGAAAACTGTCAGACTATGCTCTGTATTTATGAGTCTCTTTCTATTTTGTTTGTTTATTTTGTTCTTTAGATCTTACAAATCAGTAAAATCATATGGTATTTCTCTGTCTGACTGACTTAGTATAATACTCTCTAGGTTCACCCATGCTGTTGCAAAAAAGGTGTGATTTCACTCATTTTATGATTGAGTAGTATTCCATTATGTTTATGTATCACAGATTTGTTTTATCCACTCCTCTGTTGATGGGCAGTTGAGTTACCTCCATATCTTGGTTATTGTAAATAATGCTACAATGAACATAGGAGTGCATGTTCAAGTTAGTGCTTCGGGTTTCTTAAAGTATAGTCCCAGAAGTGGAATTTCTGGGCCATAAAGCAAGTCCATTTTTAATCTTTTGAGGAACTTCAATGCTGTTTTCTATAATAGTTGCACCACTCAATTGGCATTCCCAAGTACAGTGCACTAGGGTTCCCTTTTTCCAATATCCTGGCCAACACTTGTTTGTTCGTTTATTGATGACAAAAATTTTGACACATATGAAGTATTATCTCACCGTGTTTTTCCATTTGCATTTCCCTGTTGATTAGTGATAGAATTAGACCAACTTTTTATACCATATACAAGAATAAACTCAAGTTAAAGACTTAAATGTAAAACTTGAAATAATAAAACTCCAAAAATAAAACATGAGCAGTAAAATCTCTGACTTTTTTAGCAATATTTTTGCTGATATATCTCCTCAGGAAAGGAAAACAACACAAACAAACAAACAAACAGATGGAACTAACTGAAATTAAAAAGTTTTGAACAGAAAAGGGAACCATAAAAATGAAAAAAAAAATACTAATGTTTTTCTTTTTAAAAAAGATTTTATTTATTATTTTTAGAGAGAGGGGAAGGGGAAGTGGCAGAGAGGGAGAGAGACATCAATGTATGGTTACCTTTCACCTGACTCCAGCTACAGACCTGGCCGGGAATCTGGCTTGCAACCTGGTTATATGCCCTGATTGAGAATCGAACCAGCGACCTTTGGGTTTGCAGGCCAGCACCTTATCCACTGTGCCACCAGCCAGGGCTCTAATTATTTTCAATCATTGCCTTTCCTCTCCCTGCAGGGAAATAATTCATAGGTAGCCATGTAAGACAAGGTTATAATAATAATGAAAAAATAGCAGCTGTTGCTAGTTATTTATTTTTAATTATATGGATTTTAGTGCTGTGCAAAGCTCTTTATGTATATTATTTTGTTTTCTTACAACTTCATAGTGCTGGCTTAAAAAAAAAATCATTGGTATTTTACATGGGAGGATACAAAAGCCTGGGGAAGTTAAGAATGCGCACAAATGTCACAGTTACTCAGTGCCATAGGTAAAATTTAGACACATCTGTATTTTAGCAGACATGTTTAGATCCTGGTCTTGTTACCACAACTCAGGTGAGCTTTAATTGGCAGTAGTGGGCAATATCATAAGTAATGAGCTCTGACTGGTAGCACAGTGGATAAGGTGCCGGCCTGCAAGCCCAAAGGTCACTGGTTCGATTCCCCAGCCAGGGCACATAACCAGGTTGCAAGCTAGGTCTCCAGCCAGGTCTGTGGCTGGCAGCAGGTGAAAAGCAACCATACATTGATGCTTCTCTCCCTCTTTCCCTCTCTGCCTCTCTCCCTTCCTCTCTTTCTGGAAATAATAAATAAAAATCTTAAAAAAAAAAAAAAAAAAATAGCAATGAGTCAGTCTCCCAAGAAATGCTGGGACTTCATTGCCCATTCTTTGTTTACATAAAGAACATCTAAATAATGGCTGGTTAGTCACATTACTAACCAGTAATATAAAAAATATATCTATTTTTCTATTTTCTGGCCTTTAGAATGAATAATCCCTATGTCTTTTTAATTACAGTGATATGTATATCTAGTATCCCTGATATTATATTTAGATAGCTTTCAAGGAGACTTGTGTATACCCCACCTGCTTATAATATTCACATATTGCCTAAAATAACTACTTGTCCTCATCATGAGTGGGCTTCCCCAGGATACCTCTAAATAATCACTAGTTTCCTCTTTTTCATAGTGTATAATAGTGTTGCTGTCTCCTCCATAGTTGGTTCAAGGTGGCTCTCATCAGGACCATAATATCATCTATTGGATTCAAATTTTGAGTGAGAGTGATTTGCCCAGGTCATCTTTAAGGTCTTATTTTAAATAAATAATATGGGTAAAATAAGCTTAAGGAGTTGTGCTTAGAGAGAGGGAGAGAGCTAAACCTGGTCTAACTGGAAAAATGATAAATCTGTCTTTAGTAGTTTGTAATTATTCTTTCAGAATCTATGACTTGCACCTAATATATTCATGACCCTCTCTCAAAATATATTTTTGTCAACCTGGACCGCACCAGACTAATACTTGTCCAGCCTTGTTTGTAATAGTTTAGACTACAGTCCAATGTAATGGCCTTTCTTAAAAAAATGACACTTTATTTCAAATAAAACCTATCGATATGGCAACAATCAAAACATCTACTTGTGCTTGAGTATCAGTTAGGAACAATGGCTTAATATGCTAATGTTTACCAAATAATATAGTTACATTTTATTAGCCATTCTTTGAAGTGGTAAATATTAGTTATAGTGGCAATATTTAAATCCTGGACTATGCAGACCCACTTCCATAACCCAGCTATTTCCCTTTAGACCAAAGTAAGGATCTTTTGAGTTTTCTTTTTTTAAGATTTTATTTATTATTTTTAGAGAGAGGGTGAGGGAGAGAGACAGAGAGGAAGAGATACATCAATGTATGGTGGCCTTTCCCCTGCCACCAGCTATGGACCTGGCTGGAGACCTGGCTTGCAACCTGGTTATGTGCCCTGGCTGGGAATTGAACCAGCTACCTTTGGGTTTGCAGGCTGGCACCTTATCCACTGTGCCACCAACCAGGGTGGATCTTTTGAGTTTTAATGACAGCTAGGAAAGACAGAAACTTATTAAGATAAGGATTTATAGAAGTGAACTTGAAGTAATCCATATATGCTTAAAGACTATGAAAAACAGAAACCTGTTGTAAAATAAATTTGGAAAACCTTGAGTTAGCAAAATCAAACAAGCTTCTTTATTATGGATCTTCAAGCTTTATAGCAGAAGTAGTGATTTAACAAGTAGCCTTTTAGAAATTGCTTTTTCTCACTCCCCAATTTTTCTTCTAAGAGCTGGTGGGTCACACTACTTTTTCATTATGAGAAAAGCCTTTGGAACACAAAGGATATTGAAAAAACATTTTTGGTTGAAGGAATAAAAATCAATTTGCTGTTCAGTACTATAGCTTCAGAGATGAACTGGCTAGAGAACTTGCACTCTAAGAACATACAGTCCAAAGGAGAAATTACTTTCTGTCAAGTTCCTTTCTAAAAGTGGTGCACTATCCTATAAAATTCAAATTTAGTGTGTTATAAAAGTGATAAGATGGGGGGGAAGGGGACAGAGGGGAGCAAAAAGGGGATGGATGTAATACAACAACAATAAAATTAAATTAAAAAAAGTGATAAGAGGGTAAAGCTTACAATCTGCTGTGGTAAGTAGAGAAGTCAATTAAAATTGTTGCAATCAAGACTAACCTCTTGAGCTGCATATCTAATCTTTTGTTTCTAAAGTCCTGTTATGTCATTGAGCATATTTTCCTCAAGGATTGCTAGAGTTCGGGTACTGAAACCTGGGCATTACGGCAAACTCTGCACTAAGGGTTTTCTAGGATTGCAGTCAAGTCAGGAGGGTGGAGACACAGCACAGTATACACCACAGTCAGCCACCACAGTCATTCCTATAAGGAAGAGAAAAAGTGTTGAAAGTAGAGATGTGTTTTTAATTCCCTAGATGTGTTTCTATACTTCAGTATCTCTTTGAATGGATACTTCTTTTTAATGTAACCTTTGAAAAAACTAAACTGTTCTTTAGCCATGCAAATATATGTAGTTGTCTATGTGAGAAGAATAAAAAAAGATGCTTAGTTGACATCTGTCTTAATGACAATGTTTTCTGGGGATTCAGGGGAATGGGGAAGCAAAGGTTAAAGAAGGAAAATTTGATGGTGAACTTTGTGGACTTGTAGCTTACCTCATTTATGAATCAACTTGCCATTGCCCATCTTACTTTTCAATAAGTAATAAAACACTTTTTAAAGCATTACCCGCACTTAGTTTAAGTAAGGGAAAATATATTTGGAATTGTAAGTTTAATAAGCCTAGTGTCAATGAAACAAATCACAATGAGGGAGCAGCTGCTTTGTAATTCAAAACAGATGGTGCCTTTCTTTTCTTTTCTTTTCTTTTCTTTTTCTTTTTTATTTTTTAAAGATTTTATTTATTATTTCCAGAGAGAGGGGAAGGGAAAGAGTCAGGGGGAAGAGAAGCATCAATGTATAGTTGCCTTTCACCTGCCTCCAGCTACGGACCTGGCTGGAGACCTGGCTTGCAACCTGGTTATATGCCCTGGCTGGGAATCGAACCAGTGACCGTTGGTTTCTTAGGCTGGCACCTATCCACTGAGCCACAGCCAGGGCCTTTTTTGATTCAGACTTCCTTTTTGGAAATCATACGTTCATTGAATATCAGTAAAGCTATGACTTCAAGTCTTCTGTGTCATGACACATTCTGGTGGTATGATATTAGAAATAACATAGTTTGTGTGCATGGTTCTTTTCACCATTGGTAACTGTTACCAAATGAAATAAAGAAAATTATTATTTTTTAAAAATGGAAGAAATGAGACACTTTTTTGAGTAGTTCAATACTTGGCAATAACTGGCTTAGAGTTTTTCTATTTGTACTATTGTTAAGGCAGCATTTTAATATTTTTTCCCAGGCCGAAAGTGTTTTATGTTTGCTTTTGTGTAATCAAGTAGGAAAAGATGTGAGAGTAAATAAGGCTGCCCCTCTCTCTCTCTCTCTTTTTTTTTTAATAAGGAAAATTGATTATTTTTTTAAAGATTTTATTTATTACTTTCAGAGTGAGGGGAAAGGAGAGAGGCAGAGAGGGAGAGAGACATCATTGTATGGTTGCCTTTCACCTGCCTCCAGCTACAGACCTGACTGGAGACCTGGCTTGCAACCTGGTTATGTGCCCTGGCTGGGGAATCGAACCAGTGACTGTTGGGTTCGCGAGAGGGCACCTTATTCACTGTGCCACCAGCCAGGCCAACCTCTCTTTAACAATAAGTTTTTGGGTTGGATTTTTGGCTTTGATGATGCTGAGAATAGCTATAATAGTTTAAAACAATATTTACATAGTAAAGATATTCTATTTATGATTTGGAGGACTCAGTGATAACACTTTAAAACATAATCTTTTTAGGCCCTGGTTAGTGGCACAGTGGATAAGGCATGGGCCTGTAAACCGAAAGGTCGCTGGTTCAATTCCCAGCCAGGGTGCATAATCAGGTTGCAAGCCAGGCCTTCAGCCAGATCCTTGGCTGGAGGCAGGTGAAAGGCAACTATACATTGATGTCCCTCTCCCTCTATGCTTTTCTCCCTTCCCTTCTCTCTCTGAAAAATAATAAATAAAATATTTTTTTAAATAATTAAAAAATTAAAAAATAATAATCTTTCTAGACCCAATTTCTACACTGCAAGCTTTTCTGAGGCACATGCACATAGATGTACATACAACCCCATTTGTGCCCAGTTTGCTTCTTCTTCACTCTCATCATAATTTCAGCCTGAAGATTCTCTCTCAAATTTCTCTCCGATATTCCACACTTGATATTTCAAAACTCATGTCATCAAATTGTCTACAAAACAAAGCTTTCCATGACCTGTGTTCAATCAGCATATGGCTAGTCTGGCATTGATTTGTCTTGCCTTATAATTGCTTTTTAGTTTAACAAATCAAAGTCTTCTCCATGTTTTATGTCTCAGTAGATTATGCTTACTGTGATACTCCTCAAGTTTGCCTTATGTAAATAGCTCCTTTGAGTTAAAGTAGCATTTAATTTCAAAATGCATTTTTATTTTCATAGCATTATAGCTTGTGAAAATACATGAAAAGCACAAATGAAATAATTCTCTATTCAATAATAACATTTTATATACATGCTTCATATGCTAAGAATCATATATTATGAATTTAATTGTTTCATGAATAAATTAGTACATTAACCAATTTAAAATATTGTTTTGATTTATGAAAATTAATTTCAGATATGTTAATTTATAAATAATAATTACACTGCAGAGAGTGGTAATGGTTCTCATCTGTCAGGTTAAAGTACCTAGATTACCTACTTAGCTCAAAATCAGGATCCTGCTAATCATATCTACAAGTAAATAAGCCATAGGTGATAACAATATTTCTTTGAAGTCTTTCCTAATCTCTCTGTGAAGGTAAATATTCAATGGACTTGGATTTTATTATAAGCCTGAATAATTACTTCACATTATATTAAATCTGACTCCAATAAAATATCTTTAATCTTAGGCTTTAGAGGCAGTGGGGCACAAAATATTCAGTAAAAATAAGTTATTTGTATTTTTATGCAATGCATAAAGAAAAATATTTCAATAGTTTCCTGTGGCAAGCCTCCTTAGAAAACAGGTCAAGTGAGGTACAAGGGTAATGAAAGGTTAAACTGAAATCTCCACTCACTTACTTCATGAATGAGTCAGAATTTAATTTACCCAAAACACAAGTGTTAGACAGAGGCTGATATGGAATAAAAGTCAAGTTCTCAAATTAGTTTTCTTGCCTATTGGAAGTGTTTCAGAAAGGAAGCTGGCCAGTGCCATCAATTTCTGCCAAGTGTTAAAGATGTTAAATGCTATGTTTCATTACAAAAATAACATATCAAAATATATTAAAAAATAAATTTAGTTTTAGAGCCTGTACATTGTACTTTAAGTCGTAGCTCCTGGTCTCTTGCACTGGTCACTCAAGATGATATATTGTGACTAATGTTAAAAGTGTGTGGTCTGACTATAGGGATTATGTATTCTCATGTGAATTTAAGCTTTGATGAAATATACTGATAACAAGAGTTTTCTTGTACAGATAGGAGCTTTTTCTGGAGAAAGATTCTATTCTATTGACTTCTGAGACATCTAGTTGAAAAGTTATTCTTTTTTTTCTTTCTAATTCAGAGCTCTACTCTTAGAGTTTAGGTAATTGCAATCAACCTTTTCCCTGAAGTCCATCGTAAACCTAAAAATGCTATTTTTGCTGAGAATGAGCAGTGCTGTTTATACTTTAGTCAGTATGGGTAGAGAGCAACCAAGAATACAGTTACCACAAAGTAAACACTTGACTCTAAGGAGTCTACAATTTACAAGGTTTGTGAATAAGCGTAGGGGTCCTGAAAGAGGTACTATGAATGTGTCTTTGAAAAGGCTTCAGTTTTTTCTCTTTGTCTTTGCTAAACTTTTCTTCTTTTAGGTTTCAATATTTGTATATGAGGCCTTCAAGGAACAATAACCTCTTCCGTAGAGAAACTGGGACAAATCTTGCCAATTAACATTTCCTCTTACTTGACATGCTGTCATTTTCAGAGTTATGTAAGTATAGAATTTGAGGGAACCCTAATGATAAGTGAGCTTTAGCCACACTCTCAATCTCTTCTCAATCTGTGAACAACTACTTTTATTTTTGTTTTAATTCTATTAATAACTTGAGTTGGCTCAAATATGTATAAATCTAGGTGTGTGTAGAAAAATATATGTGTGTATGGCTAAAATTAACAAAACAACACAAAGTAAATTTTAAACATTCAAAACACAGAGTCACAGAGAGGAATATGTTGAAATTACATAATTCACAGTTATCACATAAATTTAAGAATATTCATTGTTCTCAAGAAGGTGCATATTTGCCTGTCACTGAGACCAAGAGAACTTGCTTTCATGACTTCCTAGAGAGTGTAGCATACAACACAGTAAACAGCCTCAGACCACCTTGAAGCGCCATGAAACCTCCACAAGCAATACAACCAAGGGAGGGACTCGACAGATATCAGAGCCCTGCAGAAGTTAAGTCCTGCTTTGTGTGATAAGCCCTTGCTAGGCTGATCTTCCACAGTGACTGCAGTGAATCCCTCCCATTGAGCTGCCAACAGTAATCAAGGCTCAACTACAATGGGAGGGTGCACACAGACCACCAGGGGTCAAAGCTCGAGTGCCAGCCCAGGTGACTGAAGAGGCTGTGCCACTTGGTCCTACAGAACACCTACTCCTACCAATAAGGCCAATAAGGCCACACCTACCAATGCAGGTGGAAGAGCAGCTCTATGTGATACATAGAAACAAACATAGAGATGCAGCCAAAGAGAGGAGACAGAAAAACAGGTTTCAAATGAAAACAACTGAACAAAACTTGAGAAAAAGAACTAAATAAAATGAAGACAAGTAATCTGTCAGAAGCAGAATTCAAAGCACCAGTTTTAGGGATGTTCAATGAACTTGGAAGAAGAGGAAATGAACTTAGTGAGAACTTCACCAAAGATATAGGAAACATACAAATGGAGATTAAAAAGCAAAACAAAAGGAACCAGTCAGAAAGGAAGAACATAAATGAAATAATTAATTAATACATTACACGGAATCCACAGCAGAGCAGATAAAATAGAGAATCAAATAAGATTTGGAAGAGAGAGCATTTAGATATAAATTTTCCTATTTCTACTAATTTTGTGAGATTGCTAGCAATGGTTACAGTTACACCCATAGTTGTTAGGAGGGTCTATTCATTTAGTCACCAAATATGTAATGAGTGCCTACGATGTGTCAAGCTTTCTTTGAGGTAGAGAACAATCAGCACTTTAAAAAGGAACAAAAATACCCAACATTTATGTTTCCATTTATGTCTAACTGGAGCCATTCTATCATGTCCTGTAGCCATGTATCTTTAATTCCTGGGATACAAAAGTTTGAGAGCTAGAATGGCTATCAAAATCTTAAGGAAAGGCAATATTGACTAAATGGAATACCTCATGCATACTTTGAAGTAAAATAATTTTCTACTGCAGACCTAATTCATAGGGGTCTTCACCCCTGCCATGTCCCTTGCCCACACACACTCTCTTCTTGCTCTCTTTCATATACATGCACACACACACAATTTGTAGTTTGTTGGCATCTTCTGGGAATTTCTTTTCTTTCCATGCCTTTATTCTTCAGCTGCCACCTTCCCCTCTCACACGCAATCGTCACTTAATTCAACCTTGAGAAAATCAGACTGACCTTCCCCAAAGCCTACTCTTGCAAATGAGGCCACTCAGCAGCCTGCCTCTGGGTTTGTGAACTAAATAGAGAGAAATTTATAATTAGTGCTACAGAATTTGGGTGTGTAACCAGACATCAGCGCCCTAAGAAGGAGGATATTGCAAATGTGCAGGGCTGAACTTCCATTCCCTATCCGATGTCTTGACAGAGTGAAATTGTGGCTCAATCCTCTGTTCAAAGTAGACATGAGCATTTTGCTCATGTTGAGAAAGTGTACATATTTTTTTACTTCTACAAAAAGTAAATAAAAATTTAGATTTGAAATCCTATTTCTCAGCATGTTTCAAGGGACACTAATTTCTCTAGACATTAAAAGGCATCAAATGACAACCTTCTTGGAGGAAACACTAGTTTTAAAAAGTTAAAGAAGTTTCTTTACTGCTGCAGTTTTCAGATCCTTCAATATGCTAATATGCACATGAACCTCTAAGGAGTGGACAAATATGCAGAAATTACCAAATTAACTTATTCCCCAAACATTTTACAGAAGCACAGTGCTCTTTGAAACGTATTTTAAGAAGTGCTATTACAAATGCTGGTGGCATTTTTAAGGGTGATTCTAACCTAAAGAAAATCTTAATGTTTTAGAGAGAGGTAGTAACCTATCTTAGGGCAAGCTTAGCTCTTTATTTATTTATAGATAACTTTTTTTTAAAGATTTTTTATTCGTTATTTTTAGAGAGAAGGGCAGGGAAGGAGGAAGAAAGGGAGAGAAACATCCATGTATGGTTGCCTTTCACTTGCCTCCAGCTATGGGCCTGGCTGGAGACCTGGCTTATAACCCAGTTATGTGCCCTGACTAGAAATTGACCTTTAGGTTCGAAGGCCAGTGCCAATCCACTGAGCTACCAGGCAGGGCTTAATTCTTTCATTGTCAACCAAGTACTAATTTGCTCCCATCACCTGATAATTTTTTTTTAAAGAGTGAATATAAAACAGCTTGAAGATTCTCTTTTTTATAAAGATAAACTATAGTATATTGAAGACAAAATCCACCCATCCAAACCCCAAACACAGCCAAATAAATGACCTTACATGGCTCTTTTGGTTATAGTGCTTTGGATGCTAATAAATATTCAGTAAATCTAATTGCTATCAATAGAAAGTCCTAAAAGACAGAAATGCTGAGACTATCAGAGACTATGTCTGCTTTTATCATACACAAGACTTAGCCTACAAACAGGTACAACATAACTATTCAGTGATTAGACCGAATCCATAAATGAATGAATATATGCATGTTTTATCTTTATTTAGGTGCTCAGTTTGAGATCAAAGTTCTGAATTAAACCCTGTATGAAAAACCCTTTGTGTATTAATTTTCCATGGTTGAAAGTATGAAAATAATATTTATCCTTAAAGTATATGTAATAAATTCTAAGAATTAAAAATATATAATAATTTTTGAGAATCATTTTAGAATATAAACATATATAATTAGCATTAATTATTAAAAATACAGTTGTTTACCAATGCTTTTTCCTTTTCAAACAAAAGTTAATATATACTTGTTCACAGTGAAGAATCAATAGATATATGGCTGTTAACTATCTGAATCTAAATGATCAATAAATAAGAATATTATTTTGCTCAAGATCACTGGTTGTACTCAAGCAGTTTTTCACACATGGTGACATTAACTTCATTTTATTGCACTAATTATAAATTTCTCTCTATTAAGTTCACAAACCCAGACGCAGGCTGCCGAGTGGCCTAATTTGCAAGAGCAGGCATTTTATAGCAAATGAGTATGATCATTTTATATAATCAGTCTATAATATCAAATTAGATGTCAGTAATTACAGTTTGTCAAGTTATATAATTAAACCTATAAACAATTTTAAAATTTTGAAAATTAGATTTTCATTTTGCAATTAATACTTGTTTGCATACTGATAAATCTCTCTATCTTCAAAATATTAATGATCCCAAACCATCCTGGGCAGAGAAACAAATTTAAGATTTCTTTTAAAAAGCAAGAAAGAAAAAGATTTCAAAACTTTATACCATAGAATTTTTCCTTGTGGAAGTTTGGATTGATATATTCTATAAACTTTGGCCATTGACATATTTTAATTCTTGTTATTTTCCTCCCCTTCATTTTTTTGCTGCAAATGTCAATATTAGTACCTTTCTACTATTAATTTAATCACTAGTATTCTGATTCTAATACTAAGACATCTAAAGGTTTCAAATGCAGTTCACTGGATTATGAATTCATCGAAAAAATTTACATTATTCTCATTACCTTAGAGATTCAGGGCAAGTTAAATTCATAATTTTAGCATTAATAGATTTGACCTGCAATTTTTTCTGCTTGACATCTGTAACAGTTGTTAGGTCTGCAATTTGATTTTTATTAAACTATCATTCATGTGCCAAACACCAGCCTGGTCATCATATACATATAGGGGGTGGGGAATGCAATTTATTGATAAAAAAACTGTGTACTTATTCTTACATGTTTAAACTGCAGTCATCTTCAAAGTAATCTCCATTTGATGAAATACAATTATCAAGACTATTTTTCCAATACACAAAACAGCTTTTGAATTTATAGATTTTGATGCTTTTGAGTGCTTCTGACTTTTTGTTTGTTTGTTTGTTTCAACTTATGCATCAGCAAAACATTTCCCTTTGAAAATCTTTTTCATCTGGAGAAACAAAAAACAGTCACTGGAGGCAAGATCAGGTTAATAGGGAAGGTGGGGCATAGTTTTGGTCAAAAGCTACTTGGGGACAGAGGGGAGCAAAAAGGCGATGGATGTAATACAACAACAATAAAAATTAAAAAAAAAAAAAAAAGCTACTGAACACTCAGATTGGTGTAGGCAGGTGCACTCATAAATCACCCATGATGAAATAAAAGAGTCTTCAAAAACTTCACTGAAGCCTAACATAGCCTCTCACAACAATACCAGCTGATACACTGGTACAGATGGGCTCCTGCAACACTCACCCAGAACACTTACTGTACTACAAGGCTCTTGCCCTTAGGTGATAATACCATTTTTGTGGGGTCCCCTCTCATATATGGGTATAAACACTTACATATACGTACATATATAATTTAAATATTTCTCTAGTAAAAATAAATATAGCAAGCTCTCAAATAATGTTGATACATCTGACATTGTTTTATTATAACATTGGGGAGATGCCATAAAAACTTAACTATTGTTTTTCTCAATTGTCCCATGATAAAATTGGTTTCATTTTATGTTATTTTGTTTACTGTGTCAGAGCCTATCACTGATGTTTAGTAAAGATTTATCACACCCTCTTTTGACTTTACATTCCTATCTAGCTACTACTCCCATTTTACAACTCTCTACAAAAACACTTCTAAAAGGAAAAAATCTGCATTTCATTTTATTTTTTAAATTGTGTTCCATTGGGTGGATGTACCTAGTCTAGTCAACTAGTGCTCCGCTCTCTGGATGTTAATAATACTATTATATATATATATATATATATATATATATATATATATATATATATAATATATATAAAATAGTATTATATATATATATTATTATATATATAATATATATAATATATATAATATATTATATAATATATGTAATATATATAATATGTAATATATGTATATTATAATATATATAATATATAATATATATTATAATATATGTAATATATATAATATATAATATATATATTATATATCTATATATTATATATATTATATATAATAAACTATATCTATATAGTTTAAAATTCTAGTGTTCATATTGAATGTGTATACATATAAAAATGTGTATTAAATAATTTTCTCCTGCATATGGAATTCTATTACTCCTATGCATACAACCAAAACAGGATTTTTCCTATATCTTCACCAGGTTGCTAATTGTATTTTAAGATGTTTCATTCCATTCACTTCTGCATGTAGGAAACTCCATTTATTTTTTTATCCTCTTTGGCAATGGTTAGCCATTCCAAAAATGCCTACTCTTTTTATGTTTATGCTCTCTCTTATTGATTCAACTCTTTTTATATTGCTTAGAGATGGATATTTTCATATTTGTTTATTTGCCCAAGTAAGATTTGCCTAGTTGGTTTATCCTTAGTTTCACTGAAAATAAAACCTCCTAGATCCTAAATTTTATTTGCCTTTCAAACTGTCTTCCTTGTTTCTCTGATAAATTTTCAAGAAGATATGTCTGGAATTTTAAATACTTTGGTCTTCTGATATAAAATATGTGAACATGAAATTCTTTCTTGCTCGATTCTGTTTTATATGTATTTCATGTAACCAATAACAAAACCAAACATCTTGTCTGACTTTTCCTAAATTAGATTAGTTAAGAGAGTCTCAAATCTTATGCACAAGGCAATGTTTGTAATTCCTCTACCCTCTCTCACAACAGTTTTCCAGAAAATATTGTCCTTAGAGTCAATGTCCCTATATTACACTCATAGACTTGTTCAACATTAATTATACTAAGTATAGACATACCAGTAAATTAAATAATCAATAGGTACATGGAGAGAAAATTGATATGCTTATTTGTCCAAGGTGACTTACAGCATCAATTTGGGTGAGAAATGATCATCTCAGTCAGTAAATGTGTGCCTACATATTTAGAAACTAACCAACTTCTGAATATTGCATGCCTAGGATTAATACATATAAACATTCTAAGAACTTTCTCTGGCACATATTAAATGTTGTAATATGTAAATACTAGCTCTGTTATAACTTTTTCATTGAATGAAAATGAAAATCATCTTCATTTTCATCATAATCATCAATATAATATAAACATGCATACATATACTGTTTTTACCTGAATTATTTGACATTCCTCAAGTTAAGATGATAGGTATGTTTTGGTTTTTTTTTTGGTAAAGATTTTATTTCATTATTTTTAGAAAGAGGGGATGGGAGAGAGGCAGAGAGGGAGAGAGACATCAATGTACGGTTGCATTCCACCTGCCTCCAGCCACAGACCTGACTGGAGACCTGGTTTGCAACCTGGTTATGTACCCTGTCTGGGGAATCGAACCTGAGGCCTTTGGGTTCGCAGGCCAGTGCCTTATCCACTGTGCTACCAGCCAGGGCTGATATGTATATTTTTTTAGTTCCAGTTATCTTTTAATATAAACCACAAAATTCTTAAGAGCATTTAAAGCTCTTTGTACTTTCCTTTACTGGCTATGATGTCATTCTCTTCATCTTCCTAATGTGTTCTTGAGTTAAAATTCTAAAACCAGAATATCTCTGCATGATATGTATGTTTTTTAAAGTCAATGGTAACCTAACATAAACCTACACATTTTATTACCATATAAGATTATCTATAGTCTTCAACTGTACTATTTCGTATTCCCATATTTTTAAGAAAATAGAAAGGACTATCAAAGCTTAAAACTAGGTAAACCATGTCTCTCTTTCCTAACATGACCCTAGATATATAACAACACCAGAAATAGCATCCTAATTGTTTTTTGTAAAAATTTTAGAGTAATTGTTATTTTGTTGCTATTAAGTTTACTCTGCAGGGATGAAGGATGAGAGAGGATGAATTTGAAGATTAAAATTGCTCATCAACCTTTGATAAGTTGATAGCTATGGATTGCTGATGTTTTAAATGGATGCAGTTATGATTAGGTTGTAAAGGAATTCTACCATTAAATAAAACAAAACAGAAAGCACTGAAACACAGCAGATGAAAAATTATTTAAATAATTGCTTATTAGCTATTCCAAAGAAGCCAACATGAAACTGTAAGTAGTGAAATGACTGCATCCATTTATAGATTTTTTCAGTGCAGAGGACTAGATATCAGACTACTGGCTTCTTGAAGAAAGAATGGTAAATAAAGTATATCTTAGTTATAATTTGGCAGTATGCCTATGACAGTTAAAATAGGGGCCTGTTGGTTCTTGTATTAAGCCTAATAGAGATGCACTGAAGAAAACATTACAAGAATGCTGGGACTACAAAATAATTAATTTCTTATCTTTTACCATTTATTCATTTTCAGTTGAATCTTTTTTCTACCCTTACCCATATATATATATATGGGTATATATATATGTGTGTGTGTGTGTGTGATATATATATGTGTGTGTGTGTGTGTGTGTGTGTGTGTGTTGGTAGCTATAGAATGCTGGTATTTTAAATGGATGCAGTTATGGATATATATACATATGTGTGTGTGTGTGTGTGTGTATATATATATATATATATATATTTTTTTTTACATACATATATGTATGTAAAGGTAGGGAGAAACCATAACATTAAATAAAACAGATCTGTGTTCAAATTCTGTCTATGCCATATGATCTTGTACATGTCATGTTACTGCTCCCTGATTGTCAAGTGACAAACATAGTAATAGAGATTTGTATTTTTAAGCAAAGAAGAACATAAGGATCCTCGCAGCATGATATTCTAGAATCATCATTAAGCAGCTTCACTACCCCGCTATCCATTGCATAACTACCTTTAGACTTCTATTTATGAAAGAAAGCACATACTTAAGTCATCATAATAGGGGTTTCTGTTATCAGTAAACACATTCCTAAGAAATACAATAGGTTTATATTTCAGAGAATAGATGGTGTATCCAAGAGGTTACTTCTAATTGAGTTTAAGCCCATAAAAACGACAAATACCCATGTCAGTATTGTTACCTTCCCAACAACGCATCCTGGCAAGTGAGAGAGGCCCCAAGGCAGCCAAGGATAACAGGACCAGTAGTTGAAGGAGCTAGAGAGGAAAAGAGTGATCACAAGAAAGTTAAAGATGTTACGTAACGAAAAAAATTATAGCATTACCATCTCTTGCCTCTCTTCAGCACCAAACACTCATTCTATGTTCTCTTGTTAGAAGAGAAAGGTTCTGAGTTAAATTTCAAAATTGTGGGAGAGTTCAGCAAATAGCAAAGGATAGAAAGTATAAGAGGTTTCAAAAACCGTTAAGAGTTTGAAAGGTATAAGATGATGCCCACACCCAATACTTTAGACAAGATTACCTCCTCAGACACAAGACATGGGGGAAGTATGCTAGGAAGAGTTAACACGTGGTTTTCATATGTCATTTACCAAATTGATAGGTATGTTATGACTAATGTTAATGAACAATTTGAAGAATATTCCTGTGGAAAAAATACTTGTTACAGCTATTATGAAGAGTATGTGTAGTGCAAAGAAATGCAGATAGACCTTCAAATTTCATAGTCACTGAAAAAAGTACTATCAGTAAACAGTGGCAAAAGCTCTTATTTGGGTGCTAGCTATGATTATACAAAAACAGTTTTTGGAAAGATGTTAATTTGCTAGTTGAATAATAAATGACAATCACTTTTATTCATAAAAAGAGATGCTTCTTCATTTTTCTTTGAATGTCTGTGTCATTTTTAACAATGTAGTTGTCACTCACTGATTGCTGGTGAAGATCAATGCAGATGACATTTCTTTAGCAGTGAAACTTGAGGTCACATATCCTCAGCTAGGGTTGCCCAGTATCATGGGGCTCCTTGGCTTTGAGCAAAAGAAGGAATCTTTATACCCTATTTATCCATGACTCTGGGAAGATTGGACACTATGTTAAATATGCTATAAATGGGCAATCATAACTCTTAGAAAAGTTGTTTATAAAATCTATTGGGGGGAGAGTTGGCTTATTTATATATTTTGAATACATGTAATTACCAATGAGGTAATAGATGGCTCACATTATAAAAGGAGATACCTTAGGAAGAACCAGAAAATGGATTTGACATATTTAAAATATAAGGAATGAATTACTGAAAGGAATACATTGACACACCCTAGCTACCTTAGCAAGCCTGCTGGCTTTATATGGGAGAACAAATGCAGATTATAGGTCACTTTCAAATGTACTGTGCCATTCAAAAAAACCTAAGTACACCTTTGTATAACTATATTTATGTGACTATAATCCTTGTAAAAGATGCCCAGATGCCATGCATTATCCCAGAGCTATTTGAGCTCCCAAGAAAATGAAAAGCTTCTTAGTGATTCATTTGGAGAACCGCTGCAGGCACAGATGTAGCCAATGTTAACCTCATTATTTTGGGATAGCCAAAAATCAGATATTGTTGAAGTCGATTTACTTTTGAATGAGACAAATTATATACTCTAAGTGCTCACAACTTTAACAAAAACAACCTAAATATTCATGTTGCTGTTTAGGATAGTTTGGAAAATTCAGTAGAATATAAAGAAACAAAATTACTGCTATTTAGAATGGAGATTTCCTGAGCTATTAAATCCCTGTGAGGTAAATATAGAATGAGAAAACCAACCCTCTCATGAAATGCCTGACTTCTAAAAGTGTATCCTGTGTAACAACTTTAAAAAGTATTCATACGATTACGTAAAATCTTTAAATAGCTGGGGATTAGAAAACATGAGACTACTTTACTTTTATAGAGTAACATGTCAATCTCATTACAATGAGTCAGACGTGCTAACTTTTCTCAGAATTGCAAGAGATGACAGTGTTCTAGAAATATTTAAAAAGAGAAACTGCCTACATTAATGTATTTAAAACATAAATTGGAGGCATAATTTGAAGAAGGATAAATGTCTTTCCTCACTGGTCCTTCCTCACAATGAAGCAAAAAAATAAGTATCATGATTTTTAGCCTTTTAAACCTAAATATAAACCACTTTATGTTCATTTAAGTGAAACAATAGATGGATTTGAGGAGGATTATCACCATTTCTTCTTGAAACTTTGACTCGAATTTTCATGAGACTACTTCATACTTCAAAATTAGTTTTGTTGTTACTCAGGATTAACAAATGTGCCATAGACTTAATTTGCATAACTGAAGAAGATACTCAATTCATAATATCCATATATTGTGGAGTATAATTAAATTTGTTGAAAAGATAGTATTTTCAAATAATGTATTTAGATATGACAAAATGTACCATTAAATAATTCTTTGGTTAAAAGAGAAATAATAAACAAAGATTTTAAAACTAAACAACAAATTATGGTATATCTATACTATGGGATATCTTTTTACAATTTAAAGAATGGAGTACTGATACATATTACACAATGGACCTTGAAAACATTGTGCTAAGTGAAATGTGCCAGTCTTACAAGACCATGTATTGTTATGATTCTATTTATGAAAATGTGCAGAATAGCCAACTACATAAAATATAACTTGGGTGATTGTTTCCCAGGAGCTGTAACTTGGGTTTGGAAAGGAGAATAGGGAAAAACTGAAAATGACTTTTGTGTTTCTTTTGGGGTATTGAAGGTGTTCTATATTTAAATTTTAGTGATGATTGAACAATTCTGTTAATATCTGAAAAACAATGAGCTGTATACTCTAAATGGGTAAATAGTGTGATATGTGAAATATATTTTTAAAATGTTGTTAATGAAAACTGAATACCAACAGGCACAATTACAAAATACAATTTGTCAAGATTAGGCCCAATCAAAATAGTACATAATGGAAAGTATATAGCTTCAACTACAATATAAATTACAAAACAATGTAAAAAGGTGCATTAGTTAAGAGTTTTTATGAAAATATGGGCAATTTATATGAATAAAAGTAAAATTCAATTCCTTTCTAATATAAAGTAATAATTTAGAGTCTGGATGGTTAAAAACAACTAATAGCATTAAGTGAAAATTTGAGAAAATATAGAAGAATATATTGTAATGGAAAAGCATAAAATATTTTTTTAAACTTCAGAAAAGAAATAAGAAATAGGATTATATAAGTTTTAAAACAGCATGCTAAGAGATACTTAAACTATATAAAAACAGTAAGACATTTATACCTAGAACAGGAGTGTACATGTTGGTTACACATTGAGCAAATTGGATGAGATCTATAAGTATACACATTAAGCAAAGTAGATGATATCTATAAGTAAGGACACTTTATAAAATATAAGTAAGACTTTTCCTTGAAAAGTCACTTCTCAAATAATATCATGATGTTGTAAGAAGGCCCCTCTGTCTTCTTTCTTCTCGTGCTTCAGTTTTCACTTGAAGTGAATTGTATAATAGACTAGAGACACAGAAAGAGCAAAATTACAGTCTTGAGCTAGGCCACAGTATGTCTGTGCCAACATCATCTTTGGTGTGTGTTTCCCCTTAAAGATTTATAACTAAAAATTTATTTCTTTCACCTTAGGAAACCATTAAAAATTTTAATCTAAATTATGCAGAGGAAAAGAAACACTAAAAGCTACAACAGAAATTAATGAAATTGAAAACTAGTAATCAATAGAGAAAATCAATGAAACTAACATCTGTTTTTTTGAAAAAAATAAAATAAAATCAATAAACCTTTATACAGACTGAGAGAAACAAAGGACTTTTAAAAATTAATATCAGAAATGAAAGAGGATATATCACTACAGAATCTATGAAACTTTAGAGGATAATATGAAAGTACTATGAACACCTCTCTGCCCAGCAAAAATAGTCTAGATAAAATAGACAAATTTCTTAAAAGGCACAATTTTCCAAAACTCACACAAGAAAAAATGAACAACTAAATGGACTTATTTTTACTAAAGATGTAAAATTAATAATTTATGACCTGTTGATTAATAATTAACTTTTCAAAGCAGAAAGCACCAGGCTCTAATAGGTTCACCAGTGAATTCTAACAACCACTGAAAGAAACAATTTATACTAATTCTCTACAATCCGTTTTATAGAGTAGAAGCAGAGGAAATATATGCTAACATTTGGAAATACCAAAACCAGGCAAAGATAATAAAAAACAAACAAACAAAAAAACTATAGACCAGTGTTTCCCATAAATATAGATGTAAGAATCCTCAACAGAATATTAGCACATAAAATCTAACAGTGTATAAAAATAATTATACACCATGATTATGTGCATTTATCTCAGGTATGTAAGTCTAGTTCAGCTTTGAAAAATCAATTTAACAGTCTATAAAGGGAAAATCACATAACTCCAACAATAGATTTAGAAAAGAAAACACAAGTTGCAAGCCAGGTCTCCAGCCAGGTCCGTAGCTGGAGGCAGGTGAAAGGCAACCATACATTGATGTTTCTCTCCTTCTCTGCCTCTTTCTTCCCTTCCCCTCTCTAAAAATAATAAATAAAATCTTAAAAAAGAAAACATTTTATTTTGAACAAATATCCCATAATGATGAACACTTTCAGTACAAAGTACCTTTAAAATGCAATAAAAAACAAAGGACACAATTAAAAATAGGCAAAAAACTTAACAAACACTTAATCAAAGAAGATATCCAGAAGGCAAATAAGCGTATGAATAGATAATCCATTCCTATGTTATTAACAACGAGATACCGCTGCACGCCTGCTCAAATGGTATTTGATGAATGCAACCAATGGCGGGGAGGATGTGGAGTAGTAGAAACTCACTGTTTTGCTGATGATAATCATTTGGTGGCTTCTTACAAAGCTAAGCATGCTTTCTGTAAAATCCAGCAATTACACTCTCTAATATATGCCCAAAGGCACCAAAAACTTATGTCCACACAAAAACTTGCAAACGAATGTTCATATCAGCTTTGTTCATATTTGCTAACACTTGTAAGCCACCAAGATGTTCTTCAGTAGGTGAATGGACAAATAAACTGGGATATCCGGACTATGAAATCTTATTCAATGCTAAAAAAAAAAAAAAAAAAAAAAATGAGCTATCAACTCAGAAAAAGAGATAAATAGCAAATGCATATTATTAAGTGAAAGAAGCCAATTCGAAAAAGCTCCACTGTGTAGTTCTAATTATATTACATTATGTTAAGGCAATACCTGGAGGTGATAATAATATCAGTGGTTTCTGGGAGCCAGACAAGGGAGGTTGCTGATTAGGCAGAACATAAGAGATTATTATTATTTTTTAATTTTATTTATTATTTTTAGAGAGAAGGGCAGGGAGGGAGGAAGAGAGGGAGAGAAACATCAATGTATGGTTGCCTTTCACCTGCCTCCAGCTACAGACCTGGCTGGAGACCTGGCTTGCAACCTGGTTATGTGCCCTGACTGGGGAATCAAACCAGTGACTTTTGGGTTCTCAGGCCGGAGCCTCATTCGCTGTGCCACCAGCCAGGGCAAAAGATTATTTTATTTATTTATTTTATACTTTATATGAGAATATTTTGTATGATACCATGACAGTGGACATGTCATCTATTCAAACCTATAGAATATACAACACCAGGAATGAACTATAATGTTAACTTTGGACTTGGGTTGATTATGCAGTGTCATTGGAGATTAATTGATAGTAACAATAGTACCATTCTGTGGGGGATAATGTGGGAGGCTATGCATGTATGGGCAATCTCTGTGCCTTCCCCTCTTTTTTTGCTGTGAACTTAAACCTTCCCCCCTAAATAAAGTATTTCTTAATAAAGATTTTATTTATTTATTTTTAGAGTGAAGGGAAGGGTAGGAGCAAGAGGGGCAGAGAAGCATGTGTGAGAGAAACATCAATCAGTTGCCTCTCAGGTCCCCCAACTGGGGACCTGGCCTGGAACCCAGACACATGCCCTGATGGGGAATCGAATCTGCAAACTTCCCATTTCCAAGCTAAGCCACACCAGTCAGGGCTAAGTACAGTCTTAATTAAAATAAATTAGTTAAAAAATACTTTTTATATGTGCTTCACTTGGACAGGTCATTCTCATTAGTGGCAATTTACCCCTTTGTGAGGAAAGGTGAGGAACGCTGCCATTTTCATGCATATCCTCTATCTCCCATAGGGTTAGAGAGACCATAAAAGTATTTCTGGCTCTATGGTTCTGAGGAAGAGCCTTTGAGCAGGCCGGGAGAAGGAACTGTATTTCTTCCTGGCACATTTGCTCTTTACTGCACAGGACACTGGGAGTTTGATGCTTGCTTTTCTTCATAAACATGATACTAAAGTTGAGAGCTGATTTTTCACTCCTACATCTAGTCTAAGGTGCTAAGAGAGAAGATGTGAAAACCTGGGTTTCAAAAGTGCAGTTGCAGACGACAGAAATTATATAAGGAGAGACAATTCTATTTTCTTATGAGCTGCTTCTTTTCTTTATTGTTCTATGAACTTAGGTGTTGATATGGTTTTAAATGTATCCCTAGAGTATGGAGCAAAACTGGAGAATGTATTATCTTAATGTGCTTATCATGAAATAAATAATTTTATCAAATGCTCTTTAATGTTAATGCAATAAAATCTTAGTTATCTTCAAGTATATTTAAACATGCTAAAAGTAATTTTCTGAAATATTATCTGTAAGATATTCTCATAATTTTAAAACTTCAATTTGATTTTTAAAACATAAGAAAATTATTTAACTATTTTTAATGCAACCTGTTGTAAAATCATAGGAAAATAAAATTTAATCTCTAAATATTTTTAACTACTGAGATAATTACTAGAATGTTAAAATAGTATATTAATTAATAATTATTAAGAATAACTTATAGACAATCAAGATAGAAAGTCTGTGGTTTTGTGACATTAAGCACAAGATCCTTTGTGTTTAAAGATTTTAGTTAGGAACTGAGTTAAGCATCTCAATGTGTCAAGTTATATTGAAAATAGATACATTCTTAAGTTATTCCTAAAATTCATCTCATTTATGCTCTTCAGTTGGGATAATAAATAATAGTAGTCCAATTAGAAAACTGAGAGAAACAGTTTTGCTTGTAGCATATTATAAAAACATCTTTATAATCTTAGCCATAAGTGTGGTAAGAAATCAGTGTACTCAGTGATATACATGTAGTGTTTCATTTAACTCTCATTAATGTCCTAGCAGAGAGGCACTATTATCATCCCTGTTTCATGGGTAAAGAACTTGAGAAACAAGAAGTTGGCCCTTTGCCACTTGGCAAACACATGGTGATGCTGGGATTTGAACTGAGGCCCTCTGATTCCTGAACCTGAGTTTCAACTCTTTACTTATTTTGCCTTTAATTTGATATGGTTTGGTTTCTGTCTTTAGCTTTTTTTTTTTAGAAAAGAGTGTTCTCAACCCTTTTAAAACATCTTCAGAAAACTTTCCTCCATCCTTCTTCTGGACCTTTCTAAAGCCCCTGATACTTTATTTCTACCCTTTAACTATCCAAATTTTTCTTTCCTGTTTCCTTGAGTAATTCTATGCTATCTGTTGTCTACCACACAGGCATGCACATAAACACATATGCCTGCACACACAAAAGTATGACCACTCTGGCTCCAAATTGCATGCGCATCTCCTCAGACTATATGCTCAATCCATTAGCCCCTTTTGCTGACCCAGATCTCTGCCATCTCACACTGGGGGCCACCAGAAGCCCTGCCCCTGATGCCCTCTAATACCAACAGAAGCAATCAAACCTAAAGGAGACAGGATGACAGAGGCCAGATGAGAAAGAGACAGGGCAGGGAAGGGAAAAGAGGAAACTGAGAAAATCAGCCAAAGACAAGGTACCAGGGGAACAGGGTAGAACACAATGAAATCTTCTAAGACAGAAATAAACTCCCACTGGGAAAGCAGATAAGACCAGGATGTTTTTATAAAGAAAGAGTCAGGTCATAAACCATGGAGACAAGGGGAAAAAAAACACAATTTCCCCAAGAAGAGGAGCCAGGAGGACCACAGCTGAATTGTTGGTGGATTGGATTGAGCAATAAGAAGTTTTCATATGAAACCAATAATAGGTACAAGGCTAAGCAAGGAGAACATGTTACTCATCCTGAAACCAGCACCTGGAGCTGGAAAGAGTCAGAAACTCAAGAGAGAGATGTATCTGGACCTGTGAACTCAAAGGAAATGGTTGCCCAGGAAGGAACTGCTAAGTTCCTTGAAACTTTGCTAAGTCAAGAAGCATGAACTGCATGTATGGGTGACCTCAACAACTCCTGAGAAAGGAGTCAGGGATCCAGGGACTTGCCTTTTACTGAAAAATCTCCTCCTCCGCGCCATGTTCCCCTGGACATGGGAACCTGCAATTTTCCAAGAATGAGACAGGATCTTGTGTCTATTTTTCCACATACATGCAAGTATGACCATCCTAAAGATTAAGAAGTAAACAACTAAATTCAAACCAGATACAGGAATAAAACTTGACTTTTTGGCCTCAGCATAGTTGGTAAACCTTTGCAGAGGGAAACTTGGCTGACAAGCAACTTATAAAGGCATCTGAAAAAGAGGCAAGAGTGAAGAAAATGAAACTTCCTGGCCTTAAACCCAGTGATCTTAGACCCAGGAACTCTATTTCTGAGTCTCATAAATGGAAAAATACTAAATGGAGAAACAGCTTTTTCCCCAAAGTTGTTTAACTAAGTATGACTTAAATAGCATAAAATCTATATATAGCAAAGAGGATTGGTTCTATGACAATAAAAAAATACACAGCACATCCCTCCTGTAAAATATAAAGCACATATTGAAAAATGAAAAAAAAAAAAAAAAAGAAATCAGTGTAAATTGGTTTCTCAGAAAACTACCACGGTAGAGCAAGATTCTCTTTGTTGTATGGTGTGGATTTTGTTGCTGGATTATAAGAATAATGAACCCAAAACTAAGTCCATTTAAATTAATCTGGCCATTTTAAACATATCATCTTTAGAAAAAGCTGAAGAAACAAAAGCATTTAGCATGGCATACAGAAGATTTAAAAGAGATATATAAGATGGTACCAAATAATGGAAAATAGTGTGTAGAAAGAAGAAGGTGTTTCTCATCTATAGAAGTGGAGCAGTCAAGATAATATCAATCAGGACATTTCCATGAAAGATAAAGATATAATAAAGTGTTATTTAGTAAGTCCACAGTAAGTAGTTTTATTGCTGTTACAATTTTGTAGGTACTCAACTTTGTATAAAACTAAAATCCCCAAAAGGAAAAATTGTCAAGTCCAATAAGCCATCTGTATTCACACTGTATTACTATTTATGCAGAAGTAGCAATGAGACAGTTTAGAGAACCAAACTTACTCTCTCTGCTACCTCTGCTCATCTTCATAGACTAGTTGAGTCCTTGGCATCTAATTGATCTAAAAATCAAAGTCAGAGAGTCCATTTTCAACACTCTCTAAGATACCTAAGAGAGCCATTCGAATAAGTGGCTCACCTCATTGTCCTGAGAAAGACATGCTGCCCAGGATTGGTTATCATTACTGTCCTTTGCGTCTGTGTTCATGGTCGATTCATCCGCTAGTTAGTGTAACACTATTCAATCTCTATAGGAGTGGTTAATGGTGCTTTTTCAACTGAAAAAAATAGCTTAATTGCATTTTCAGTGTCATCAGCTAAACAACACTAACAATTTGAAATTAATAAGAAAGATAATGGATGTATTTCAGCCCTTGCCATACTGCGCAGGGTGCAAAGCTCAGAAAATAATGTTTCATTGTGTATCTGTTTGCTATTATTACTCAAAAATGTTCTGAAAAATATTCTCCTAACTTTCCATTGTGACTAATATAATACTTGTCAATTTAACAATTTATGGAACTGTTTTGTAAGGGGGATATTAAAATAATTACATGGTACTTTCACAGATATAGTTGAGTAGGACACACTTACATTTACAAATATCTATGTCAAGGAAGATTTTGACGTAGCATATTAAAGAAAAAATATTATGCAGATGCAGAGAGGAGAAAATGCACTTACTTAGTGAATGAAAAGAATGATTTCATGAGGGATGCGGCATATAAAGGCAACATCAAAAATGTGTGGGATTAAGTTAGAGGTAGAAAAGAGCATCGAAGAAAAATAGAAGATTTGCAATAATCTCTGATCATATCCAACCAATAGTATAGAGTAAGACATTAATTTGCCTAGAAAACTAATAGCATATTAACAATGATCATCTTCCTATATTGATTAAAGACATATTTGTCTCTATCCTAACCATTGTTTACAAGGCTCTACAAGACTTGGTTCCAACCCTATCTTTTGTCACCTTCTTCCTTTCTTGCCTCCTCAGAGCAAATATATCCAGAAACACTCAACTATGAACTTACACGCAAAGACTCTGTATTTGGTACTAATTTCATGTCCCCAAGTCTTCCCAGCTGGGTCTAACCTTTGCATTTGCTAGTATCTTTCCCTAGAATGTTCAATATTTTCATCCAGCTCCTGCACTCTACCTTTTTCTTATTAATTTTCTCATATTTTTTCAGGTCTTAGCTACCAGTTCTCTCAAAATATCTCCCTGATGTCTCATCTAATGAGCTTTTTCACTCTTCCATTCTATCCTGGATCTCTGCACTGAAGGATTTGTTCCACAGTATTGTAGTTATTTATGTATCTTTGCCCTCAATAAGACCATCCATGTTAGGAGGACAAGAAAAGTCCTATATATCTTGCCTTCAAACCTAGCACTGTGGTTGGCTGGTAACAAATAAATTATATTATTGAATTAGTGTTTGGATGAGTGAATATGTAGGTGAAATGTCAGTATCGCCAAATTCTGAATTAATGTAAACATGTCTTGTTCAAGTCCAGTGCCTTGAGAATGGCATGATTATGGCTATGACCAAAGTGACTTGTGTATTTCAAACTCTTCCTTGGTTATGACTGTTATTGCAACACAGTGACTGGACAAAAATCTCCCTTGGATTTCAGTCCAATGGAAGCAAATCCATGTGTACAAAATCAACTAGTATGAAAATGGAAGGAAAAAAGTTACTTTTTATAAATCTTGAGACCAAAAATAATTAAAACCTATTAAAAAAAGATTGTAAATTTATTTTATTTTATTAGGTATGTATCAAGTTGAGTAATGAGTGATATCTCATATTCATAAGTAAAAGTCTAAATAAATGTGTTATTCTTTAAAGTAAGGTATTTTCTATTGAATATTTAAAGTTTTAAACATTGTGAAAGAAATCCTGCTTGTTATATTTGTAGATGGTATTAAAGCAGAGATGTTTGCTGGTATACTGAAACCCAAGCAAACATGTTAAGACAGTCTTGCAAATGATAAAATTAGTTGCATATCTAAATAATATTTTTTTAAAGAACCTATAATACAACTGTAACATTGAAAATAACTGGCTGAGAATAAAAGTATCAGGCAAGTTCCCATTAGTTATATTTGACAAAAATTCATATCAGAATATATAAAATAATAACATTATAATTTTAGATCATCAGAAGCTCTCTGAAAAAAAGATAATTTAAATATACTTCATATATATTTACAATCAAATATATGTAAATATAACACAAATGACTTTATAGAATAAATTCAAATAAACTTTAAGCAAAAGCCAAATAAATAAATATGGCACATGATTCATTCCGAGACCAAAGGGGCTGCATCTAAGAAAATATACTTTGATACAAGATCAGATTTACATACATTGTAGAAAACTCAGTATGGATGTGTAAAGTAAATATCAGGGACAAAAAAGACTGAAGAAGGTCAACAAGTCAGACTTAACTTTTGGTTCACATAAGAGCAATATAAGTACTGTAACCCCATCCCATTCCACATATAATGAAACCGAGTTCCAGCACCTCAGTTACAATAATAGAATTCAAATCCTGTTCTTGAGTCTCTTTAAATCTATGAACCTGGCACCACTTGACCCAGGTGATAGCCCTAAAAGTCATATGCATCTTAACAGGGTGTTAAAAGACATGCAGTTTGGCATGAAGAAAAAGGCAGACAGAGCAGTTAAAAGGAAGGAAAAGCCTATAAAATACTACAATTGCACTTAAGTGAAACAACTGAAATCCCATGGGGCTAGAAAGTAAAATGAAGAGAAGAAGCCTGGAAAATAACAGTGGAATTCTGGGTGAGGATCAGGGAATGAGGGCTTTATGTGGACTGTGTAAATTTGTTTGGTTCTGATTTTTTAATTGAAAAATGGAATACAGGATGTTTTAAAACAGATGTACAGAGTGGGTTACATAAATAATTAGAATATGAAAAAGTAAGTGTTTTGCTGGAAGTGTTTGAAACACTGAGATTGAAATACATTGTGTATTTAAATTGGGAGAGTACAATTTATACCATAACAAGAAAGATGGTAAAGAACTCAAAACTGATACTATAGCCTCTTGTTTGATGTGTCAACAGTCTGGGTGATAACTCACTGATCATTTCCAAAATAAAATATATTCTGTTTAATAAGGTATAGGACCTGAGAAGTGCATTTGCCGTTTAATTTCTTTCTTTTCTTTTTTCCCCCAAAAGTGAGGCTTTGAGATAGCAGTAAGCCCACCAGGGCTAGAATCCATCAACAGTGACCAATGAAGAAAGATTATAATTGATAATTAGGTTTTGAGATAAGGAATGATGAAAAAATGTGATTAAAGAGCCTAGAAAGAAGGTGAGAAGTCATTAAAACTAATGTGCTGCATTGATGCAGACTGATTCCAGAGATGGCTTCAGCGAAAGGTCCAGGTATTACTGGAGCTGATTTATCACCTTTTGATAAAACACTTTGTCTTTGAAAAAGTGAAATGAGATGAAACTACATATGTATAAGAAGATGCTTCATTCACGTAGAGAACAAGGCATATGGAAACCAGGCAAAAAGATGGGCCTGACAATTTCCTCTTCCTATTTGAAATTAGAATAATCTTGAAATCAGAGTAGCAAGGGAAGAATGTAAAAGACCATGAAAACACAATCTTAACATGTACTTTATATTAAGGAAAAATGAGTTTCTTTCCACAAAAGAGGACAAAGTGAACACTTATGTTCCATGACATTGAAGACATTTAGTGAAAAATTAACTCATTTATGGAGCATCTTCCATACACAAGGGTTCTTTTCTTTTTCTTTTCTTTTTTTTCTTTTCTTTTGGAGTTACAAAAAGAGACTTAAAAAGAGTCTAACCTCACCCTCATTGGTGGCTCAGTGGATTGGTACTGGTCTGTGAACCAAAGGGTCACCAGTTCAATTCCCAGTCACAACTCATAACCAGGTCTTCAGCGGGGTCGTCAGCCAGGTCCCCAGCTGGAGGCAGGTGAAAAGCAACCATACACTGATATTTCTCTCCCTTTCTTCCTATCTCCCGGCCTTTCTCTCTAAAAATAATGAATAAAATCTTTAAAAAAAGTCTAACCTGATAAATTTTCTGTGTTAGTGTACCTCACGTTTTTCTACTGTAAGTGAGGGATAATTTTACTATGTTGTGGGAAGAAGTAAATAGGGCATTGTCAAATTTCATGTCATTTCAATCACATCATAGCCCCCCTTATTTCATAGTTCTTTCTAGCCCTCTGATTATCAACATAATCATATGACAATGTGGATTATTCTGGTAGTTATTTGACCTTAAACTCACTTTCAGGAAAACCAACTCTGTTAGCATAGTAGAATGGAAGATGATGAGGAAACAAATGGTTTGTGAATATAAGATAAATTTTTAAAGTTTATATTCATAAAGGTGGAGAGCTCCTCCTCTATAATTTTACTCTATATGTATTTTACTTATTTTATTTCACTTTTTATTTTATAAATTATGCATTTTATACATTTTATAACTGTACTCTATAAGAGGTTATTTTTGAAGCAGAATAATGATAATATGGAATATATTTTAGTCTCCAAAATAAATTATATTTTTAAGAGGAAATGAAAACTGAAGGGAGATAAATTAGCTGCTCAAGTTCAGAGTTCAAGTTAAACTCAAATAGTTACCTTGATCTGAAGTCCACTGAACTAGTGTCTTTTTACTTGATTTCCTCCCATTAGCTTTGCTTCAAGATTTGAAAGTATTTAGGGCTTGAGGGTTTAAATATATAATTTTTCCTCAGCTTTGCATTCTAACTGTGAACTCCTTCAATGCACTTTGCAGGCCTTAATATGAAAATATTCAAGTTTTAAAAGTTTTCTTCTTCCTAATTCAAATAATAAAACCAGAGTACTATATGACATCTAGCCATCTGATTTTAGGATTTTAGCAGAAACTGCTTCACAAACAAGGTAAAGTTTGTTTTTAGCCCTGGTTGGATAGGTCATTGGATTGAGGGCATGTAAACCAAAGGGTCACTGGTTCAACTCTAAGTCAAGGCACATGCCTGGGTTGCAGGCCAGGTCCTCAGCTGAGGGCTTGCAGAGGCAACCACACATTGATGTTTCTTTCCCTCTCTTTCTTTCTCCCTTCCCCACTCTCTCAAAATAATTAATTAAATTAAAAAGTAAGTCATGGTTAAATCTATGAAGTAATGTCAAAGCCTTTCAATAACATTCTTTAAAAAGTTTTTTTTTTAAGATTTTATTTATTATTTTTAGAGAGAAGGGAAGGGAGAGAGGCAGAGAGGGAGAGACATCAATGTATGGTTGCCTTTCACCTGACTCCAGTACGGACCTGGCTAGAGACCTGGCTTGCAACCGGAAAAAGTTTGTTTATAATACCTCTGAATTTCAGATTTAGGATTATAAAAAGAAGATATAAAACTATCATAAAAATATCACATTCTGTTTGGACTGTTAAAAGAACGCAAAATAATTTGACAGATCATGCAAATAACTTTTTGTAAGTTGATATTCTCAGACATTTTATATTAAATATCTCACTGTTTCCATATAAGCCTTCAGAAGAAGCAGCATAGTTGCATGCTCCACACCAGAAATCTGAGCAAAATAAGACAATTAGTTATAGCTTGTCAGCATTGCTCCAGAAGCTGCAGCTGGTATAGCATTTGAAGGGCAATCAGGCTTTTGCTTTTAGTTAAGAAGTAGATAAATAATCACATTTGTAACAAGATGTATGTTTTCATAATTATTTGAATAATGTTTCATTTTTATGTTCACGATGTCCTCTGAAGACTGAGTAATCAAGGGATCTTTTCTCATTTTGATTATGAAAGATAAATTTTGTTAATTCTTATGATTTTATAAATATGTATATTACATTTAAAATGAATTAGGTTTGGTAATTCTAATGTAATAGTTTCTCAAAGAATGCTGGAGAAATTCTAAGATACCTAATTTGGTGATTTAAAACCTGGAGATAAAGACAGGCAGAGAGGAAATGCTGAGATCATTGAATCCACAAAACACATTTTTATTTCAGTGTACTTCTACCCTCCCAGAGTATGTTAAGAAAAACATTTTTAAATATCCCTGCCACACAACTGGTTGTGTCATGAATGGGCCAAGCAGATAACCATAGAGAAGGCTAGGTATCATGCTCTGAACTTTGTGTACAGGCCTGGCTGGTGAAAAAGCCTGTTACATTTGCCAGGACCTAGAACAGTGGATTTTTCAATAGAGGAAAAGACTTGAAGACAAGAACTATTTTAGAACTGTTTTTGATGCTAAAGCTCCCAAAGAGATTCAAAATAAACCATGCAGATTGTGAAAGGAACTGAGGAATTTCTACTCACCATTCTTGAGAACGTATATGGAACTCAAAGGTAAGTATTTGGAGGTAAATAACAAAACAGATTCTTGTATAAGAAAATGTATGAAGGCCAGAAAAAAAAAATCACATATTTTTGAGTAACATACTAATGGAAAGATCACATATTTTTGAGTAACATACTAATGGAAAGAGAATGGGAAATATTATCATATATACAGTATATATCTGATATACAGTATGTATCAGATATACAGTAGTGGAAGTTTACTGAGACCACCATTAGGAATTTTTCACTAATTGCCATATCAATATTTTTAAAGACCCAAACTGATAATCTAGCTGGAAGAGAAGTTTTAATTTCGATGATATGCAATATTATAAACATGTAGGCAGAAAAAATGCCAACAGCAACATAAAACTAGTAAGTATTTTATCTCCAAACAAAAACCAACAAAAGAGTGAAACATTTTAATTGACTGTAAAGGAAGAAACAACAGTCTAATATTAGACTTCCTCTCTACAATACTGAAAACCGAAAAAATTACAAATTATTATTTTCAATGTTAAAATTTTATTAAATAGTTCTTTAGCTAGTGAAATTCATCAATCATATTTGAATATAAATAATCAAATCTGTCAGGAGATATAAAGTCTGTTAATATAATACAAAATAATTGCTATGTAAAATATCCAAAACATCAGGTTTTCACAAAAATTTTAAAATTACAAGGCAAAGAAATATAGAAAATGTATGAGCTGTATAAAGAGAAATAAAGTGAATGATATAAACTGTCTTTGAGTATACCTAAATGCTGGGCATAGAAGACAAAATTTCAAAGAAGCTATTATAAACTTATTCAAAGAATCAAGAGTAACTATATTGAAAGAATTAAAAAGTGGTATGCTGACTGTGACTCATCAAATAATGAATAATAATAAAGATGAAAATTATTTTTAAAAACTAGTGGAGATTCTGGGGTTGAAAAGTACCTAAATGACAAAAATTCACCAGCAAGGCTCAACTCTAGCTTTACAAAATAGCAACCAAATACGGGTAAATAGAGATCATTCAATTTTAATTACAAAGAGAAAGAAAAGCATAGACAGACACAAAGGTACCTGAAACACCAGTAAGTACTTTCAACTCACACGTAACAAAAGTGCCAGAAGAAAGAAAAAGAAATGAGAAAATATTTTTATTTTTATTTTATTTTATTTTTAAGATTTTATTTATTACTTTTCATAGAGAGGTGAGGGGAGAGCGGCAGAGATGGAGAGAGACATCTATGTATGGTTGCCTTTCACCTTCCTCCAGCTACAGACCTGGCTGGAGACCTGGCTTGCAACCTGATTATGTTGCCCTGGCTAGTAATCGAACCAGCGACCTCTGGGTTCGCAGGCTGGCACCTTATCCACTGAGCCACCAGCCAGGGTGAGAAAATATTTTTGAAGAAATAATGACTAAAACCTTTCTAAATTTGACAAAAAAAAAAAAAAAAATTGACATACACATCCACTAACAACACATTTTAAGTAGGATAAATACAAAGAGACACACACCCAGTAATATCATAGTCAAAAACTGAAGGCCGAAAATAAGGAGAAAATCCCAAAACAGCAAGAGAAAAACAGCAAGGTAACTCCAACAAAATTAACAGTTTTATTACCAGAAGCAATGGAGGCTGGAAGGCAGTGTTACAACATATTCAAATTGTTGAAAGAAAGAAAGAAAGAAAAAAGCTATCCAATAGAAATCTTATATACAGCAAAATTATTTCCAAACTGAAGATAAAATAAGTATATTACAGGTAAACACAAACTGAAAGTTTGTTGCTAGAAGACTTGCCTTAAAAGAAACACTAAAGAGAATTCTTAAGAAAGTGACACTAAACTGGAATTCTAATTCATACACACATTAAAGAGAAGGAAGGAATACATACTATAAAGATTGAATAAACTGTTTATTCATTAATTCATCTGTTCATAGCTATTTGAATTATTTCCAATTTTGGCATTTCAAAACTGCTGACTTGAGTACAAAAAATTTAAGAAGGTAAATATAAAAGACTGAATAATTACATATATGATTTATTTTTACTGACTTAAAAAGAAAGTGCACAGAACAAGGTCTATATAATTGTATTGTTGGGCTTATGATGTATGAAAATGTCACATACTTAACAATCAGAACACAGATGAGAGAGGTAGGAAAAACACTATTGGAGTGATGAATAAAACCAAATGATAAATTGAATCAGCATGTAGAAATGAAGAGGACCACAGATTGTTTTAAAAAGTATGTAAATATATTTATGTTCCTCTCTCTCTCAGCTTCTTTAAAAGACACAGTGTTATACAAAGCCATAATTTATTATAACACTGTTATTTTAATATTTTAACATGTATAGACACTTCCTATAATAATAATAGAACACAAAGTGGAGAGAAAATGAAACCACATAAGAGTAGTTTTTGTCCCTTACTATAAAGTAATATTAATCTCAGATTACAAAGATATATATCATACACCTTATGTACTATAAGAAAATAACTTAAAATATACATCTGATAATTATTAAAATAATTTAAGTATTATACTTAAAAAGTATACACAAAAGTAAAAAATAAGGTAGTAATAAATGAACATAGGAACAGAAGTGACATGAGTGGGAAAAACCAATGTGGTGTTAATCCAATCATATCAATAATAATAAGTGAGGATGGATTAAACATATTAGTCAAGAGGCAGAAATTGTCAATATGTATTTTAAAATATCCATTGATATGCTATCTACAGTAGATACTTTCATTTCAAAGATTCATATAGTTTGAAATTAAAAGCATGATGATATTTCTCACAAACTGCAACACTGCAAGAATTAGAGTGCTATATTAATATGAGACAAAATAGACTTTAAGAACATAATTCTCACAAGAGGAGGGGCATTTTTATGATTATGAAAAAAGCAATCCTTAAGAAAGCTATACCAAGGCCCTGGCTGGTAGTACAGTGAATAAGGCACCAGCCTGTGAACCCAAAGGTCGCTAGTTCGATATCCTGCCAGGGCACATAACCAGGTTGCAAGCCAGGTGTCCAGCCAGGTCTGTAGCTGGAGGCAGGTGAAAGGCAACCCATATATTGATTCTCTCCCTCTCTGCCTCTCTTCCTACCCTTCTCTCTAAAAACAATAAATAAAAAATCTTTAAAAAACTATAAAAATTAAAATAAATGTATGCACCTAAAAGTGGAGCTCTAAATAAAATTATTAGAAATGAAGCAATTATTATTATGCATATTAATTGCATAATAATACAAATTTAAGAGGATTAAAAAAGTAGTACTCATTTTTAGTATACATTTATTCTAGGTTATTCAAAATGTTTCGTAAACTATTGAAAAGTAAGATTTAAAATTTTCAGTGTCTAAAATTTGATCCAAACAAACATATCCTGTTGGACTGTTAGAAAGAGTTTAAAGTTATTAAAATTCTTCTATTTGCCCTGGTTAATGGCTCTGTGGAAAGGTGCCAGCCTGTGAACCCAAAGGTCACTGGTTTGATTCCCAGCCAGGGCACATAACAAGGTTGCAAGCCAGGTCTCCAGCCAAGTCCTTAGCTGGAGGCAGGTGAAAGGCAATCATACATTAATATTTCTCTACCTCTCTGCCTCTCTCCCTTCCCCCCTCTTCAGAACTAACATATAAAATCTTTAAAAAATAAATTATTGTATTTGATGATATAGTCAATAGACTTTTCTTTAAAATTTTCACATAAGAGCAATACTATTACATATATATTTTCATTTGTCTTTAATGAGAGCTATGATTATAATTAAAAGTAAGGTAAATATTTCCAAGGTAAAAGTAAATGAAATCAAACACAATGATTAGCAATAGATTTTCAAGAGGTCAAAAACAAAGTAGAAGTCAAATTTCAAAAAAAACATAAACACAATATCAGAAATAACATAAACTATGATATTAAAAACAACATCATTAAAATGCCCTGTTAAAAGACAACTTTCAAATTGTGTTAAAAATAGTGATTTCAACTATATTTTTTCTTGAATGGAGACTGATAAAACATGACTCAGATAGGTTAAATGCATAAAGAAAATTTGTATATCTATATCTGTATCCATTGATATATTTTTGCTATATCAATTGATTGATCAAATCTATTGGATACCTTTATAAAATGCAGGCTTGAATTCAGTAGGTCTGGGAGGGGCCTGAGATCTTATTTCTAATAAGCTCCTTAGTGATTTTGATGTCACTCTGAGACTACATGTTGAGTAGCAACTATCCCAGATACACATGCAGGTCCCTCTCCCATCAGATAACTCAGTTCTCTGAGCATAAGAAAGTATGCAATGGAGCATATGATATGATATAATAAATATTGCAGAAGAAAATAGAAGTTATGTGCTAGTTGTGATACTGATGTTAAATTTCTTATTATAATTTCATATTCTACCTCTGAAATGTTCATTAGAAACAGGTACTGGAACAATATTAGCTATTTATAAAGAACCAGTAGGTCTTTACATCAACATAAATTGCTGATATAATTACTTCTCTTTGAAAAATGAAAAATAGGTTAGTATAGGTAATCAATATATTTTAAAGTTTGTTTTTTCTTAATTTAAACTGTGCTAGGAATTGTTTTGCTTTATAAAATAAATCAAAAGAATAGTTTCATTTCAAAATTTTATCATCATTTACATGCTGAGAAATTACTAAAGCATAATTAAAATTACCATTCTGACACATATCTACCTGAGAGTGTAATAGTCTTTATAGTGAGTAGAACATGCTTTTTGGTATTCAAATACCTCTTTATTCTAAAATTTAAATCATATCCAATGGGGAGTAAATAAATAGGCAACATTCCTTGCCTATGGTATTTTGCTCATTGAATCATAGACTGGAAAATGTTGATGGTACTTGCTTTATTCAATACCATGGGAGGATCTTTAAAAATATATTGACATTTCAGATATTAAGGGGAAAAGTGCTTTTAATAAAAAAGCCATTTTTTAAAATATGCAAGGATAGTCTTTTGAATGAGTTCAACACCTGACATTTGCATCAGCCATGGTTCAAGCCGTTGGACATGTAGTGTTTAATTGCATTATTAAAGGATTGACCATTTATGATAAGTTCAATTTCTTTTCCTTAACAAAAGCAGGAAAAGAGCCCTCATGATGAAACATTTTGCACAACTTGCATGCAATTTTGGAGTTGACCGATTTTGAAAATGAAAAATATGTTGAAGACATCCTTCATTTCAACAAATGTATTGAAGACTCATCATCCATATTCAGAATAGAATGAGCCAGATTAAAGCAATAACCAGAATGAATAGATATTCCACTTTAGAACTGGTACAGAAATTTATAGCTAAACCCAAGTTTATCATCCAAATGCCTTGGTGTTTCTCAAGGTCTCTCCTAAGGAGCTTTGGCTTCCACCTATGTGTTTGTCTGAGGGACTCCTAAGACAGCCAGTGGGGCAGTCAAGGTGACTCTGTACTTGTCTGACCTGAAAGTGTCAAGTCAATGTCAATACAATTAAAACAGTTTGCATGTCTGATACTTTTGGGACAGACATCATATAGAAAACATTCTACTACTAAATGGTGTTAAACATTTCCTGTTATAGATTAGGAAACTTAAGCCAAGACAGGAATAGCGTTATCTGAAATCATAGAAGCTAAAGGAGACATGAAGTCTAATATGGACAGTAAAAACCTATCTTCAGATACTGAGGAAGCTAACAGGTGAAAGAAATAGAAGTCATTCTGTGGAGGCCCAGAGGACAGAAATAGGATCAGTGGAGGGGAGATGAAAGTTACAGAGGAATAGACTACTATTCTATCCAAAGGAACACCACCACCAACAATGAAAAAAGTGGCAACGTAAGTTGCTTAAAGATCAGATGGGTTTCCACAAAGTGCAGTGATTTTCCCAGTTATTGAAGAATTTAGAAAGAATCTGGAATACCACTCTTGGTGGTGCTATGGAGGATGGATACATCTGATCAAAGATTTGATGATATATCTCTGAAGACACATTTCAACTCTAAGTGTCTTGTGATTTATTATATATAAGAATGTGACCTCCTTTAGTTGGTGTTTCTCAGCTGTGGAAGATTTTGCTCAAAGCAAAACTGAAAATGTCTTTGGGCTTGTCCAGATAGCCTTTCACACTTTTCCTCTAACGCATGCCTCTTATCCTGGAAAAAACATGTACATACACACACACACACACAAATGTATTTGTATATTGTTTCTGCCTGAATCTTATGTTTATCACAACAAATATATTTAGCTCAAATGCTTTCTTCAAATTAGAGTTGTGGCTGCTTCAAGGGTTGTATGTTAAGTAATTCTGGTGCATAGTTGGGTTCAAATGGGGATTCAAATCCCTTGAGCCAGGTATTAGGTACCCCTGGTATAAATCAATAAATAAGTTAATAGGTAATTTGGTACCTAGGAAATCAACATGGGCCTGTAATTTAATATGTTACAAAAACATAAAATTGCCTTAGGCTTATATTTGATTTTATAACTTAGCTATGATTACTGAAGTAGGGATTGTTAAGTCTTTGTAACGTCTACTGATTTTACCAGACTTTGGAAAGCCTTATTCATTTACTGAACTAAAGAAACCATAGGATGTGACTGTTAGACTATTAGCCACAAACTTTCCTGTGAGAATGATATGCTTCCATTTCCCCTAAGCTATCTCTAAAAAGCCATTTCCAGGAAAACAATCTCTGTGTAGAAACTCCTTTATATGCATTTCATTATCCCTTTAAGAAGAGAGCAGTGATGATCCCATTTTTCAAATCTTTCTATACTGCTCTCTGTGAAACTGTACAAGGTTGTCTTTCATTTCCATGTTAATGAGTGAGAAAAAATATGTAAATTTTAACTCTGGGTTCTGGAGGATAATGTACATATGTGCATAAAGTATCCATTGAAGGAAACATATGAAAATAATAACTGATAGTAGATACACAGCACGAGAAGATATTAAGTAACACTGTAACAATGTCAGGTTATCAGATGTACTTGCTTAGAATAAGCATATAGCAAGGTTTTCTGTAAAACTCTTGCATTAACTAAATCATTTCCATTTTTGGAACATTGTAAATGTTTAAAATATATAATCTATATTGATTTTATCAATCATCCTGCCATTTAACTATATATGTAAACTTATAGTAACACAGATCATAAACCATTCAGTTTACATACTTTTTTCTATGAAACAGAAGAAATTTTATTCTGAAGACTCATTATAGTCCCTTTTTGCCATTTATAAATATTGGGTTTGTTATTCTTTAAATTTTTTTTTTATTGATTGATTTTAGAGGGAGGGAAGGAGACAGAGAGAGAGAGAGGTTTGTTGCTCCACTCATATATGCATTATTTGAGTGGTTGTCAATGTGTCTTGACTGGGGATCAAACCTGCAAACTTGGCATAGTTGGATGACACTCTAACTACTGAGATACCTCAGTATCTTAGAAAGACTCATTATTCTTTGAGTAAATACAAAACTGCTCAATGCAGAATGGAAAGGGCAAAGTCTATTTCTAAATCTGATGCTGCTCAAACCATAGACAGCCACTTTTCCCTTCATAGTTATCATATTTGTAACTCTTCTCCATGTGCAAGGATGGTGACACAAAAGCTAAAATAAAAATTGAAGAGTGAATCCCATAATCTGTGAGGCAACTTGATTATCTGTTCTGCTTAAGGATCTTAGATGAAATCATTCACAATCTAGATTGGGTTGTTTCCCATTATTAAAAGACACAAATAATTTTTATTTTTTCACCTTTCTAAAGTTTGTACAGAATAAGTTATTTCATTTCTCTCTTTTTTAAGCACGTAGATAAATTAGAATTAAGAAGCTTCAATAGCAAGCTCATTTTAAAGCTTTTTATTGATATATTATTGACATGTAAAAAATCTATGCACATTTATATATATAACTCCATGTTTGGGATAAGTATACACTCATGAAGCCATCGCCACAATCAGATCCATAAATACATTAGCCGGTTCTCCAAGTTTCTTCTTATCTTTTGCTACTGTTAGTGTGTGTGTGTGTGTGTGTGTGTGTGTGTGTGTGTGTGTGTGAGATGTGGGTAACACTTAATAGAAAATCTACCTTTTTAGCAAATTTTAGATCTTAAATACAGCGTAGTTGTCTCCTCCATATCTGCAGTTCCCCATCTGGAGATCCAACCAACTGTTGATGGCAAATTTTTTTTAATGTTTCATTGTTGCTGACATGTGTGCCATGTCATCAGGCCTATGATGATTATGTCTGTACTGAACACATATAGGCTTGTTTTCCTTGTTACTCTCCTCTAAACAGTACAGTATAACAACTATTTACATTATATTCAGTATTATAAGCAATCTAGAGATGATTTAAATCAACAAGAAGATGTGCAAGAATTATATGCAAGTGCTATGCTATTTTACATAAAGAACTTGAGCACCTGGGGATTTTGGTGCCTGTAGTGGGGGTCCTGGAACCAATTCCCCATGGATATCAAGGGGAGGGAGGTGTTATTAACTATAGGCACTATGCTGTGCGGATCTCCAAAATTTTTTTATCTTGCATAACTGAAACATTTATCCTTTTGACCATCACCTTCCCCTTTGGCCCTGGCAATGGCCATTCTACCCTCCGCTTCCATGAGTTTCACTATTGTAGAGGCCACATATGTGAGATCATATAGTATTTGTCTTTCTGCAGACACAAATTTTACTGGTACTGAGAAGACTGAGGGAGACTATAATATTCTTTAGTTGGTTTCAGGCTAATATACAAGCAAAAAGAAAACCACATTAAGTCATGATAGGTAGGTAATAAATAGACATATAGAGAGTAAAATTATTATAACTAAAAGTAAAGTTCCCTGGCAGGGGAGCTCAATTTGTTAAAGTGTCAACCCAAGGCTCCAAAGTTGCAAGTTGGATACTGGGTCAGGGCACATAAAAGAATCAACCCACAAATGCATGAATAAGCAGGACAGTGAATTGATGTGCCTCTCTCTTTCTATCTATCTATCTATCTATCATCTATTCCTTTCCCTCTCTAAAATCAATCAATAAAAACTATTTTAAATAAAATGTTTAAGTGTATTACATTAAATTAGAAGGATGCCCCAAAATAAAGCATTGATACATAAGAATAAAAAGAATACCACATATAGATACCTCATAGATTGTAACTGCTCCATTTTTATTGAGCATTTAATATGCTGACATTTTGATCAAAATTTGAGTATAATGCTTACTTGGATTTGCACTTCAGCTTTAGAAATTTCTAACTGTATTTTCTTGTCTAAACTTCTATTTAAAATTTGTGAAATGATAGTAATAATCAGGGCTTCCCAAAGATTTTTGTGATTTTTTAGGTGCATGTGAAAGACTTTCATCATAGCAATGATATTGTAGGTATTACTATTATTAATAATAATAATTATTATTATCTGGCAGTTACATATTAATGTGGTAATTAGGAATTCTATGTTGCCTTTACACTTATTGCTGTTATATTTTATTAATGTATTAATGTACATAGTTAATGTATTACCAGGTGTTTGCAATTAGGAATTAAAAGGTGTTGAGGGTTTTCATTAAAATATTTGGCACAAAATGGTCATCTCCTCATTGTCTATGGACTAAGTCATCAAGGAAAAAATTTTTGGTTCTTTATGAATATTTCCAAAGATGTATCCATTAAGAGTAGAAACTTTAGAAAGACTGCAATCCCATTTCAATATTTTATTACACAAGGGAATTGTTGTTAAATCTAATTGTATTCTTTTTAAAGCATAGTTGGCATGCAATATTGTATTTGTTTTGGTTGTACAATATAGTGATTTCACATTTATACTATACCTTACAGTGTGCTCACCATACTAAGCCTATCCCTTTGCAAAGCCTTCACAATATTATTTACTCTATTTCCTTAACCTTTTTCATTCATTTCCCCCACCCCACTTCCTCCTAGGCAACCATCAGTTGGAGCTCTTTTTTTTATGAGATTGGTTATTTTTTGTTTTGTTTTCTGTATTTGTTTTATTTAGTTTCCATACACAACTGAATTCATGTAGTATTTGTCTTTCTCAGTCTCACTTAATTTACTTAGCATAATACCTTTTAGGTCAGCCATGTTGTTCTTTTCTTAATTTGTTTCTGAACTTACTTGCTCTGTTTTCTCCTCTCTCTCTCTTCCTTCCTCCCTCCTACCTTTTCTTCCTTTCTTTTTGTTGCCTCTTCCTCCCCACTCTCTTCCCATCCCCTTTTATCCTAGCTGTTTCTTTCTCTCTCTCTCTCTTTCTTTCTCCCTCTCTCCCTCTCTGTGATTGATGTGTGTGAGACATGAAAACTGAAAATAAGCTTACTTTTTTTTAAGCTGTTCAGAAAAATAAATAACTTTAATACTCTTTGGAACTAATGGAAGCATAATAACATAAGTATTTCACTGGACAAGTTAATCAAGAGAGACTTTTGAAGACTATAGCAATAAGAGATTGAACTCAATCAACACCATTTAAACAAAAGAGATATAAAACTGAAAGCAACAAATGAATGAGGAAACAAACAAATAAAAACTCACAGATATAAACAACAGTAAGGTGGTTACCAGAGGAAAGAAAGTGGGGATAGTAAAGAGGAAAGGGGGCTGAATATACAGTGATGGAAGAAGATTTGACTTTGAGTAGTGAGCACATGATGCAATATGCAAATGATGTATTATATAGAATCATATGCTTGGAACCTATACAATCTTATTATGCATTCCACTCTAATAATTTCAATTAAACAAAGAAACAAAAGCAGAGGAGGTTTTAAGCACTGGGGTAACCTAGATTGTTAGGAGACCAGTCGATGTGATTAGGTCATCTATGTTTGCTGAGGGGTCCTTATCCTGTTTATACGCGTCTCCCTTGATGACTGCATTTCACCAAGGTTCTGCCCAGGCCTTTGAGAAACACATTCCTGAATAATAAAATTGAGGAGGCATGGAGAAGATTTACATCTTGAAGGGACAGAGAGAGTGTTCAAAATGGCAAATTTATAAAATAAATGCCCTAAGGAAAGAGGTGTTAAGGGTATATGGTCAGGATGAAACCTGTCAAAAGTTTAGTCAAGTTGAGAAAGCTCAGTTTGTCTAGGTTTTCATATTATAGAAAATTCTTTGCTGTGTTTAAGTATTTCTGTCATATTCTCATGAACTTTTTCCCATAATTATCTGTCACCTTTTGAAGCATAGACTTTTTAATTTCATCTTTTTTAAAAGTTATTTTTAATTACACTGTACATTTAATATTATTCTGTATCAGTTTCAGGTGTATAGCATAGTTGTTAGACAGTCGTGCAACTTACAGAGTGGTCCTCTAGATATTTCAAGTACCCACCTGGCTCCATATATAATTGTTACAATATTATTGACTATATTCCCTATGGTTTATCTTACATCCCCATGACTATTTTGTAATTACCATGTGTACTTATTAATCCTTTCACATTTTCACCCTGTCCCCAACTCCCCTCACCTCTATCTTTTTAAATATAGAAGATCAAAGTATAACTCAAGCTCTATTAAAGAGTGGGCAAATAAAAAATGGAGAGAAATAAGAAAGGGTCAACTTTCAGGGGATTTATCTCAGCCTTTTTTAACTCAGGTGTATCCAGCTGGGTACCTGGCCCACAACCCAGGCATTTGCCCTGACTGGGAATCTTGACCCTGGGACCTTTGGTTTGAAGGCCAGTGCTCAAACCAGAGCCTCACCAGTTAGGGCATGAGTGTTATTTTTGTTGTTGTTTTCTCCTTTCTTTCTTTCTCTTTCTTTCTTTCTTTCTTTCTTTCTTTCTTTCTTTCTTTCTTTCTTTCTTCCTTCCTTCCTTCCTTCCTTGCTTCCTTCCTTCCTTCCTTCCTTCCTTGCTTCCTTCCTTCCTTGCTTCCTTCCTTCCTTCCTTCCTCCCTCCCCCCCTTCCTTCCTTCCTTCCTTCCTTCCTCCTCCCCCCCTTCCTTCCTTCCTTCCATCCTTCCTTCCTTCTTTGTCTCTTTCTCTCTTTTTTCTTTTTCTTTTTCCTTAAAACATACACTGTATTTAAACAGTTTGGCTTGACAATCCATTTAATCCACACAGCACACAGTTAAGTAAACTCTATTACCCACTTTACAGAGAAGGAAGTGAGATAGTGAAAAAAAAGATTGCAGGTTTGTTATTTTAAGAGCCTGCATTCAGAATGATGTTTATCTTCAACTGTGTGCCATGTTTTTAACCAGCATAGGACAATGCTTCAGTGTCCTCCATTCTGTGCACTGTCTCTGAACCTTGCAGGGCAGCCTTCTTGTCCCTATTTATTTCCTTTCCATTTTGCTTCAGTCTTTTCTCTGCCACCTTTGTACTTTTCTTATGATGCTAGGGGCTGTAGAATGAAAATTCAATTGAATGTAGTCCCTGCATTCAGTAAGTTCTCAATCTATATTTTAATCAAAATGCCATATATCTATAATTTAAGATCTACTCAATAATTCTAACTGAATCAGTCAATGAGATAAATAAAACTCTAGTTAATCTAAAGAGAGTTTAATTCCTCATCACATTTTTCTAGTTAAACATACTGGTTAATCTCTCTCAATCAACTTTCATTTAGGACTATTTTTTCTAAAGTTATTTATTTCATACAAATGTTATATATTCAGGGGAGATAAGGAATAAGTCATCATCAGATTTGAGGTTATCATAAAGATTTGTTAAAGGGAAACACATATGGACAGATAATGCCTCATTGCCAATACCAAAAATTACTTCTTTGAAAGTAATTGACAAAGTGAAAATCTAAAAATACCCAAATTGCAGATGGAAATAAAATGCTTAAATAAATCAAAGATAATAATTTTCTTTTTCAACAAATCATAGAGAATTAATTTTCATTCTAATAAAGAAAGAAGTAATTAATAATCAGTTGTATTGAGAGAAAACTGTGATAAATGTACTTAGCTACGAAGTCAATTTAGGTTTTATACAGACAGATAATTTAATACAGTAGATATGCATATTGTAAAAAAACTATTTGTTAATTTATATGTTTTTAGACTATATAATGATAATGAATATAATTAATTCAAAATCTTTCCTAAATAAAATAAGAACTTATAGCTGTCTTTATATATGTAATAAATAAATGATGTATCGCTTCACAGAAGAATTAAATACATGCTTTTGGCATTAACTTACATAATCTGATAGATTTTACTGAAAATTGTCTCTTAAATCATTAGCAACTTTGCTATTATAAATACAATAATTCTTTATTTAAAAAAATCAGATGCTTCCAAAAATGACATCAGTTCTGTCTTTTATTTCCTTTTAAAATCAAAATATTATAGCATTATTTGTTTATAAAGTATGACTTCACATAGTAAGCTTACAATCAATTTAAATTACTCCTTCCTAAAAGCTTTAGTGCATGTGCTTTTGATATAAGCATGATTTTCTGTATTTTGAGGTGCACAAAAATTTTCTCCCAAGGGCTTTTGCAAGGCTATAGAATTAAAGCAAATAATTGTGAGGGGGAAGAACCCCTTTAAGAAAATTCATTATGTATTCCTCCCAATGTACCAGAGGCATAGCATGTCTTTCAAATTCTGTACTTAATGCTTAGATATATTTGTAAAGTTAAAAATAAGAAAGAGAAAGAGAGAAATGTAATAATATAAGATTAATCTTATCTTGTAATTAAGTCTGCAAATATATGAATATCTACCTTGACCCATCAGGTATAAAATTTTTAAAAAGCATAGACTAAAAAGAAAAAAATAGGCCCTGACTGGTGGCTCAGTGGATAGGTGCCAGCCTGCAAACCCAAAGGTCTCTGGTTCGATTCCCAACCAGGGAACATAACCAGGTTGCAAGCCAGGTCTCCAGCCAGGTCCTTAGCTGGAGGCAGGTGAAAGGCAACCATAGATTTGTGTTTCTCTCCCTTTCTTCCTCCTTCCTTGCCCTTCTTTTTCTAAAAATAATGAATAGCCCTGGCTGGTGGCACAGTGGATAAGGTGCTGGCCTATGAGCTCAAAGGTTGCTGGTTCTATTCCCAGTCAGGACACATAACTAGGTTGCAAACCAGGTCTCCAGCCAGGTCCTTAGCTGGAGACAGGTGAAAGGCAACCATACATTGATGTTTCTCTTCCTCTCTGCCTCTCTCCCTTCCCCTCTCTCTAAAAATAATCAATAAAATATTTTAAAAAATAATGAATAAAAATCTTTTTTAAAAATTAAACTTGCTTATGAATGTGCCATAAAGTAATACATTAAATATAAATTTTGTGGTATGCATTTTAACTAGTTTAATTAACTGCTTTTTAAATTTAACTTTACCCCACACCCCAACTATGTAATAATTATTGCTATTACACCTTCCTTATTAATTAAAAAAAAACTGAAGTTCAGATGTATTTTGATTTACAATTCTGTAGTAATGTAGTTTATCAGTGAGAAATTACATTCTATTTCAAGGAAGGAAGTTGGAAAATAGTGGGTTTAGTAAAAGTTTTTATTTTGTTTTCATTTGAAAGAACCGGAGGAGTTCACGGTGGCAGGTCTGGGATAGCAGCTTCATGGAGCTCCGGACTTCTTTCTAATAGCTCAACAGTCTTCGGCATGTCATGTTTTCCTCATAGTGAAAACTACCAGATTGTCTTGTCTTAAGGAAGAAAGAAAGGGGACAAGGTCAAAACAAATGCTATTATTTCAATTCTTTATTTTAAGAAGCTTTCTCAGAAATCTAGACAACAACTGCCACTTTGATCTCATTGTTCAGAAATACGTGATATGGGTCATATATAGCTTTTTGTTTTCACACTTTGCAATCATCAACAATCTCAGGCTACTTGTAAAAAAAGAAGAGATAATATGTTTGTATTTTGGATAAGCAGAAATCTCACTTCTAGTCATTAAGAGACAGAGCTAGGGTTTGAAGTCAGATTTTTCTAATTCCAAATTTAGGACTCTTAATCTGCTTTTATAAAATATTCTTTTATTTTCCTGGTGTAAATTCTTATTTTAAAAGTTAGGTTTAAAATACTAAAAGGCTGTATTAATTTTATGTTAAATTTTTGATTATGTGATTAAGAAAAGTATGGCATATTTATTAAACTAATAAGAATTGGGAGAATCTTGGAAAACTATAGAAGTGTGTCAGCACAGATTGCATGTGTGATCATTTTAACTCTATTTTATTTTTATATTATTTTATATCTAGAACCCATAAGTTATATAAAGTTTGACAGATTAACCCTTCTTGAATGAATTAAAATTTAAATATCAGGTGACCATTGTGACATTTTTTTAAAAGACTTTATTATTTATTTTAGAAAGAGGAATAGGGAGAGAGGCAGAGAGGGAGAAAGACATCCATGTATGGTTGCCTTTCACCTGCCTCCAGCTACAGACCTGGCTGAAGACCTGGCTTGCAACCTGGTTATGTGCCCTGGCTGGGGAATTGAACCAGTGACCTTTGGGTTCGCAGGCCGGTGCCTTATCCACTGTGCCACTAGCCAGGGCACATTGTGACATTTTAAAGATGGAAGAAGCCCTGGCTGGGTCAATTCCCCAGCCAGGGCACATAACCTGGTTGCAAGCCAGGTCTTCAGCCAGGTCTGTAGCTGGAGGCAGGTGACAAGCAACCATACATGGATGTCTCTCTCCCTCTCTGCCTCTCTCCCTTCCCCTCTTTCTAAAAATAATGAAATAAAAGCTTAAAAAAAAAAAAAAAAGATGGAAGATATTTACTTTGTAGATATGACACAATTGCCAACAGGTGTTAATTTGTGTTAAAGACTACCATGGCAATTTAGATGTTTTATAATCTCTATTCTCTTACTTTTGTAGAACCAAAAAACCTATCTCTGCAGAATTGTACAAGTTGTAAATGCTCAAAGCACTCTGGATTTTAACTTTTAATTTTTTTGCTTTACAAATTCATGCTTGACAAAGACATGTAGTCTACTACTGCATAATGATAGAAATAAAACAATTGTATGATTGTATGAAGTTTTGATTTTATGCCTGTTTAGAAGTCAAATAGCTCAGATAATGTATTCATTAGTAGACTGAGTAGCAGCAGTTAGAGGATACCTGGAAGTGAGTTGCCAACTTCAATAAAATACAAAGATAAATATACCAAAAAGAAAATAATTTGCCAGGAATATTGGGTGAAGAAAATTAACATCAGTAGTTTTATCCCTTTAGGAAATATTAAGAAAATATTGTGCCAATATTAATTTAAAAATTTTTTATTTTGGTAAGAATTATAAAATCACATATTAGAAATTACCATATATTTTGTTAATTTATTCATAAATACTATTTGAGCACGTATTTTACACTAGATAATAGTCTTTCAATGTGATGAAGACTGTATTTATCTCAAAATTAATTTAGAAAATTAGGTGCAAGGGATTTGAGAACAAAAGCTATGTCTGCCCATTATACCTATGTTCATAGTATGCAGGTTAGTGGCCAACATGAAATAGCTTTACAATATATATGAATAAATTAGTAAATAAAATGTATTAAGAGTCATTGATTAAAGAGTTATTTGAAAACTCACTTTTGTTTATGCTTCTTAATAGAAGTCCTAGATAGTGTAGTTATTAATTTTTGTTTAGTAAGATTTGTATTTCTTGATTTCCCTGATGTTTAATGATATTTCAATATAAGCCACAAATGTTAATGTACACATGTACAAATTCTTCCACAAATTCTTTCCTTTATTCAACTCTGAGAAGGAACTTGCTTTACATGTTATTACAATCTGATGTTGCTTAAGGACATTGTTTAGATCCTTTCTAATTGTTTCAAAAGTTGTAGATCAAATAATTAGAAGTAAAACATACGTGAATCTGTTGCCTACAATACTGGAAAGATTCATTTTTTTCCTATATTGCCTGCCATATCAAATAAAGAGGCTGAGAGCTTACCTGTGATGAATGTATTCTATTTAATGAAATAGGACAGTCCCTTAATTTGAGCACCTAACAGGGTGTCAGACTAAGTCTCCTTCCCCTGATTTAATTAACAAAAGCTCCATGTTAATCACTTTGCAATTAAACTTTTTGAGTCTTACACTGAAAAACTATACTCACTTCACAAAACAAGAAAATTTAGAATGAGTTTAGTAATAAAAGTAATTTGCATTTTTATAGTAAATGTGTTAAACAAATGATGAATTATTCAACACTTGGTGTTGGTCCTACACACCCAATAAGCCTGTTTAATTTGACTTCCATACAAATTGTAAATTTTATTCCATGTTTATGAGTTGAAAAGTGTTCATTAGCAAAATGCATTCATTAATGTACTATATATTGTTAATAAGAATTTTATTTTAATTTTGTAGAAAATTTTATTCTAGTATTATAAGCAGAATTATTTCCACTAATAAAAATTAGTTTAATCACTATTCTTCCTTTGACCACCATATGAATTATGAGCAAAATATAAATGGAAATTACTCATTTTTGTTATAATTATTTTATTTTTGACGTCATTTGTTCAAAAAATCACATAAAACCTAATTATTCATCTATTTCTCAAAGCTCTGAGGCCATTTTAGTTCACCTTAGTCTTGAACAAGGTAGTGCAAAGTTTTTGCAAGTTAGAACCCTGTATATACAAATGCTACATCACAGTATTTCTTAAAAAGGAAATAAAGCATTTCTCTATCCTTGGGTGTACACTTTTTCACTGGCAAAATAACAATTTAAAATTCATTTAATGATGAAGAAAATGCTATCTATCATTAAAATAAAAATAACAAAATACCTATACAAATAACAAAATAAAAATACCAAATATCCTAGTTTGTACATTTTTGAAGTTAACTAATTGTTGTATTACAGTTGTCCCACTTTCCCCCCATTTCTTTCTACTGCCCCACCCACCCTATCCCCTCTCCCACTGTCAATCCCACCCTGTTGTCCATAGCCATGGGTCATTAATACTAGTTCCTTGACTAGACCCTTCCTCTTCCTTCTCTTTTTCTCCCCCTCCTCCATCTGGACACTGCAAGTCTGTTTCTTGTTTCCATGCCTTTGGTTCTATTTTGCTTGTTTGTTTGTTTTATTCATTAGTTTCCTGTATTAGGTGTGCATTTTTGGACACTACATTGCATCTAAAATGCAGCAGATACACCATAATCTGATAGTAACAGGCACATCCAAATCTTTGCTAACTTGTATTGAGTATTTGCTCTATAACCTGTCTCTGCCAGAAGTGTTTCTACACTCTTCTCATTTGATCCTCACAACAAACAATATTAGAATTTAGATGCTGGTGTACTGTTTCATTATGAGAAAACAGGCTCAGAAAGTTGGGTCAGTTTACTGATGGCAGGTCACTGGAGCAGCAGGTATCCATGCCCTATGAAGGCTGATTCCACAGACCACTCAAGTCCTGGTAACTCCCCTGTTTTCTCTAAACCATGCTGGACATATGTCCCATTGAGCCTCAGCCATTATTCTCTTTTGAATAATTTCACTTGAGGGAGTATAAACTTTATGCTCTTCTACCACATAATGCTAATCCTATGATCCATAAAAGAAATAAGCAAGTTCTGATTTATTCTAATTGGAACAATGTTAGTCGTGAATGGATCATCCAGTTATAGCTTATTTGTATATATTTTTTTCATGTATCTTTTTCCAAGTGTCTCTTAGATTGGCCATACTAATACTCATATTATTTTTTTAAGTAATATTTTAGCTCACTGTAATCTCTAGATATTTTTCTGCCAAAGGAGGACAGAATCTAGACATGGATGGAAATAGAAACTTATTAAAACTACAGGATGTGGAAGATGTGTCTGACATTTTACTGTGAAATTTAGATTTAGAATTTTTCTAAAATGAGCTACACTAATGCAAATCTCTTCTGCTTTCAATTTGCTGTTTCATGTAAAATAAAAATAAGTAACTTTAAGAATGCATTCCAATTCCTTGTACTTAATAAGAGCTCAATAGATATCGGTGTCATCCTGCCCTCACCTTACTCATTATAAAGATGTCCAGGAAAAGTGTAAACAGTACCGTGGTTCTCTGTTACATTTGAAACTACCATTCAACACATTGGTCTAGAAAAATGTGTGCTAATTCCAACATTGAAAACAAATCTAGGCTGATAATTTTGAAGTTTTATTATTTATCTTTTCTGATATTGGCCTTATCTTGTATGAAGAGTCACCTTCTAAGTTAGTAAATGAGAGAATGAAAGGGAATATACGTATAAAAGTAGGCTAGTTACTAGGATATTTGTGTTTGGGAGCAGGTTCTACAAGGGAGGACAGCTCATAAGACCAATCATGTGCATCCATTTGTTCAGATTTGACTAAGGTTGGCACAGGCAATGTCATGAAGAAGAAAATTAACAAGAGGCTTCTGGGTTCTTCTGTGGCCAACTCTTAGTTATCCTCTAAATTATCTTATTTTCTTTACTTCTTCATCATTCTAGAATATATACACATGCACATACACATATACATATAAATTATCTAGCCCTATTTGAACTCATATCAGAGTTAAAAACAAGCACACAAATGGGAAAGCTTAGCTGGTTACCAGGAGCCAGTTTTCTCTTTCTCCTCTGAAAACAGGTTTTCTTTCGTTTTCTTTCTTTCTTTCTTTCTTTCTTTCTTTCTTTCTTTCTTTCTTTCTTTCTTTCTTTCAAGATTTTAGTTATTAATTTTAGAGAAAGGGAAGAGAGGCAGAGAGGGAGAGAGAGAGACATCAATGTATGGTTGCCTTTCACCTGCCTCCAGCTAAGGACCTGGCTGGAGACCTGACCTGCAGCCTGGTTATGTAACCTGGCTGGGAATCGAATGAGCTACCTTTGGGTTCACGAGCCAGTGCCTAATTCACTGTGCCACCAGCCAAGGTGGTTTTTTTCTTTTTACAGTGATCTAGACTCCAAATAGGTTATTTTAAGATAGGCATACTAGCATATTTCTTAAGAACAAGAACACTGGGATGTGGCTGGATTGTATGAGAAACCAATCAGGAAATACAGTATTAGTTGTTTCTACAAATTATCTCAATTAACTTTTATTATTCCAAATAACCAAGAAGCAGATTATTTGGTACCTTATGCCCAACACATCCAAACTCTAATTCTAGATCTTATTTTCCTAATAAGGGAAAAGTAGGTATTCTTCATCTTTCTCGTGAATAAATTTAATTAGAAAGAAAATAAAGCTTGTAGTAATTTTCAGAGGAGTAACCAGGAAAAGCTCAAGTGTGACCAGCTTTTAAATTATTTTTACTTGTTACTTTGTTCTTTCATTAATTCAAATACATATATTTTGAGGGCCTTTCAGATACTAGACTCTATAAATATTGGAGATAGATCAGTGAGCCAAATAAGGTTTACCATCTGGATACCAAATTCTGGAGAGATCCAATGAAACCTGCCATCTTTTTGTGATCTCTCCCACCCCTGCCCGTAAATCTTATGACCCCAGTAATCTTATCTTCAACCTCGCCTCCACCCCACTTCTGCTCACCTTAGTGGCCTAACTTATGGCATGATATCCAATTACCCACCAGTATTTGATATGTTAGAAAGTGTTCTTTATACTTAACATTCTTGTGCTAACTTTGACAACCATTGTTTTTCTGCTCACCAGAGAGGAAAATAGCAGGACATTTTCCATTCTGTAATTATGTACCGGACCAATTGCTGTCTGAGTGGTTAACTATAGAGAAAGGATTCAGGTTTCATGATCAGAGTCCCTGGTAATGGTTTTTGTTTTTGTTTTTAATTTTTTCAAAGATTTTTATTTATTATTTCAGAGAGAGAGGAAGGTAGAGATTCAGAGAGGAAGAAAAACATCAATGTATGGTTACCTTTCACCTGCCTCCAGCCACAGACCTGGCTGAAGACCTGGCTTGCAACTTGGTCATGTGCCCTGGCTGGGGAATCGAACCAGTGGCCTTTGGGTTTGCAGGCTGGTGCCTTATCCACTGTGCTACCAGCCAGGGAATGTTTTGGTGCAGTAATGGCTTTACAAAGTTGTTTTGATCTCCTAAGAGAAGTCACTAAATTCAAACTATCTTCACATTAATAATTAACATGTGTTCTGGTATGTAGGGGTGGGATTAGTCTATAGGGACAGAAGTACCTATGGCACCTGTCCTATTGCCTGCATACAGTTTTGCTTAATACATTTTTGCAAATTGTATGGTGTGCCGTAGGCATATTACAAATATGGAAATTAGCTGCTGATGTCGATGGGCTAGAAGAGTAAATTCAGGAGTCATTTATTTAAGCCTCTGTTTTGTTCTAAGTGCAAGTATAGGTATGGAAATACATTGGCAATTGGCGCAGGTGATCTTTTCCTTTGTGAAATATAAAATTTATTTTAATCAAAGGTTATAAAAACCCACACAATCAACACATAATTCCACATTAGCAACAAAATCGACATAATAATCATATAATAGAGAACTGTGTGACATAAATGGGGAGCATGTGACCAGTGGTTTTGTATCGTGGTTACTCAAGGTGCTGCCTGCCACCCCTGAATAGCTCACTACCTCTGAGGCTTAGCTGAGAGTCAAAGCCAGTTTCTTACGGATATTCTACTAAATACACTTATCTCCATAATACTGGAGTTTTTCTGGGCACATTGGCTAAACAGATGTTTTTATTCCTTGCTAAATTTCATGGAACGAGAATGCAACAAAGCACTTTGTTTTGGAAGAATGCGTCTTTCCTCTTGTATAAAAGGAACCTTAGGATTTTGCAGTAGTTTGCTAAAGCCATCAAAGTGTTGAATATGAAGAAGAATTATTGGAATCAGGCCAGACTTATTTTTACAGTGTATTATTCAGAACCCTATTTCTAAGGATCTGTTGAAACAGGGTTCTATGGTCAAACAACTTTGAAACTACTCTATATATTTTATATTCCTATGTTGGAGATTTGATGTGTATAGGAGTACTTTTTAGTTTGCCTTTTATTATTTTTCCAAGAGAATAGTGGAATATAGTGGCTCATAGACTTTTCAATATTTATATTTCAGGAAAAAAAAATGACAGTTTCTCATTTAAGTTGTATATAATCACTTAACTTTTCCATTTGATAAATACATAAGACTCTATGTTTTATTTTATACCCATCATACAGTTTTTAGAGTTTTTTTTAGCTTCCTGGAGTGTCTGTGTCTTCTCCTTATATTTAACACCAACAACATTGCTCTCCTTCTAAATTTCTTAATGGTATGTAGTTGTTGCTTATTCTAAAAAGGAAACTACAAATGTAAAAGTGGCGTAAAATTAGTAAACATGACCTCTGAAGAAAGCTTACAAGACTTGAAACTGCAGCTAAGACAAAGAAATGACATAAACAAGTGATCCTATTTGGCCAATAACCTCAAAACCACATTCAGAATTTGTAGCTAAAAACATTGGCTGCTGATTTAAGAAAACTCAAAGGAGCTACATACTTGTATGCATGTCAGCTTTATGATCTAATCTTGTTCTCCTGAGAGCTCTGTGAAATATGTGCTATTCTACCTATTATATGGATAAGGACTTGTTTTTCTCAAGGTCACCTCCAGTAAAAGGCAGAGCCTGAGTGTGAAGGATGAGGACTTGTGCCTCCTTGGATCAGAGCCTACATGGGACTCTTAGATGCTCTCTGTGTGGTCTGCATGTAAAAACTTACATGGACAAAATAAACATGAGGTCATTTAGTGAAAAATAGAGAAAACAGACATTTCCATTCCTTCATATTGCATTCGGTGTTTAGTTGATTGACTTCCACACCTTGAACTGTGGTAAGAAGAGCTCAGTGTTGCTGTTTCCAAAGACAAGTTTATCATGTACATATAGGGAAATTGCATTTGATGGGGCTTGTCCAACTGCGATCAGCTAGAATTCAGGACAGAAGCTTATCTGTGAGTCAATAGCCAGTGTCAGGTCCAAATTGAATTTTCTTGCTGTTGGTCTCTTAAGCCATCATATCTCTCACTGAGTTGCTGAAATCAATGGCAATGATTTTTTTCAGCTTAGCCTTTTAATTTTTTACTCTCATCTGTGTGCTTCATAAACTGTTTTATTTATTACAGTCCTTTTAAGTAAGTGGATATATATATATTTTTTTTTAAATATTTTATTTATTATTTGTTGAGAGAGGGGAAAAGAAGGAGGCAAAGGGAGAGAGATATCAATGTCTGGTTGCCTTTCACCTGCCTCCAGCTACAGACCTGGCTTGCAACCTGGTTATATTGCCTGCACTGGGAATCAAACCAGCGATCTTTGGGTTTGCAGGCTGGCACCTTTCTGCCGAGCCACCAGCCAGGGCTCTATTTTTCACTTTTTAAAATTGAGAATACTCAAACATTTCTGTTTGTTCTTTTGTTCCCTGGACTCTGCTGAAATTAATATTACCTAAGAGTCCCTGAAAATCCATTTTAAGCTATTGAACATAGCAGTGACACAGCAGTAAGGGGAAAACAAAGTGATATGTGTGACTCAACTGGGTTCTCATCTAGTACATATATTTTACTGGAGTGACATTGCTTAATAAAATTTCATAGGTTTCAAGTGTACAAGTCTATACAACATCATCTGTATACTGTATTGTGTGTTCACCACTTAAATTCTAGTCTCTTTCCATCACATTTAACCTCCTTTAGCCTCCTCTGCATCCTCCAACCCCCTTTCCCTCTGGTAACCCCATACTGTTATCTATATTTGGCCATAAAAAAGAAGGCTATCTTACCTAACCTGATAGCATGGATGTATTTAGAGGGTATTATGTCAGGTAAGCCAGGCATAGAAAGAAAAATACCATATGGAGAATCTAATGAATAAAATAAACTACCAAAGAAAACAGAAACAGACTTATGGATACAGAGAACAGGCTGGGAGGTGTCAGAGGGGAGGGGCACAGGTGGTTTGGTGGAATAGGTGAAAGGATTAAATTTTTTTTTTAAAAAGTAGTCTTTATTAAAAGATGCTCCCAGACAAACTTATTCTGTTCAATGCTTTATTTTCTCACAAGCAACTGAATCATTATAATATGATTCCAGAAAACTGTTCCTAACATTAAATATTAGTTGGTTAATGCAAACAAAACTGAGCCCATTTATGATTATCCATGCATGGTGGGAAATGATCCATAAGAAACTTTAAAATACATTTCTGTTATTGACCTATGCCTTTTACTATTTATTCCAAATTTACTTTTACACTTTTTTTTTTTATACTATGCCCAGCACATTTTGTTGTTATCATAACTCTATTTCTTTTTCAAATAACTTTTGTGGGGATGCAAAGGAGTGACTAAAACCCACATAATTAATATCAGAGAGGAGGCAAAGGTGTTTTAAAAGTTGTATGTTTTTTATTCCATTACCACTTATCCCCCTTATACCCTCTTCCAACCCATCCCCTCGGCAACAATCACCACATTGTTGTTCATGTCTATGAGTTCTTTTTTCTTTCTGCTTAATCCCTCTACTACACCCTAACCCCTACAGATCCATCAGTATGCTCTCTATGAGTGCACTTCTCATTCTCCAAATCTCAGGTTCAGGCTCATGTAAAAACAAAGAAATAACTGACTCTTTTTTTTAAAGGAAAGTTTCTGTTTTAAAATAAGGATACTAATAGTAATACTAATTTTAATAGCAGCTTCTTTGTGTTGCATATTTATGTATTTCTGAGCCTCTTTCAGAACAATTTATATCACTTTTCTCATTTTATTCTCACAATTCTATGATGAAGCTACTATTATAGACAAAAAACTGAGACCCAGAAAGAATACGTAATTTTTCCAAAGTCATCAACTAATAAAATGATGATTGATTCTGGCCTCATATTCATGTTTTTGTTTTTGTTTTTTTTTTAATCTCCAAATATCTATAATTATTTTCTAGCTACCTTGGGCCTCAGTTGCAGTTAATAAGGCAAACATGCCTGAATTTTTTACTGGTGGGGTATATTTCTGGACCACCTGAGACTTGAGTTATTAATTTGGCCATTGGCCTACCACCTTCTGCTCTTCCACTTCATGTAAATTAACTCTTCCCACAAATGCCAGAGCCTATAATGTCATAGCCATTGGACATGACAACTGATGATCTTTTGCTGGGAGCATTGGACAGATTTCTAGTTCTTCCTGCATCTCTGCTTCATCACTATGGACACCTCTGAATTTTCTCTGCCTCTCTTTCCAATCTCAGTATCCCCCAGGTCTTCTCTGCCTCCAGTGACCCATCAAAAGACACTGTCTCAGCTTTGTTTCTCTAGTTGTCCTGTCCCTACTTCACAAAGTTACTGTGAAAATGTCAGATGATAGATGTGAAGGAGATTTTAAAAAGGTAACACCTTAATTTTCTCCTCAGTAAAATGCAAAAGATCAGACTAGAGACTCCCTGAAGTTCCTGAGGCTTAGTGATTTTGTTGTCTGTGATTTATTAGCTTGCTATTTAAGTGCAAGGTACTTTGACATCAGACTTCAACTATCTTAGCTTATTGCTGAGTCAAGCTCTAGGAGGCATTGCATAAACTGAAGGGAAATTGAATACACGCAAAAATAATTCAAAAGACTCTTTATATTATCTTAGTTTCAAACTGGTGCTTAGGTACACTTTTGTAAAGATGTCTTCCCATTTTGTTCAAATCATGTGAAGCATGTACATAATTTTAAGGTAGCATTTAAAAAGTCAGACCATTGCTTAAAATTATATATAATGGAGAACTTCTTCTTGCTCAGTCTGACCTTGACCTTTTGCCTCATTTATTTTCAATTTAGTTTGCAATTGAATGCTGACTAAGGGCCTCTTCAGCTCATTTGATCCCATACTAAACACTTTCAATTCAAACACTGAATCTTGATCATGAAATGATAGCAACTATGTTCATAACTGAAGTGATTGGGATTTGAAAAAAAAAAGGTTGAATTTTCCCCTGAAGTTTGATATTCTGGCTAGGGTTTCAATACTTGGGATATTTTAACTTGGTTTATGTACATTTAAAATTGTTTCATTTTCTCCTTTCACTCACAAAAATCAAAACTTATCTTCCTGGTATGTGTACTTGGCATTCAACTTCCCATGAAGAAAGAAAATGGTTTTATAGTGGAATTATTTGCTTGTTCTTCAAAATCAATTACAACTGTAGCAGAATATGAGACTTTATAATCTATGCATTGTCATTCTTAACATTTTACTAGAACCACTGTGTATAAAATATCTATATTTTTTCATCAGGTAATATTTTATTGAACATCATCAATTATTAAAAGCATAGTTAATTTTTCTTAATAATTTTAGTAAAATTTTCATGAATGGCTCTGATATCACCTATACTTTGTGATAGAGATAAAATTGGGGATTAATAATTTCTCCTCAGCCTCCTTGTAAAGTACCATTTCATAGGTATTCAGCCTCATTAACAATTATATATGCTATCTTGTTACTAAACATAGATATTGTTAAGTTAACATTATCAAAAACATAGATAACTCAGTATAAGAAACACATGAACCATATCTACGCTTTCTAAAATATATGCTTTTTCCCCATAAATATATTCAATATTACCATGCTCTATTTTTAGCTGACTTATATAGAGAAATTTTTAGTAACATATCTTTTTTTGGCTTCTCTACATATTTGAAATACAAGAATTAACTGTCACTATTTCTGAACATTTATAGTATGTCTCTTAAAAAAAGATTTACATAGCTTTTATTCTTATAAAATGGATATTATTGCCCTATTTTCATGGAGGAAAGATACATATTTGACCAAGTGAAGTGCAGAATCATGACTCAGATCCTTGTCAGACCAATTACAAAGCTGAACTCTTTCCATATTGACTCCTGCTGCCATTCTGGTTTTAATATATTGATAGTTTTGGATATCAGCTAATATAATTAACTTCTGGAGTCCAGATATCTTATCCACAATTGCTGTTCTGCATTTATTTGGTCAGATAAATACAAATAAACTGTGACAATGGGAAACTGCAGTAAGAATGGCCTTAACAGAGTTAATTTGGTTTGGATTCTGTCTTTGAATTTGCTCCATGAAGATGGATAAGATGTGAAATCTTTAAAACCTATAGTATAGAATGGCTTCAGCTTGAGAGCAATTGTATGACCTTGACCAAGCCATGTAACTTATCAGCAGTTCTATTTCTTTATGTGAAAAATTATGATAATGATAGATAACACCTGAAAGCCATTCTGTGACGTGGAGTGCAATCACATTCACCCATCAGGTTGCACTTTGGGAAAGACAGTTGTGACTTTTAATAAAATAAAAAGCACAAATAACTTTTAAAAATATTTATTTCTAAGACATCCACTAAAAATACTTGAACAATTATTGCCCAGAATGTATTAACTTTTAATTTAAAATAAATGCCTATTAGTTTTCATGAGAGTATTTTTCAGCCAATGGTGACTGTTCTGCGATATACTTACTACATTTTGTACAGATTAACAGAAAAGCCGCTGGGGGAAATAAACTGCAGGGACAGTCCTGACCAGAAATGGAAAACCCATTAGGGAATATTTTGTATGTGGTTGCCTTCCAGCTATAAGGTCTCTTCACTCTAAATTTTATTGGTTTTATCCTAAACAAACATTAAAGACCTTCAATGCAGATATTGTTCCAGCACCTTTAGTTTTACTCTTCCTAAAAACATTCATTTGTTACAATATGTCATATGTCTCTTAGTGATTCATTCAATCAGATACACACTTTTCATGAATCTTGGTCAATGAATTTGTGGAACATTTCACATTTGATTTCAGGTTTTGAGTTTTTAAAAAGATTTTATTCATTATTTTTAGAAAGAAGGGCAGGGAGGGAGGAAAAAAGGGAGAGAAACATCAATGTATGGTTGCCTGTCACCTGCCTCCAGTTACGTATGGGTCTGGCTGGAGACCTGGCTTGCAACCTGGTTATGTGCCCTGACAGAATCTAACCAGCAACCTTTGAGTTCACAGGCTAGTGCCAATCCACTGAGCCACCAGCCAGGGCTAGATTTTAATTTTTAACGACCTTTCAGCATGAGTACTATTAGCATTCTACTATTTAAAAATGCAATTGTTTATTTAAGATAGAACCAGAATGGTATGAGCAAAAGCATATAACATGGTATTTCTCTAGGTTTATATTTTCCTCAGTTCTCATGTTCTCAGCATGGCTGTCAATGTTATAAATGACCTGATATATGTCTGGAAGGCTTACCCCTAGCCTTATTTAGCACCCTGGACATGGTCTCCTGAATGCTAAACCCAGAAAGGACACACATTTGCAGCCCAGCCTGTGCAATTCAACTGAAGCCAAGGGAATGTACTGGAAGAAAACCTTTGGGGTGTCAATTTGTGGATTGAAAAACAGCGCAATAGAAATGACCTTTTCTATACTGGCTGTGAAGTTTGACCTAACAAGAGGAGAGGTGGCAAAATACTGCTTTGAAAAGTCAGAGCCATATAATTACAGGAAAAGGCAAAGAAAACAAAAATTACACAAAAAAGAGGCCATTTTTTCCATTTGCACTTTTCAGAATAAAGTCCATTACCACATCTATCAGTGATGCACACAAGTCAAATAGTTCTCATTCTTTAGTTTTCTGCAGTCCCAAGTGGACTTTTACATTTTCCTGCAATACTTGAACAATTTTGCATATGAAACTTTGTCTTTAGAGGCTGTTCTTAGTTTCAAATGTAATGGAAGTGGTAGTGCAGGAAAAACAGGGAGTCCTATTTAGAATGCTTGGCCTGTTCTGAGTTTTAAATGACAGTTCACATTCAATAAGTCTCAGGGTACTGGTGGCGATGCTGTCCCAGCAGGAAGGACTCTCCACTTCGCCCAGGCATCGTCCCATGACAGCATATTAGATTAATCTATTTAAAACTTGCCTGACACTCAGTTGCTTTCTAAACAAGTGCAATCAAAGTCTTCTGTCAGATGAGTCCCAAATTAATTTATACAATTCCCTTTTACTGTGTTTTTAGTGTTTTAAATTTTATTGTTTTTAATTACAGTTCACACTTCATATTATTTTGTATTGGTTTCACGTGCACAGCATAGTGGTTAGATAATCATTTACTTTACAAAGTGATCCCCTGATATTTTCAGTACCCACCTGGCACCATGGACTGTTATTACAGTGTTATCGACTGTATTTCCTATGCTGTACTTTACATCCCCATGACTATTTTGTAACTGCCAATTGGTAGTGCTTAATTCTCTCACCCTTTTTACTGAGTCCCCAAGCCCTCTCCCTCTGGCAACCATTAGTCTGTTCTCTGTGTCGAAGACTATTCCCTTATTTTTACTGTGTTCTTGCTTACTTTCCCAATTTTATCCTCTTTCTTTCACTGTGTGCTATATCCGCAATGCTTTGCTTTCTTCATCACATCTCCATCTCTGCCTGTCCAAGTCCATGTGGACGATACTCCCCTCTGAACACTTGGGCTGATCTCTTCCAACCTTTCAGTGAAAATCAACATTTCTTGGTTCAGATAACACTGTACCTCAATCTTTCATGTAGCATTTTCTCATCTTTACTTTATATTATAAATGGCTTACTTTATAAATGTAGTTTATAATTACATGTTTGGGTTTTTTTTTTGGCATTATGTACCATTATTTCTGTTATCTTTAAGCAACAAACTGCCCTCAAAATAATTTATAACTATTTCTCATGATTTTGGAGTTGATTGGGTTCAGCTGAGTAGCTCTCTTCCTTAACGTCTCTCTTGAGGTTATAGTCACACTCAACTGAATCTGTCCAAGATAATACACCTGAGTACTGCTGGATGATGCCAGCTGTTGACTGGGAACTCAGATGAGCCTGATGCCGTCAGAACTGGCTTTTCTTTTAGGGTGACCAATTTGTCCTAGTTTGTCCAGGGCATTCTCAATTTTAGCACTGAGAGTCTCACATGTGGGGAAGCCCCACAATGTTGGACAAAGTGAGATGTTTAGTCACCATCTCAGCTAAGGCTTCTCCCAACTTAAGGTTGGGTTCCTGGGGCCAACATCCGAAGTGCGGTGTTCCAAGAGATGTTTGTAGCAGCTCCAGGCTTTTTATCAACTAACTTCAGACATCAAAGATCATCACTTCGGCTGAATTTTATTAGTCAAGCAAATCATTAAGGCCAGCACCAATTTAAAAGATAAGACGTTATTAAACCCTATGTTGGAGCAGCAAAGTTACATTGCAGGAGAAATACTGAGAGGGTGCATGTTGCTGTCACCATCTTTGGAAGATAAATCTGCCAAATAACATATTCCCCAGTCTCTCGGAGGGCAGTACTCAGCTCACTTGTATGTTGCCTCTGTGGGGCTCTCCCAGGGTCCCTTGACAGGCACTTGAAAAATACCTACAAATAAAAACATGGAGGAATACCTTTAACCTGATTTTGTTATTCTTACCTGAATTAAAATTGCATTTAATGATGTTTTTCTAAATTATGTAGTTAAAAGTAAAAAACATGGGTGAGTAATAAGAAAAGTGAAAAAATATACTAGAGACAGTGTATGCTTCGTATTATGCCAGGATCAATGTTCAGCACGGTCAAGAGTCAGTTAATGGTTTCAAACCTTGGGCAGTGTTCTAAGAGGTAGTGTTTAGAAAGGCAGTGAGTGATACCTTTGTTGAGAAATTCATGCATTATCTTATGTATCTACAATAATAGGAGTAAAAAATAACTAAACCAAAAACCAAAAATAACCCTCCCATTTCTACCTTAGCATTTGCATTTTGACTTTTAGTGCCCTGAGGACAAACATCCTTTCAAGTTAAGCAAGAACTTCAACTTTGGTGCCCTGGTAAGACAAATAGCCCTACTTTCTATAACTTGTCCTGTGTTAGATCCTATTTTCCCTTCCAAATGGGATATGATAAATCCAAGGCTCAATTCTAGAAACAAATTTCAATTGTCAATGATTTACAACTATATCGTGTTAATCTGTCCTGAGTCAGGGATCTGTACTTTTACATTGGCCTTGATAAGTGAACACAGAAATTTGTAATTGATTGCAGAGGTTTTGAATACCCTTATAGATCCATAATAATTAGTTTCAGGGATGGGGAATGGAATGGTGTGCTTCTTAAATTCTATCAGAGAGGCAGTTCAATCTTTGTCAATATACAGGATTGATTCTATTAGATCTCCCAAAAGGGGTGGTCACAGTGTGTGGGCAGTTCTGATGGCTTTTATTACATGGGTTGAAGCACAGAAGTTCAGCTCCATTTAATACCCATACAGAGTGCATTTTAGATCCAGTGCCCTCTAATTGCATCAAAATGTCAGTTGCTCCAAGCCAGAGCAAAGCAGCACAGTCAGTGGAGAACTAATTGGTATTGGGATATGAAGCTTTTCTAGGTCACTGATTTACATGGGGCTTAAGCCAGTAGTAAATCAAATTTATTCTCTTCAATAGCTAGTGCTTTATGTGAATCAGCCCTAAATTGCAGTCCCTTTCTGCTGGCAGGTGTATGTACCTCAAAACCAACATATAGCTATAAACTTTGCTGGTATTAGCCATTATTCATCTTTTAGATGTGTGACTTCAATATTATTAAAACATTGCATTTTACAAAATGAGTCCATGCTTCTCAAAAGCCAGTTAAGAAAGGAGACTGGGGCTGTTTTTTAGACAGGTAAGGACAATGTTGAAACATTCCAGGGACCTTAGCAGAGAAAATGCAAGGCTTTAAAGTAGGCTTTTATTTTAAAGAAGAGATGGTAAGTGAATTTGACAATGGAATCTAAAAGAGCAAATGTTTATTGCCTTTGTTTGTAAGAAGCTCAGAGGGTAAGATAAGCCCTGTGCCAGTGCCCTGTTTCTGGCCTAGTTTAGGCTCCAGAGACAGGGAATTAATTGAATCATGTTGATTGTTAAAACTTTCAGAGTTTTGGAGCTAAATACTTACCTCCATTTTCCTAAAGCAAGAAACTCCACGTATGTGCTAGATTATCACTTATGCCACTTCTTTGACATGCCGAAGTCACTTAGTTTTACCTCCATCCTGAAGAATTCATAAACTATGACAGCAGAACCTTACAAGAAAACTAGAAATATGTTTACATTTGTCCCTTTTGGGTCTATGTGTCACAATAATAACAACAAAAAATATTATCCTGAGGCAGCATCAGCTTTGTATTTTTTGAGGCATCAATTCAGTAACTTCATATCTATCCCACACTTTACTTTTCCTGTATATGACAAACAATACATTCTTTAACAATTTCTTATGTGTCTACAAATAACCTTATATAAGGCAGGATAACGTCCTAAAGTCAGATTTTAGCTGTAGTGGGTAACTTAAGAGAGGAAAAGATTTTCACCTGGGGGATTAGGTAAAATTCATGGAAAGTGTTTTTGAGCTGGTCTATGGGTGATTTGTAGGGATTTTATACTATAGTGGGATTTAGGGATGGTATGTACAATTTAGGGAATAGAGTCAATGATGACAGGATATGATGAGTATAGTTAAGTAAAAATATAATATTGATTTTGCAGAACAAGTTGTTAATTAACAAGTTAATTGGGTATTTAGCTAAAGTATCCTGGTGTCTTATTATAAAACAACTAAAACAACATCAAAACATTTACTCAGGGATCCATAGAGATCAGCTATTAGTAGCAGACTCCAAATTTGTATTAACCAAAGATGAATTATTTTGTAATGACCTCTGTTCCTCAAAGACTAAAATCCTCAGCTCAGCTCAGGAGTCACTAAAAGTGAAGTGATTTCCAGGGATTGAAATGTAGAAACTCAAACTGCAGGACCAGTAACCTCAAACAAGATCTTCTATTGTTACAATCTGCCATCAACATATAAGATATACCTGATTAAAAAAAAAAAAAATAGAACTCCAATAACCAATAAGTTTTTATCTCTATTTTTAGCTAAAATGTCAAAACATGAGGGTAATATATCCAGTTTGTCTATGTCATTATGTTATGTTATGATTAAGGGGGAAAAGATCACTGTTTGTATCCTGTTTTAGTGGCAAAGTGTCAATTACAATATAGGTGTGTCATGGCAAGTGCTATTAGAAAGAGGAAATGGGTCAAGTCAAAAATAATAATAATACATATGCATATCTAAGGAGCTATGCAGACATAAAATAAATTTTAAATATTAAATATGCATATATATATATATATATATATATATACAGACAGACATTTAGATTTTAAATTGTCAGCATGTTCATCAAATTTTATATGCATGCTCTCATATATACATATACCTACTATCATATATTATGCTTGAGTTGTTATTCAGTTCACAGGGAAATCTTATCTATAGTAATAACTATGTTTGCCACAGTAGAGTTTCCTAAAAAGTAGCTTCATGTGAGAAAGAACAGTCTCTATTTTTATTAATCCCAATCCTTTTACTTAGCAGATAGCCTATGTGCTCAGAAGTATCAGAGGTTGGAACTATGTTCAATGCTTCCCAGAGTATGTTTAGGTCTAATCTAGTTTTAAAGGTCCTTGAATTGAGGTAGATTTTAGTGCACAGGTGCAACCAGATTAAAAGGAAAAGTGGACAATATAAACCTTCAAAGGAGGATAAATTTTTTGTTTGTTTGTTGGTGACAAAGGTAGCATAGCACTAGACTCTAGGTAAGTGTTAGAAATACCCTTGTATTTCATGGCTGAAAGTTCAATGATAAACAAAGCAATAAAACTATACTTTTCTTGCCACGTCCTTTTAGGTAAATTCCTGTCACCATCCTCCTTGTCTGCCTTACATAGTATTACATTAGAGATCAGTTTAGACTATAAGAAGAGGTACTCATTCATATAACAGATATTTACAAGCACCTGCTTTGTGACATACAGATACAGAGTTGCTAGATCAGGCCCTGAGAGTGCAGAAAAGAGATGAGTTTCTTTCTCCCCCAAGTAGTTTTGCGGGAGACAAGTAAACAAATAACTGCCATTAGTAAAAGGCAAGCCATCGAATCATTTTACACAAGGTTTTTGTACACTAAGCAAATAAATAAAAACTGGATCCTTATTTTGCCTGAATATAGGAGTTTCCAGAAACTGAGATGGAAAAGGTGACCCTTATAATAGATGACTTCTCATAGAAGCAGCTTTAGGATTTAAAATTTTAAGCAAAATGTGGCTTCAAATGAGAAATGTAAGCACATTAGCAGGTTGGATGGAAGTGAGGATGGGGAGAAATTAACATGCAAATGTCTATATCCCTGTGTTTTGAGAAAACAGAAAAATATAAGTTTTGTTATTATTCCTGAAAATAAACTGATTATTTCCAGAGAAATTGGACATTATAAAGAAATATGGCTCTAAGGCAGATTCTCATGACATTTTCAAAGACAAAACCTTGTAGTAGTCAGAAATGAGTCCGGTTTTGTGTCTATCTAAACAAACCCTTATGATACATGGAAGCCTGCAGCTGTTGATAGCACGGTGGGGCATGTTTGCCTCCAGAGAAGCAATTTCAGAGATGGGCTTTGTGTCAGTGCTGTAAGCCTGCTGACGCCAGAAAGTCATGGCAAATGAGAGGTTGGTGTAGCCATTACAGTGACATCTTTGGTTCTGTTCAAATGGCCAAGTGGTTGTTTTTCATTCTCCAAGCCATTCAGTACACTGTGGACTCTTTCTGTAAGTCAGGAATCTAGCCAGATGACAGGTGGCAAAGTTTCTCTGGGGCACTAATTGGATTATATCCAATATTTGCAGAGGTGTCCAATGCTGAGCATTTCTTTTAGCTAGAAAATGTTTCTCCATTACCAAACAAATGAGCACATAAGGACAGTCACCAATTAGCTACTGAGGAATTTAGATTAAAAGAAAAAGTACTAACACAGAGATTCCAACAGAAAATGGCTTTTCTGGCTCCGAACCAGGAACATGCCCTACCATGGTATAGATGCTCAGGTGTGAGGTGTGTCATCCCTCCAGTTTCAAGTTTGTGAGAGAATCCCTGCCACATCATCACCTTCCAGAGGTCATCTGGCCTCTCCTGATAGCTTAGTCCCAAGATTATAGAGAATCTTCCCACCATTGGCCACTTGTATTGTTGGAGCATCTTTCCTTACTAAGCATGTATGTCATCTCTTGAATCTGCCCTCCACAATTCATGCATTGTTTAATCATTGCTCTGAGCAAGTGGGAGCAATTAGCCTTCGTCCATTCCAAACAACTACTACTGATCATTTAACCTCATTCTAATCGGTTTTCATTTTGTCTGTTGTCTTTTCTACCTCGTTGGTGACTACATCTATAGTTTTTCTATGTTCCTCTTGAAATGTGAATCACCTTAGCATCATTATGGCTGAGATACACTGAGGTATTTGTCACTAATATTCTCAGTACTTTGATGACAATATTACATTTGAGAAGTACATGAGGAAACAAATATTTTTATTGCATTATTTGTGAGCATTTAAATTTTCCACAAGTCAAAATCCTTAGCCACTTATGTTTACACCTAAGTATGGATTACGTAGTGATGATGGAAAGAACCCAAGTTTCAATGCTCTTGTTTTTCAAGTAACCCTTTTTTTATCTTTTAAAGATTTTATTCATTATTTTTAGAGAGGGGCAGGGAGGGTGGAAGAAAGGAAGAGAAGCATCCATGTATGATTGCCTTTCACCTGCCTTCAGCAGGTGAAAAGCTGGGGACCTGATTTACAACCTGGTTACATGTCCTGACTGGGAATCACACCAGTGACCTTTGAGTTCACAGACCAACACCAATCCACTGAGCCACACCAGTCAGGGCTCAAGTAAACTTATGTTATAAAAGCAATAGCTGCATGGTGCCCAACACCCCCCAAAATATGTTGAAGTCCTACCCTTTTTACTTATTAACTTGACCTTATTTGAAAATAAGGTGTTTTTAAAAAGATTTTATGTATTTACTTTAAGAGAGAGGGGAAGAGAGGGAGAAAGACAGAGAGAGAAACATCGGAGACCCAGCCTTAAACCCACACCAACCAGGGCTGAAAATAGGGTCTTGATGTGAGTTAAGATGAGGTTACACTAAAGTTAGGCAGGCCCTTAATTCAATGACTGGTGTTTTATATGAAGAGAGTAAGAAACACCTTTAAAGACACACAATGGATGAGAGTTCATCCTGTGAGACACACAGAGGGAAAACTGCTGATTTAAAACTAGGGAGATTTTCCTGGATTATCTGGCTGGGCCCAGTGTCATCACATGAGCCTTTGAGAACAGTTCTCCTCTGCAGAATGACTGCAGGATGGCTAACCAGAGTGATTTGAAACATGAGCAATTGCTGACTTGAAGATAGAGATGTGCATATGTCAAAGAAATGGAGTTTTACAAACTCCAGAAGTTAAATTCTGCCTATTGGAATGAACTTTGGAACGAGGTTTTCACCAGCTACTCCAAAAGGAAACAAAACCCAACTAATGTGTTTGTTTATATCTTATAAGACCCAAGCCAGAAATCCCTGCTCTGTGGTATTAAATTTCTGATCTATGGAATTGTGATAATAAATGGGTTGTTGTAAGCCACTGAATAGGTGGTAGTTTGCTAAGCAGAAATAGAGAACAAATGTATATAGCCAATTAGAATAAAGATAATGCTGATTCCACATGTTAAAAGATAAGCATGAAAACAAAGAAAGTAAGTTACTTGATTAGCTATTGCTTAAAGTCTAGACGACTCTTTGTGATTGGTTGCACTAGGTGTTTTGATTTGTAATGTTGTGGATTTTATAGGCTTAGATTTCTGTTTGCTTACATAACTCTTCACAGCGTTAGATTCAGATCAGTCTAATGGCCTCTTTGTTTAATTAACTCCTGCACTGGTTTCTCTTTACTAGTTTCCTTAATAGATTACACTAATTTGTTTTGATTTAAACAAATACATTTCTAAGAAAGTTGAATATGAGAAGCAAATATTGTTTTATCAGGTAGCCAATTAAAATTGTTTTTAATTTTCTGCAGCCAATAAATGTTATGGTACCATAAAAAAGTATAATTTATGTTTTAGTGCATATGATGAGCAAGTATTGAGCTTCATATTGACAGCAATTACCAGTGATAAAGACACAACTTGAAATTTCTTGAAATTCTTGTGACTTAGCAAGATATGCCAGTCCTTGACCATGACATTACACAGTTGTTCAGATGTACATACTCACAAATAACACAGATAAATATATCTCATATAACAGATAAATATGAAAAAGGAGATACAATTACTGTTGACACATGGATTTTGATAATGTTAAAAGTGGACCTACATCCAAATACATTGAAATGGTATGTGAGACCATTTTCTTATTAGAAGATTCATATTTAAAATTCCAAAAGGAGATTTTTCTTTCACTTGCTTCATTTTAAATGTTTTGTTTTGAAATTTGGGGATTTTCAATTACTTATAGCCTTTAAGTTTCCCGTAACTTAAAATAAATTTAAAAACACAAGCAATCAATGAAAACACCAGCTTTGTTACTGAAATGCCGAACTGAAAAGGTGCTTTGGATGTACAGCCTTGTATTTCCTTGTATTTCCTCAAATGCCAAACTTGCCCACTGCTATATGATAAACCACTCTTTCAGATAAACTACTCTTCATTCCTGCTGAAAGAAATAAAGTGAGACTAGGGGAAAGTTGATGTTTCTTATATTATTTCACAGAGGATAAAGATTACTGCTTTATGGTAGATCAGCTACCAAGGGTAGAATGATCTAAAGGTGCTTCTTTAAAATTCACAGCATGGGTAGAATATCTGGGTGTATAATGGTTACACATTACTCAGATTTCCAAATTTCTAAAGTACCTTTGACTTGTTATCTATTTCATGGCTATTGTACACAGTTATGGCATATTCACTTCCAAATACTCTACAGCAGGCTGTATATTTGGTTCCAGTAACGTGTAGTAAGCACCTTTAGAAATGGGCAAAGGTTTGATTTCCCAGCATGCAATGTGGGGATGGGGCAGAGGCTGGCAAGCTTTCAGGAGGTGTGGACTTTCCATCCTCCTTTTAGATTCAGCCCATAATGTGTGATTCAAAAGTTACTTCTGAGTGACCCAAAGGGAAGACAATTTTCTAGGAGAAGATTTAATTCATTAGCTTCGGTTGCAGAGGCATCTTTATCTCAGCCTTACAGATGTTAATGTTCTAGCGGACTATTGGAGTATCATCCGGTGAGAGCCAGAAATATGTCACAGGAGCTGTAACACCATGAATTCAGAGAAAATGTATTCACCTGGAAATACAGGACACAATTCTTCTCATGGCCATACTGCTCCTCCAAAGGGATATTTTGGAAAATGTGTAGTAGAAGAAGGAAGACTTAAATTATCTATTTATGTATAGATATATACATTTATAAGCCCATAACCTTGTATATAAATATGAATTAATTTTTTTCTGCATCTACATTATTCTAACACATGAAGATGTAATCTGACTTACAAAATACTCTAAGTAGATGTGGATATATATTGCCCCAATTAACCAAGTAATGAACTTATGTTCTTCTTTTATACTTTCTATAAAATCTTCCCATGAGGCAATAAGAGGAGAAACATACAAAAATACAAGGTTTGTTATTAAAGAATGTGTTTTTTATGATTTCTTTCTTTCTTTCTTTCTTTCTTTTTTTAGATTTCATTTATTTATTTATTTATCTATTTATTTTTGGAGAAAGGGGAATGGAGAGAGGCAGAGAGAGAGACATCAATGTATGGTTGCCTTTCACCTGCCTCCAGCTACAGACCTGGTTGGAGACTTGGTTTGCAACCTGGTTATGTGCCCTGGCTGGGAATCAAACCAGGAACCTTTGGGTTTACAGGCCAGCACCTTATCCATGGTGCCACCATCCAGGGCCTTATGATTTCTTTTAAGTGTGTGATATTAGGTGTATTAGTATATTACATAACCCCTCTCTAGGCCTGAGTTTCACCATTAGTCAGGTGAGATTTGAAGGACATTTTCTATAACTTTTAATTGTGGGGATTAATTTTGAGATCTGTCTGCATAACTTGCAATGCAACAAATAAATGCTTAGCTTTCTCTCAAGTAAGTGTTAAATAAATTATGAGATGCTCATTTCACCCTCAGACCTTTGCCAACATGCTATAGCCTACCTGGTACTTAGCACTTTTTACCGTATCTTAATGGTATTGCTCTTATTATATTCCTAAATTGTGAAGTCCTTGAAGGCATAATTAATCTTATTTACTTACTGCCCTTTATTGATAATGGCTTGTATATCTTGCCCATAGCTCTCACATTATTATCTGATAGATAAATTAATTCATTCAACAGACAATTATGAATATAGAACATTACCCAGGTTGCCATATATGCTAAAAATACAATATAAAGCAACATAGACATCATGCCAATTGTTCCTGAGTTTAGAGTTTCAAACTATAAACAAAATAAATTAAATAGCATTAAATCCTACTTAGTTTTCTCTTCTAGTACACATTTTTGCCTCTTACAGAAATACAGAAATAAAAATGACATGATATTCTACCAAGAAAGTGAAGACATTGGAAATAAAGTTGTGGCATTGATTTTAATAAAGAGGAAAACACCTTAGTATCTTCAAAATTGATCATTTGAGGTCTAATTTTAATTCAGACATTTACCATTTGTTTGATTTTGGCCACATGTTTAATTTGCAGCCAGTTAATTTTGCTAAAGTAATGCAATTAATGTAGCCAAATAATAACTTTGCATAAACCTCAGATTATCAGTCTTGAAAATGTTCACTTATTTTTTTGCTTAAGACAACCATACATTAGATTTTAGATATTTCTCCAATTACTCATTGTGATTTGATGGAAGCAGTCCCCAGTCTGATTGTGATATGTTTAATATTTAAGGGAGCTTTTTTATTAAAGAGTATATAAAATGCAAAGTTACCAGTTGAGTTTGATCTTTGTTAAGGGTGTTAATTGAAAGTACATTCTGATTAAGGTAAATATATCTGCTAAATGAGGACTAGAAATATATATTATTAATCAGCTCAAACACAAGCCTAAAAAGATAACATTGATTCAAAGCAGAAATGAGACCTCATTCCTCTAAGGGGTTCTTACTAAATTCTGACTAGCAACAGAGACTTTGAAATTATTTCTCACACAGGATGGCATCAACATGATAGGACCATGGTGACTTATAAAGGTTTGTGATTTAGATATTACTATGAAACATTTCATAGCAAGAACAACTTTCTGTAAGCAAATACCATTTCTAATTTAACTCTAGAAAGTAAATAAAATAAAAACTCATAATTATTTCTGAAAATACTAGGTAGACAAAATTTTGTAGATTCAGTATACTGTAGTGCTTCAAGTCTAAAAGCAAAATTAATCTTTTATCTCTTTTTAAAAATAACTTTATTTATTATTTTTAGAGAGAGGAGAAGGAAGAGAGGCAGAAAGGGAGAGGAACATCAGTGTATGGTTGCCTTTCACCTGCCTCCAGCTACAGACCTGGCTGGAGACCTGGCTTGCAACCTGATTATGTGCCCTGGCTGGGGAATCGAACCAGCAACCTTTTGGTTCACAAAACTGTTTATCTTTTAAGAAAATGTTTTCAATTAGTGTGTATAAGTCAATTACTACTTTGATATCCTCTTATATTTTGAAATACATTTTAATAATTAGAGTGTGGAATAGATATAATTATTTTATTGAAAAGATATTGAATATTTTTTCATAGTTTTAATAAACATATATTTGTCTCATTCTTCAGGATATAGCTATATATTCATCTAGCTATCAATTATTATGTCTATCATCTCTATTTTAATTTCTAGCATCACCAACTTGTTAGGGTACAAAATAGCATATCAACAGATTGACAGCCCCCACTTTATTTCTTCTGCCCCCACTTGATGAATCTACAGTATTAATTGCCTATTTAGCAAAATGTGAATGCAGTTTCAATCTGTAAAAATGGAATATCATCAGGCTCTGTAGAATTACATGGTGTAGAAATTGAGCAGTTTTATATAAACTTATAAACTCATAGTGTCTGTGATGCTTAAAAAAATAATTTAGCATAATTTAGCAAACTATTTCTTCTAGTAAAATAAAAAAGCAACAAAACCATGACATATTATTGCATTTAGTAAAACATTGTGAATACACTCAGAAATACATAAGAAGAATAACTAGGAAGCTTTATCATTGTTACAAATTATGACCAGAATGGAGTTTTTAACTGTATTTTTATTGTTAATTCTGTTACAGATGTCCCCTTCCTTCCCCTTTGCCCACCTTCACCTAGCCACACCTCCTTTCCTTCTGGCCAACCTCTTCACTTTTCATCAGCTCACCCCCTCCACCTCCTGGGCTGCAACCCCAACAGCTGTCACTCTATGCCATGTAGCCATGCCTCTGGTTTTATTTTGCTATTTTGTTCATCAGATTCTAAACATAATAGTACCTCGGTACTTGTTATTAATTTGTTCCAGAACTTGTGACAAGTGTCAAAACTGACAAGAAACAAAAGATGATGCATTTTCTCATGTGGGGCAGTATTGTGACTCATACAAGCTCTAGCAAATGCGATGGGTTCCAAGGAAGCACCCAGGGTTGAAACATTTTTTTTTTTTTTTCTCATCAAAATGCAACTATTACAGGGATTGATAAGTTCTGAAGCCAAGGAGTACTGAGGTATGACTGTATAAGTGACATCATATGATATTTGTCTTTCTCTGACTGGCTTATTTTGTGTAGCATAAAAATCTCCAGGTATACCCATGCTGTTACAGCAGATGAGTTCCTTCTTTTTTACTGCCTTGTAGTATTCCATGGTGTAAATGTACCACAACTTTTTCATCCATTCATCTACTGATGGGCATTTGGGCTTCTTCCAGATCTTGCCTATTACAAATAATGCTGCTATGAACATAGGAGTGCATACATTCTTTCAAATTGCCATTTTGTGATTCGTAGGATATATTTCCAGTAGTGAGATTGCTGGGTCAAAAGGCAGTTCTGTTTTTTTAAATTTTTTGAGGAACCTCCATAGTATTTTTCACTGTTGCTATCTCAGCCTAAGGAATGCATTTTCTGCCAAAAGGTTTCAGGAGCTGAGATTGCTTATTTAATCAGGGAGAACATAGCTCAGTTGATACACATACTGAAACTTACATAAATACAAATACAACCTGTTTTTTTTTTTTTCTGTATATCTTTGTCAAACTTAACAAATATCATAGAAGTAATAAAAACTATAGACTTAATACAAAGAATCCATTCAGTGTGAGGCAGTTATCTTACAAGTAATTAGGTATGGAATGACAAGCTTTTTAAAGAAGGTGATAACACATTTTTCTAAACTACATTTTTTCATCTGAACACCTTGATTTAAGGTCTTCCGTGGTATTTGCTGCCATAGTGAAAAGGCTTCCATAGGAAGTTGAGTAGAATATTTTAGAAATCCAAGATATAATGACTTCTGGAATGGTAGGTAATGCGAGAAGCCCTAGGTATCCACTACATGATGCAGCAACCTAACTAATGAAAATTATGAAAATGGTTGTAAATTTCTGGAAATTGCCTAAGAGCATACAGAAAGTAAAGAATCTTTCATTAAAAAATATCTACAAAATCTCGTTGTTGAGAACAGTGAGAGCCTATGGCAACTGGGCAGCAGCCTGCCTGGTCTTACCCCTTCCCAGCTCAGTATGATGGAAGAACCCCTTGGGGCAGATGCAGGCAAGCACAATGTTCTTCTCTCCTTCTCTCCACCCAGATCACAGCCAAGGGCTGCATATAATCTATTCCAGAGCAGGAAAGGCTGCTGGGTCTGCATTGCAGAGGCTCTAATCCAGGCAGCAGAATTGTGAGAGGTTTAGGGCTTTCTTCTCCCCCTATCCCTGGACCCCAACTTGCAGGTTCAAAGATTTACACTAGGTGTGGTGAGCTTAACCAAACGGGCACTGATCCACCTTTCCCAACCTACCCTCCCAGGCAACAATCCCAAGTTGAGAAGCCAGCTGGGAAAAAGGCTACTGCCCCAACTGCCCCAGCCCAGGCCAGGTTGTGAGAAAGAAATCACTGTGAGAGAAGTGACCCATGAATCCTAGCTCAGTAGCAGTGAGGCAGAGTGTTTGCCAAATTTGTGGAGCAGAAGAGCAGAGAACTCTGAAGCACTCCACAAATGATCCGATTTTATTAGGAAGAGTGGAAGGAGGAAGGTCAAGACCAAGTGTGCTCTGGAAAACAATTTAGATTGTAACAACTAAGAGGAGGACGGTAGTACCAACCATGAGGGAACAAGCAAAACTGACAACTCACCAAAGAAAACTAGGGAAAAGCAAAATTTTACAAAATCCCTCCTGAGGTCACTACGTATTTCCAAGACTGACATCAAGGATTGCCCCTCAAAAGAGGCCCAGATTTAATTGGAGTGAGCAGTTTATGCCCCAGGAAATAATTAAAACAGAAGTGTAACCATCTGGCAATTAGCCAAGGCTTACAACTGGGTGTCACCCCAGGCAGATAGTTCAACAGAGAGATTAATAAAAGAGACAATGAAAGAGATATGCTTAATTTTACTTAAAAAAAAAAAAAGAGGCTCAAAAGTGGCTAATGAACATTTACCCACATTCACCTGTAAGATGTTGACCCCTTCCCATCGCTTTTCCCTTCTAAAATGATTAGTTTTCCCATCTGCTCTCTGGCTTACTCATACATCTTTACCCCTTTACCTACTAGATGACTATAAGGATGGACGAGAGCTCAGAAACATAATTGACTATAAATGTTCACATGACTAAGATCTTAAGGGGTCATTTGTGTATTCATTGTCACAGCATGGTAACATCTTAGTATCCAGAGGGGCATAGTACACATTTTAAAGACACAAAGATGAAAATTTTTAAAAATGTATCTCTTCTAGGTTGGACTCATGTAAATACCATCCTGAGGTGTTAGAAAAAGTTTCCACTTGGTACATGTTGTGTTTCTACTGACTGTTTTTGGTCTCCTGGATATTGATCCTTTTCAAATCTTGAAGGAAATTTGTAGCTATTGAAACTAAAAATCTAATGTTGGAAGAAGTATTAAATTCTTCTAAATAGTCATTTAGAGTGGTATTTGCAAATACACAATAATTAGCAATGCCTTACCCCACTGGAAATTATAGGTAGAAATTCAGATATGGTTTTTGATGTTTGTTCTGTACAAGTGGGGTGTGTGTGTGGTGTTTTTATTTTGGAAATGGGTATATTTACCTGATAACCCTTGCCATTCCATGTATATCACCAGCCTTACAAACATACATACCTTGGGTATGTTTGTCACCTGCATTCTTTTTTTTTTTTTAAAGATTTTATTTATTATTTCCAGAGAGAGGAAGGGAGAGAGGCAGAGAGGGGGAGAATCAATGTATGGTTGCGTTCTACCTGCCTCCAGCCACAGACCTGACTGGAGACCTGGTTTGCAACCTTGTTATGTGCCCTGGCTGGGGAATCGAACCTGCGACCTTCGGGTTCGCAGGCCGGTGCCTTAACCACTGTGCTACCAGCCAGGCCTGTCACCTGCATTCTAATCAAACAAAAATCTGAGGCATTCTTTCCCAAGTACAGCCTTTGACCACATCAAAAAGTAAAAAGAAAGAAAGCACTAAAACTTATGTCAAAGAGAAAATTAAAAAAATAAAAACTGGTATTTTAGTCTTCAGTGTACCTTTTCAAGAGTTTCAGGGGCCCATATGATTAATTTTTAGAAAAGTTAATATATGAGATTGTGAAGGCAAGTGGAACTCAAATTCACCTCTACCTCAAACCAGCTGGAGAGACTTGGGTAATTCTCTTAACCTATATTTGCTGTTTTGGCAAATGCAAATAATGACACTTTTCTCCCTTTAATATTATGAGTGTTGAAGAAAATAATTCATTTGATGCCCAACAGAGAACCCGAAATCACAAAGGGGTTCTATTGATCCTATTTTCCTTCCTTTTTGATACCTTTGAGTCATATTTTATGCACACATTGATATATTACTAAAATTGAGCCCCAGGAAAATAGCATTTACCTTTTGAATGAAACACTGTTACTGCTCATAGCAAATTCCCTCCTTGGAGTCTTCAGTTACAAGGTCAGAATCATGACCCCATGTAAGTGTTACAGTAACTGTACCATAACCTTAATGAAGAGTCATCAATCTGACAATTATCCTCACTAACATAGTCAGGGATTTGGGAGTAAATATTGTGCCTTAGAGAGATGGCTAGCTCAATCATACATGATAAATGTCACTCTATTTAGATGGCATCTTGCTTTAGATGTCGATGGAGATATATAACAAATATATTGCAAAATAAGGTGCTTTATTTCATAAAGTGTTCTTTTAATTTGGGTTATCCAAAAGCTGTAGGTCTTTTGTTTGCTTGGTTTAAAAATCAGGAGAGTTGAATTTAGTTCTTAAAAGGTACAACCTTCAAATTTTTATGTTGTTTTCTGTTTTAAAAATGTAAAGCAATAATTTCTTTTTCATATAAAGACACTGTTCGTGTGGTATAGTAGGGAAAATGCTGGATAAAGAGTCAGGAAATCTAGGTTTCAGTCCATTCCCTGATATTATCTAGCCATATGACTGTCTACCAGTGCAAAGAAAGAATTATATATTCCCAACCTTGACCTATTTTCCTGTGTGTCAAATCTTGCTATACCATTGTAAGATTATCTTCAGATTCAAATAAAGTCATAGTATTCTGTTTATTTGAAAGAGAAATTGAGTTACAAATTCCTGGCTTAAAGTCACAATTATGACTCTTAATTAGTTGAATAAACTTAGAAAATTACTTAACTCTCTGAAACTCATTTACTTTTTACAAAAAGAGAGATTGAACTAAATCTCCAAGAAGGGCTCTGGTTCTCTAACTCTTCTTCACTGTAATGCCTACCACAAATTTAAGATAAATATATAATCACTATATTCTGCATATGTGCATGTTTGTGTATAATGTAACATAATATAAACTGTATATAAAGATGTTTTAATTATGAGAGATGTACTTTGGAATTCTGGGAAAGCACATATTTGTTGTGATGAAGACCAATTAATGCTGCATTGTACTTCAGTAATATCAAGATTAACATCAGCATAAAAATAATGCTTGCCCTGGCTGGTGTGGCTCAGTGGATAAGGCACTGGCCTATGAACCCAAGGGTCACTGGTTGGATTCTTCAGTCAGGGCATATAACCATGTTGCAAGGTAGGTCTCCAGCCAGGTCTGTAACTGGAAGCAGGTGAAAGGCAACCATACATTGATGTTTCTCTCCCTTTCTTCCTCCCTCCCTGCCCTTCTCTCTAAAATAATGAATACAATCTTAAAAAAAATAATAATGCCTGAGTTTCAGTATAATCTCAGCTATTTATTATTTGTATAAAACATGTCAAGTCAGTTAAGCTTCTTCAATGTTTTGTCCTTTGTTAAATGAGCCTATACAAATATCTTGAAATTGTTGGGAGGATTCCAAGGAACCATGTAATGTGACAACTATTTAAAGCAAAAGTATTTGGCTTTCTAACCTGATTTCATTCACTGGCTGGTACGAATGAATGTCACCAAATTACCATCACTTTATCTTTCATTTTTTGTTGTTTTCTCCTACTCCTGGAGTGAACTCTAAAGATATGAGGAGGACCCCAAAATATGGAATTTATTTATTAAAAATTGTATAATTATTCTCACATGTTTAAACTTCAGTCACTTTCAAAATACTCCCCATTTGATGCAATACAACTATCAAGACATTTTTCCACAGCTCAAAACAGTTTTTGTACTCATCAATTTTGATGCCTTTTAGTGCTTCTGTCATTTTTTTGTTTGCTTGTTTGTTTCACCTCCTCCATGTCAGCAAGATGTTTTACTTTGAGGACATTTTTTCATCCAGGAAACAGACAGCAACAACAACATTAACAACAACAAAAATTTGCTGGGATAAAATCCAGTGAATAGGGAGGCTGGAGCACAGGGGTCATGTCATTTTTTGGTCAAAAATTGCTTAACACTCATTATGGTGTGGTTAGGTGGGCTCATAAATCACCCATCATGAAATGGGCAAAAGTGTTAATAGGAGCTAAAGAAAATCACTGAAGCCCAACACAGCTTCTTACAATAGCAGCTGGTACATATAAAGATGGGGTGCTAGAACGGTCACCTAATGGGGGAAGTCTATAGTACAAGGGGCCCACCCTCCTGAAGATAATTTCATTTGGGGGGTTCCCCTCCTATATGAGCACAGGACATTCAATCTGGGCCTGACAGGAAACTGCCTAGAGTGAGGTGAGCCCAAGTCAGTGTAACTCACATCCTAGGCAGTTAACTACACAGCGATCAACATTGCCTTCAATTAGATTGTGAGGGCTAGAAACAGGAATAAAAGATAAAAGTGTAGTAGGACATCAAAGTCTAAAAATACACAGGCCTTAGGAGCAACTGTAAAGGCAAGCAATAAAGGACAATTCACCCCAACATCACCATGAAACAGGCAGCTTTGTTCATTCCATGTCAGCCACAGTACTTATTATTTTAGAGCCTCAGGGAAATTATTCCTACAAATCTGATAGATAACTTGTGTTGCAGTACTTTAATAGGTACTTTCTATAAATCCAAATAAGAGGAAATGTTAATAATGTGATGAAGATGATGCAATGCATTTAGGGAACAGAAATTGTGGGGAGACTGCCAGACCCCAAGGAGTGCTAGCCATTTCATCTTCTGCACTCATGGCTGCGTTTACACATTGGGCATCTTTGCTGAGCATCAAGTATATGTTAAGGGAAGTCTTACAAGTTGTCTGTGTATTACATTAAAGACAGATGGAACTGCTGAGGTCATTAAAGATGATGCAACTGGCTGTCACTTATCCAGCGTAGTGCCTGCATTCTTAAGAGGGACATGGTCTTTTGGAGCACTGAGAATTCGGGTTGGCCGATTTGAGTAATGGGGTGTTCTGCTGGGCACGGGCCATCAGTCAATGCAGAAAAACTCTCCAGCGTTGCCATCTGTTACTGTGAAGCTGACATGAGAAATTTAAGTTGAGCCTTTACAAGACAGCAAAGTGTGATTTTAGCTGATTAAATGTTGTGCCTCCGCATGAAGTGACATGTTATCCAGAGAAGGATTGTTTCGCTTTTAGTCCTTGGAGAGGTTAAATTTCATTTTTAGCTGTGGTCTGATGCTCTAAGGTTAGTGAGAAGTCATCATGAATTTGCTGTTCTAGTAGAAACTTAAGGTGCTTCATGGATCCATTTCCAGGAACGCTGGGGCATCTTAGAATGCTGATGCATGGCTTTCTGGTGAAGATTCTGAAGCATGGTAAATAGAATTAGAATAAATTATAAAATAGGGAAACAACTAAATGTGAAGTTAAAAGGTGGATAGAAGCATGTAGGGAATTAAGGACTAGAGAAGGAGCACATATGATATACTGACATTCTCATATGTACTTTTAAAAAATCTTGCTTATTTTGCTTTGTCAGCGTGTTTAAAAAGCTTGTTAACAATAAGAGCCACTTTGGGGTAAAATATCCCACATTCATAAAGATTCTGTAGCTGCTATTTACTATGTGCAGAATTCAGGCCAATTCTGTAACCATTTACAGAATAGTTGTCATGGGCTAGTCAATGTGCTGGAAGATGGAGATTTAAATTAACAACAATAATGAATATTTAAAGAGGGCCACTACTACATGTCTTATTTGATCCATACAAATAAGTGAGGTAGGCATGTTTATATTCCCATTTTACATATAAGAATTCCAAGAATTTTGTTCAAAGTCACATAGCTCATAAACGGTAGTGTCTGGGTTTGAAATCAATTCTGCCTGGCTGCAAAATTGTTTTGTTTTTTTTTTAACCAAAGTAATATACTCCCACTGAATGAAAGACACATCCCTTCATCTCAAGGGCTCACTGCAGAGTAAGAGAGTGAGACATATAAACAAATCACTTTCCCACTTAATATTTCCGCTGACTTCAAGTGCACTTAAGAAAAGTAGTAGAGGCCCCACTGTGGCCTCTAACTTTCTTCATGAACTTGTCCCTAACTTTTTCTGGATCCTTACCGCCTATTACCCTCTATGCATTCACTCCGGTCCAGCCATGCTGATCTTCTTTATAGTCTCTCTGCACTCTCCTTCACTCTGGGTCCATGTCTCTGGTCCAGTCTTTATTATTTAACTATAACTTGCCCTGGGGATCTTAATTTAAATATAAAATCCTAGACAAGCCTTTCCAAAAGCACAGCTATAAATTAGCTTATACTTTTTTTTTTATTCTCTCATTTTACTCTGTACTTCATATCACTACCACAATTTGTGATATGTATTGATTGTGATTGTTCATTACCTGTCTCCTCCATAGACTTAAAATTCCTGTAGTAAAGAATTAGAAAATATTTAAAGTTTATATCTGTCTTACAAAACCATCATATTTTTTAAAGTTTTATTTATTATTTTCAGAGAGAAGGGCAGGGAGGGTGAGAGAAAAAGCGAGAAGCATTAATGTATGGTTGTCTTTCACCTGCCTCCAGCTACGGCAGACCTGGCCGGAGACCTGGCTTGCAACTTGGTTATGTGCCCTGACTGGGGAATCAAACCAGCAACCTTTGGGTTCACAGCCCAGGGCCAATCCACTGAATCACACCCGCCAGTGCCAAAACCATCATATTAACGAGTATATTATAGTAAATAATTTCTTATCTCTTCTATTTAAGAATGTCAACTTTTCAAAACAACCCCTTTGATGATAATCCAAAATAAAATGAAATTTCACATCTCCTTTTTACTTGATCAAAATTTATTTATATGTAAAGGAACTAGCTGGAAAATATCAGTGAATAAGTAAACATTTGCAGATAGAGTGAATGAGTAAATTAGTGAATCAGCCTATCCAAGTATTCTTTCCCTACAAGGAGACATTTGTTTATGGTGGCCCAAAAATGATAGTTAAAGCCATAAATCCCCACAGAATCCAATTATACTAATTGTGTTCTATGAGTTCCTTCCAGTTAGGTGCTAAACCCCTTTCCTAAATGTATAGCTTTCACAATGAAAGATTTTAGAGTAGCTAAAACAACAGCATAATGAAGTGACTTTTGATAACATTATTGGGATTTAGGAATAATGACCTTTTTGCTAACATGGGTACATTGCAGTTATGTGATAATTGTATTTTTATAATATGTATTTCTTGATTGATACACATGTTTGGCTATATGGAATAAATTGTATGTGATTTTTATTTGTGTTATATTTTTAAATCTTGTGAAATTATAACACTTGAGTCATTCATTCAAATATTTTCAACCCTTCCTATGTGCTAGCTACTGGGGAAGTAATAATGTCAATCTTAACTCTTATGGAACTCACAGGTTAAGGGGGAACCGTAGTAGCAAAAATTAATACTTCTATAGTCCACAGTTCAAGTATGGAATTACTTGATGGAATTTACATATCTAAACTATTCACTGTTCCTAAAATCTAGTGAGGTGAGTTATGTTTTAATCCAAATAGGTATGAATGCAGATATATAATATGTGGGTGTTTGTTTACTAATGGAAATATAAACATTGATGTTTCTATATGATATGGGCTGTAATACTTGTGGGTGTGCTCAAGCAATAGTTTTTAGTTTGTGTCAAATACTGAGTCAGAATTTATTAAGCTAAGAACTATACTTGAAATGGAGGCTGTCACTAGGAAATACAAATGACATTTGCAAAAGCATGAGTATAGTGTGTGGTTCTTCATCTGATTAGTCATCATCATCCTATATCTAGTATTTATTGAGCACTCATTATATGACAAGCTTATTCCTAAATGCTAGATAAGGATTTACTCTTAACTCTCACAACAAGCCAAGATGTAGTTGTCACATTTATTGTCATTTTACAGATCTGAAAGTAAATGCACAGAGACATAGCTATTATTATGTGTTATTATAAGAGTATGGCATATTTGGGAGTGACAAATTATTTTGGGTGGTTGGAATATGAAGATAATCATAGAGATAAAGGATACAAAAGTAGACCTGAGTCAGATCACATATATGATGTCAAGAAGTTTGGACTTGGAAAATGTCATTGATGTTTTCCTGAAGGATTATGCTAAGATTTTAGGTGTTCTATTCAGAAGGTCATGCAGTGTAAAATGTGAGCAACAAAAAACAACAAAAAAATTATGAAATTCTAAGTCAAAAAGGATAAAGCTTAAAACAGGGAATAGTTTTGGTGGTAGAGACAATTAATTCAAAACTAATTAAATTTAGCATAGAATTGACAAATGTGATTACTTGGATGGCAAGAGGTTAGAAGAAAAAGGAAAATTAATGTTTATTACATAATTTCACACTTGGACAAATTGGTGCAGTAATGCGGTCTTATCAGAGGTAAGAACAAGGAAGAAATTTGATGGAATTGAATTACGTTAGTTTTGAATACAGTTCTGTCCCAAAAGTATCAAGCCAATGTCAACATAATTAAAACGGTGTGTGCAGCCAATACTTTCAGGACAGACCATATTATAATTAACATTTCTTAGGTATAAGAAGAAATAAAATTTTAGAGCTGCCTAAGGGTTATTTTTCATTGAAAAATACAGTCAATGTGACTTTATAAATCTGTATTATTTGAAAATACAAATTATTTTGCTATTAAAATTTTTATTGTAGTTAATGTTGATGTTGAAGATAATGTAGTAGTACTAATGTCATCTTTTAGATGCAGAGTTTGCTTCACATCACAACTTTGCTCACATGCTACTGCAATTCTGTGAAGGGAATTAGTTAGCTAACTTCATTCTCCTTTCAAAGATAATTGGTGGTTAGCAATACGTACATGTATAAATAGGTGAATATTTAATTTATATATTTCCTTATGAATTGAAACATTAAAGTTGAGTGAGAATAACCTTCATCACCTAATCCATGTTTCTTTACATGATTAGTTGCATTTAATTTCTACCATGAAAACATATTTCATGCACAGTTTGTACATGTTCTTTCAAGGGTAGAATTGGGCTTATTAATTTTCTTCAACAAGGTACATCTGTCCCTTTCTTCAGTAGAAATCTACCCACTTTTTAAATTCTTTAACTTGATCTTTGCTTCCTACTAAATTAGAGAAACCTAGTTATGCTAATACTAGTTCAACAAGCAGTTGAAGCATCTTTTCAAATGATCCACAGAAACAAGTGTTTTTGCCATCTCTAAACTCCAGGACCACACTATGAATATGAACAGAAGAGACCTCTTTTGACAGTCATTTATCTGCTTACTCCACTGCAGCAGTTCCTAGGATCGTGGTTCTCTTGGCCTTGTCAGCAATGTTTCCCTGACCTTAATTTCATTGGCCAAGAAAAGACACTGGAACACAGCCACACATGCACACAAACACACACACTTTTTCTCTATACTATATTAAAAGCCACTAAAAATGTAACTTTAAAATAATAATGTAAAAAGAGATGACAGAATAAAAGAATAATTGCATGTAGTTTAATGTAAAAGCTTACCACATTTACCTTTTTTCATGATTCAAGCTTAGAATGAGGAAAATTTTGTTGTGAATGAGTGCCAGTTCACATTCTTCTGGAAGAAATAAAACCAGGGCATGTTGAATTTGAAATGCATGTGGGAGAGGAAGAAACAAATGTCTAAAATTAGTTGAGTGTACATTACTTTGAAAAATGAATCCAAATACAGATAATGCGAACAATGATGGTATCTAACCTTAAAGATTTGAGAAAAGAAAATAATAAAGTGATTAGATTTTTTTTAATTAGAAAAAACAGGGAAAGAAAGAGAAATTACAAAGAGAATGATGCTAAAAGGTCTCAAGACTATCATTTAAAAGGTATTTCTAACCCTGGCTAATGGCACAGTGGGTAAGGTGCTGGCCTGTGAACCCAAATGTCTCTGGTTCAATTCCCAGCCAGGGCATATAACCAGGTTGCAAACCAGGTCTCCAGCCAGGTCCACATCTGGAAGCAGGTTTCTCTCCCTCTCTGCCTCTCTTCCTTCCTTTTTCTCTCTAAAAATAATAAATTAAATATTCTTAAAAAGGCATTTCTAATTTTGACTCAGTCACTAGCTATTTCACAAATCTTTGCTTTGGCCTCTATACATGTTCAATTTACCTCTTGTGTATATTGTTATCCACTTGATTCCATTACTACATTAAACTTGTCCTAAGGCCCTAATGATTACAATAAATGTTTGTTATGTAAATGTATGAATTAATTTTATCTTTGAAATTAAATTATTTGGAAATAATTTAATTTATTATTAGATCACGCAGTTGTCTAAATTAAAAAATAAACAAGAAATTACATTTTATTCTTCATTCTTCCCCAGTCTATCCAATCTATTCAAAATCTGTGAACCTTCTCTATTCTAGAAAGCATGACTTCAATCAACTTCTTTTCATCTCCACTATCTCGGCCACCATAATCAAAATAATCATTGGCTCTTTCTTGGCCTTCTGAAATATCTTTTAACTGAACTTCCTACTTCCCATTCTTGACCCACCAATAATCTTTTACACATTTTGCAATATTCAAATTACATTCTTTTGTTTCCTGCCATAATCACCCTCCTTCCCCTCCCCCCCCCAAAAAAAAACTTTTCATCATCACCAGTAATAAAACATTTCCTAGTCTTGAAAATAATGCCCTGTGTGAGTTAGCCCTGGCTATTTTCTTGGATGTCATCTTCTGCTAATTTCTTTATTCACTGGGCTCTAGTCACAGTCATCTTTGCATTCCTCACATGCAGGAAAACTGTTACTGATTTAGGACTTTGTGCTGTGGTTTTCTTTCCTGGCAAAACTTCTCCATTCATCCCTTTGCTTTTTCAGAAAAATCTTAGCTGGTAACTCACCTAAAAGTCACCTCTGTTCATTGTTGCTGCCCATTACTATGACACAGCCACCCTATTTCTACTTTACTTATTCTTGTACTCATTATCATTTAAAATCACCTTTTGATCGGATTACTTCTTATAACTCTCTTCCCAATTTAAATGTAATTTCTAGGCACTGACTTACTCTGCCCTGCACGTGTTTCTATTGCAAGAATATAGAAGGATGCTTAGCATGTAACAGCAATACTCGAGAAGTATGTGTTCAATATAAAATTAATGAATAGATCTTTAAGTCCTCTTTTAGGTACAGTAGATAAAGTTTAAAGTTTGTTACTAAGAGAAGACCTTGAAATTTTAATTTTGGAATCCTAGTTAATTTTATTGTTGGTTTGAAAATATGTTTTGTAGATTTATTTACTTAATTAAACTTCCTTTTTCTCTGAGATAATTGTGGACCTATACAGAGGTAAAGAAAGGGATTATATGTACATTTACCTAGTTTCTCCGACAATAACATCTCAAAAAACCCTTATACAATATCGGGAGTGGGGTGACATAGGGACCATCAAGATACAGAACTGTTTCATTATCACAATTATTTCTGTGTTGCCCTTTTATAGTCATACTCAGCTAACCCACACACCCCAGTCCTTAGTTTCTGGCAACCTTCTAATTTCTTCTTCATTTCTAAAGTGTTGTTATTTGGAGAATGGTGTATAAATAAAATGACACAGTATGTAAATTTTTGAGCTTGGATTGTTTATTCTGCTCAGCATAATTCTCTGGAGATTTATCCAAATTATGCTGGCATTCATAGTTTATTCTTTTTGTTTTCCTGGAAATCTCAAGGAAAGTTTCACAGTTTGTTTAACTATTTATCTGTCAAAAGAGATCTATGTTTTCAATTTTTTTTTTTCCAGTGTGGGGGCTGTTACCAATACAGATGCTATGAACATTTGTGAAAAGGCTTTTTGTGAACATGTTTCCATTTCCTTGGAATAGATACCCAGGACCCAGGATTGCCATTTCTGGTTGTACGGTAGTAGTAAGCTTAGTTTGCAGTAGAACTGCCAAACAGTGTTGTGGAGCAGCTGTACCATTTTACCTTACCACCAACAGTATATTAGTGATATGGTTTTGTTTTTGTTTTTGTTTTTGTTTTAGTCATTCTGATAAGTGTGTGGTTTATTAAGCTTCAACTAAAAAGTCAAGGTGAGAGGCAACAAACATTTCTCTGAAGTCCCAAAAATAGCAATTTGTTAAGCATTGAGGCAAAATGAAGGCAGGGGGTTTTATGAGAAAAGGCGGGGAAATAATGCATGAATAAAAGAAAATAATTTCTGTTGGTGCTAATCAGCTACATTAGTACTCTTTAGCTATACCTAATTCTGGTGCTAATTCTGAAGAATGTCTTTAATTATCAGTTGCTGTAGTCAGAATGGCTGTTTTCCTGTTAGCTTTATGAGCAGTTATTTGTGAGACAGTGTTGGCTTGGTTCTGTCCAAGATTATTTTGCCCAGATCAAATGCTCCAGAAAGGTTCCAGGAGCAAGGTATGCAAAGTCTTTTCTCAGAAATGGCAGCAGTGACTCCATTTCCAAATGACCCTGTTTATTTCCTTTTTCCCAGGAGATATACCATTAGCCTTTCAATTTGCCTTTCCTTAATGACTAATGGTGTTGAACTTCTTTTTTTCATATGTTTAAATACTATCTGTAGATCCTCATTGGTAAAATATCTCTAGGTTTTCTGTGCATTTTATATTAAGATTGTTATTGTTTTCTGTTTTGTTTTGTGTCTATTGTGATTTTTTGAGATTTTTTAATATATTATAGATTCTAATCATTTGTGATATGTATGATGAGCAAATTATTTCTCCCAGTTTATAGCTTATCTTTTTACTCTCTTAACAGGCTTTACAGAGGTAAATTTTTAAAAATAATTCTACTGAGTTGAATTCATATACTGTAAAACACACCCCCTTAAAGCATACATTTTTAGTAGTTTTTGCATATTCACAGAGTTGTGGAAAGGTAAATTTTATATATTTATGAAACAGAATTAAATAATTTTTCATTTTATAGTTTTGGTGTCAAATCTTTGTGTAGCCTTACATCCAGATGACTTTCCCTTATGTTTCCCCTCTATATGTTTAGCTTTCCCCAAGTTTTATACAGTTTGTACTTAAGTTCATGATTTATTGTGAGCTAAAGTTTGAATAAATATATAATTTAAGTTTGGAGGTTCTGTGTTTGTTTTTGTTTCACCTATTAATTTCTAACTGCTCCAGCACAACCTGTTAAAAAGTTTGAACCATTGAAATACTTTTGCTTCTGTGTCAAAATTCAGTTATGTATATTTGTTTAGGTGCATTTCTGTGTTCTCTGTACTGTTTCACTGATCTGTGTCTATCTCTACATCAACACATACATTCTTGATTATAACAGATACATAATACATCTTGAAATTTGGTAGACTGGTTCCTTTTACTGTATTTTTTTTTTCCAAGTTGGTTTCTCTATTCTATATACATTCCCTTAACATATTCATCTATATATATTAACTATATTGGTTGGATTTTGATAATAATTGTGTTAGACCTGTGTATCAATTTGAAGAGATACTTTTTGTGTGTGTGTTAGCTTTCAATTGACAAAAAAAATGTCTTTCATTTATTTAGAGAGCATTATTTTTCATCAGCTTTTAAAATTTTGAATATATGACTGCTGTACATCATTTGCTAGATTTGCACCTAAGTATTTCTTTTTTCTCATTTGTAAATGGTATTACATTTTTAATTTTGGTGAAATGTGTTCACTGCTGGCACATAGAAATGCAATTGATATTTTTAATATATGTATCTTTTACATTGCAACCTGTTGAATTTATTTATTAGTTCTAGGACTTTGCTTTTTTAAAATTATTTCTTGGGAATTTTAAAATGTAGACAATCATGTTATCTGCAATGAAGACACTTTGATTTACTCGACCTAATAAGTAAATTTAGCAAAATAGCTAGATATAAAGTCAATTTCCAGAAATCAAAAGCATTTTTGTATACCAATAATGAAACATCAGAAATAGAAGTGAGGAAACAAATCCCATTTACCATAACAACAGGAAAAATAAAGTACTCAAGAATAAACTTAATGAAGGAGGTAAAAAACTATAAAATGCTGGAGAAAGAAATTAAGGAAGATACAGATAAATGGAAGCATATACCATGTTCATGGATGGGAAGAATTAACATCATTAAAATATCCACACTACCCAAAGCAATCTATAGATTCAATTAAAATACCAATGACAAAATTCACAGAAATAGAAAAAATACTTCAAAAATTTATATGGAGCAAAAAATGTTCACCAATAGCCACAGCAATCTTGAGAAAGAAGAACAAGGTAAGAGGAATCACAATACTGGACATCAAACTATACTACAAGGCTACTGTCTTCTTTTCTTATCTATATATCTTTTCTTTTTCTTTTCTTACCTTATTGCACTGGTTAGTACATTCAATGCTATTAAATAAGAGTGGTGAGAACAGAAACTTGTGAATGTTTTCCAATCTTAGGAGAAGAGAATTCAGTCTTTGACCATTAATTGTAATAATAATTGCAAGTTTTTAATAAATATTTACAATCAGGTTGAGGAGACCTTCCTCTATTCCTAGCTCTCAGAGAGCTTTACCATGATTGGGAATTGGGTATTTCTCTCCATAAATTGGTATGATTATGTGATGTTTCTTCTTCAGTCTGCTAGTACTTTGGGTTGCAATAATTAATTTTCAATGTTTAACCAGACCTACACCTAAAGAATAAATACCACTTTATAATGGTGTGTGATTCCTCTTATATATTGCTGAATTCTATTTAATAATTTGTTAAAATTTTTGGTCTATATTTAGGAGACACATTGATCAGTAGTATTTTTGTTTTTGTTTGTTTTGTTTTGTTTCTTGGGGGATTGTTTTTAAATTATTGTATTTATCTGGTTTTCATAACCAGAGTAATACTAACTTCATAAAATGAATTGAAAAGTATACCCTTCTTTTCTGTTTGTTTTTTTCCCCTAACAATATAGAATTAGTGTTAATTCTTCTTTAAATATTTGGTAGAATTCTCCAGTGACACATTCTTGGGCTGGCAATTTATTTTGAGTTTGTAATAGCATAATCAGTAAATTATACCTAAAAGTAAATAAAATTGTAAATTATAAATGTTGCCTTTTTTGTAGAACTCTTTTTATTTCATACTAAATAAAATATGGTAGTTTGTATTTTTTAAGAATAAGGACAATTCATTGAAATTGTCAAATTATGTTTACAGAGTTATTTGTAGTATTCTATTATGATATCTGCTGTGTCTATGCTGACATTCTTATTTCAATTATAATTGGTAGCATGTAACCTCTGTCCTCTCTGCAGTCTTGATGGAGGTCTGTCAATTTTATAGATTATTTCAGAGAACCAGTTTTGGTTTCAATAATTTTCTGTTTAATATTTTTGTTTTTAGTTTAATAGAGTCATTGTTATTGTTCCATTTTTCTTCTTGTTTTTGGTTTATTTTGTTGTTTTTCTAGATTCTTTTGGTTAGAACTTAAACTGTTAATTTGATACCATTTCTCTTTTCTCATGTAAATATTTATTTCTTTAAAATTTCCTCTCCACACTGCCTTAACTGTGATATGTTGTAAATTTATTTTTATTCAAATCAAAACATTTTATAATTTGGCTTGCACAACTCATTCATGTGTGTTGCTTAGTTTCCAAATGTGTAGATATTTACATTATCTTTGTTAATTCCCTTGTGATATGAGAACATATTATGTTTGATTTCTATACTTTAAAAATGGTTGAGGTTGGTTTTATGGCAAACAATATATCTTGGTAAAATGTCATGGGTATCTGAAAGGAATGAGTATCCTGGTATTGTTGGGTAGAGTGCTGCATAAATATTTATTAGATCCTGTTGGTTGATGGTGTTGAGTGCTTCTGTACTCTTGTAGGTGTTCTGTGTAGTAATGCTAGCTAGCAATTGTTGAGACAGAGATACTAAATACTTTGTCATAGTTTCAAAGGTTCCTGAAGCACTGATAATATCTTTTCAGTCTATTTTATGCTGTTTAGATTGGTCTTTTTCTTTCATTCTATATTAATGTTTGCTGATTTTCCCCCTTCTGTTCTCTCTATTATCTATTTGAGCTCATCCACTGCATTTTTTAATAATTTAGGTTACTGTATTTTTAAGTTATGCAAACTTCATTGATTACTTCTCCATAATACCTTTTTATTCTCTTTTTCTTTAAGATTTTATTTCATTATTTTTAGAAAGAGGGGAAGGGAGAGAGGCAGAGAGGGAGAGAGACATCAATGTATGGTTGCCTTTCACCTGCCTCCAGCCACAGACCTGACTGGAGACCTGGTTTGCAACCTGGTTATGTGCCCTGGCTGGGGAATCGAACCTGCGACTGATGGGTTCTCAGGCCGGTGCCTTATCCACTGTGCTACCAGCCAGGGCTTATTCTCTTTTTCTTGACAGAGGGTTTCTATCCTTTCATTTATTTCAAGTGTGTTCATAATTACTTATGAAACATTTTAATGATGGCTTCTTAAAATAATTGGCAGTTAATTCTAACAATTCTCTTATGTCATTTGTTGGTTTTTACTGTCTCTCATTCAAGATGAGATTTTCATAGTTCTTGCTAGAAGTGTTTTTTCTTTGAAAAGTAGACATTTTGGGTATTATGCTATGAGACTCTAGGTCTTATTTATACCATCTGCTTTAGCTGGCTTCCTCTTACACCACTTGGCCGTCTTGTTACTGTCAGGAAGTAGCACCAGTACCAGTTCTCCCCTAGACCTCCTTTGACAACTTGTGGGAGAGGAAGGCTTCTCATTACTGCTGGACAGGGGTGGAAGTTTTCACTCTCTATGCAGCCTGCCTTGACATCACTCCGGGCAACAGCGAAAACCTTGACTACCTATTAGGTGAAGGGTGACAGGTGACACAGCCACAATGGGGAGTGGGAGAAGCACCTCATTACTGCTCAGTGAGGTGTCAGTCTAGGCTCCCCACAAGTCTGCAATAACACTTTGGGGAGAGATTATCATTGTGGACAGGGGATACCAGTTATCTCTGACACCAGTATGTTGCAGCGGTTGGGCTACATATTTATAGCTTGGGAAAGCAGGACCTTAGGCTACTCATTACATCTTTATTGGCATAAATTGCACTGGGGACACAGGATTTTCCTGCTATGACTGATTGGAGTAGAAAGTTTACTGTCTATGATTTTTGAGTTTATAAGCTGTTCCCTTGCACACCCATTGGCAAAACAGAGCAATCTTTTGTTAAAACTTTTATTTTGTCTGTACATTTGGATTTTCTGAGTTGTGGCTTCTTCAGTCCCAAGTCTGAGTTATATAACACAGGAAGAAAACCAAAAAAAACTCATAAGCAATACTTCATTTGTCACTGGTTCACTAGTCACTCAGTCTACTTTAGTCTCCGCACTTTTCAAAGTCTTCTTGCAGTAGAAGAACAGGTTTTATTCATACTCCCAACACCTGGCCTAGTGCCTTATACATGAAAGGCACTTGCATATTTTTCTGGAAAAAAAAGTTATTATTTTTTCATCATATTGTAAAATGTTGGAATTTTGATGTCATGTTTATGAAAAATAAACATGTATAAAACTATAGCTAGGATTTTTCAAAATTATTAGTAATTCCTACAAAGATTATGAGCAGTTTAGAGCTCTATTTGGTCAAATAAACATTATTTCTATTTATATTCTTCTCTGTTCCTCATTTGGAAGGCTTGACATTGTATTTTTTCTAACGTCAGAAGTAGTTCGTGGATTCTAGTTTCAGGCTTAATTAAATAGACACATTTCAGTTAGTGAGTCTAATGCCAAAATCTAATTATCTGTAATTCCACAGAAAACAGTCAACTGAAACAGAAGCATTTAAGATGAGAATTTTATTTTGTCATTTGTACTTTAACATTAAGAAATAGTAATTTTCAGACTTTTCTCATTAAGATTGGAGTGTGAATATTTAGCCCTTTTTAATTCAAGTATGAAAGGTCTTTAACTTTAAAATTCTACGTTCAAATAAGTTGATGTGCATTTTTCAGTACTGGAGTATAGGCTCTCATTTTAGTTTTAACAAGGTATTAAATCCCCTTAGTTTTCAATTTTCACCTATTTAAAGTGGTGATGATGATAATATCTACCTCTTATGCTCAATGGTAATCTTGCAACTAAAGAAACTTACAGATAATTTGTCAGTTATTGAATACCTGCACTGCCTACCTCTCCAAACATTTGTGCAAATTAAATGATGTAAAAGTAATTTGAAATTTCAAAAACTTAAAATATGTTATTGCCTCTGAAGACTTTTCCATTTTAAGTTGATGACATGGTGCCAAGTATGGTGCCAAAATATGGAACTAGAATCACCAGACTCTTGAACAATTAACTCTGTCATATAACGTTCATTGTTTGAAATTTGACCCATTTATGGAGAAATGCAATTTACTTCTATGGGGAACACATACACATTCACACACATATACAAACTCACAATGGGGATATAAAGTTACTACAAAGTAGGTCAGGACAAAATCAGCAAAACATGACATAATTTACCAGAAGTTTCACCTAAATTCAGGTCTGATTTCCAGTTGAGCACACACAAGGTGGCCATGCTTGTTGCGCAGTATTGAGAAATGCTTACACCAGTTGGGAATAACCGGTCCACCTTGACCATGTCCCTGTAATTCATATGCTTAGGAGCCTGGGTTTCCATAATCCTGCTTCATGCTAAAAAAACTTACTTGACTGGTAAGTGCTTTAAGTATTCAACACCCATTTATTTTCTTTCTTTCTTTCTTTCTTTTTTCCAACTCTTTCTGAAAACAGAATGAGAGGCTAGCTTTGATTTTGGTTAGCCTAAAACTTGCCTGGTTTTGAAAAAATAAATGAAAATGGACTGAACTTCCAAATTGGCTTTTGTTTTACCGCCATATCACTCAACTTCAACATGTATGTCCACAAATTGACTCCATGTGACAACTACAGTTTGCTTGACACTGTAGCTATTCTATGGTCTGCAGTATTTTTCCTGATTAATTTGTGTTCATTCTATAGGAGATAATGGGAAGAACAGATTTACCTGTCTCTACAAATGCAATATATTATCACTGTACGAATAGGGCTTTCTCATCCTAATTATGTCATGATTACTTCTATCATGGAAGTAATCATGGATTGCTTCACTTCTCTGATCCTCAGACATAATAAAAAAGTGCATAGTGTTTCATAAATGAAAGCACTACTATTATTAGGCTATCTAGACTAATAGATTGTTATAAAATAAAGATATCAAGCAACAGGAGAAGAAAAGTAATATTAACACATTGTCGGTTGGTAATTTTATAAAAAATCTAATGTAGGTTCAAACATGAGTGAACTCATGTGGCAAGCTACATCCATCTGTTCATTAACACATTGTTAACTGGCAATTTTATAGCAAAGGCTAATGCAATTGCAAGCAGGAGTTAAATCATTATCTGTCAACAATGTCTGAGCTTGAAAACAGGAATTTTTTTCATGACCAATCAATGTTAATGGGGAAAGGGGTAAGAAAGAAGGAGCAATGAAGACTGGTGATGAACATGAGATGTTAAAGGTTAAGATTCTATACATGTCCTGGCTGGTGTGGCTCAGTAGATTGGTGCTGACTTGTGAACCCAAAAGTTGCTGGTTCGATTCCCCAGAGGGCACATAACCAGGTTGTAAGCCAGGTTTCCAGCCAGGTCCCCAGGTAAAGGGCAGGTGAAAGACAACCATACATTGATGTTTCTCTCCCTTTCTTCCTCCGTCCCTGCCCTTCTCTCTGAAAATAATAAATAAATCTTTTTTAAAAAAGATATGGACCATTTGAAGAAAATGACAAAATTCAAAATTATTCTCTGTTTGCTAAAATAAAAATGAAAGTCCATGGAGAGGATATTAAAAAATACTAAGTTAAGAAATAAATTGCAGTACTCCACATAGATATTACAATTTCCTAACTTGGAGAGATCTTAGATTCAGTTGAGGGATAACCAGATCTACAAACAATATTGTGAAGAAGTATGAAGATTAGATTAGCTGAGTGGCATGAGATTTGAAAAACATACTTGTACATGACCATGGAGCTGTAGTGAACAGCAAGCAGTGAAAACATTGTGTAAAATGCCCATGTTTTCAGTCCACCAGCCTTAGGGTATATGGGGAGTGGTAAAATAGGTAAGTTAAAAGCCAGAGCTTGGGAATTGAAAGGTTGCCACATTCTAGTTTTTTAACCTTGATTTATTTAAGGAGGGTCTTTATAGTCTCAGATTCTTCTATTACAGAGTGTCAATTTTGCACAGTTATCACATTATAAATAAGTCATTGCCTATTAAATACTGAGTAGAGGAGTGGCTACAAGTGATTTTTAAGCAAATGGCACTATCTCCATTATCCTTCTCCACTGAGAAAAGCTGGGTGCAAGAGTGACCCTGGAGGGAAATCAGGTTTCAGCTATGATAAGAAATATCTGAGAAGAGCCTGTGTTCTCTAAATTTTGCTTTCCTAACATCTGTAAATAAATTCATCACCCCCCAGTGATCAAGATTTAAAACCCTGACTTAAAAGCAGGAGAAAACAAATTAAACTACTCTTCAACTGTAAAGTCATAAAATACATTCTTGAGTGGAACTGCACAGTGAATTATAATTACATTTTTCCCCTTTACACATTTCATCAATAGTTCCTGTTGCCTTCTCTCTTGGTGGACTTTCATTGAGGAGGCAACCTTTCAACTAGTTCTAAAGGTGAGGTGGGAGACTGCAATCAATGAAGCACACCGACTTTGTAAATGGCATGGCCAGTTTGATAATATCATTTTAACCTTTACTGAACTCTAGCCAATTATTTATAATGAAATGACTATTCTGAAGGAGCTCTATAGGCTAACATAATGATGAAGCCTGGTCAGTATCAAAATGACTTAAAGTCAATACAGAAAAGATTGGGGCATCTTGTTCCAGCACTCTGATCAACATTAAATTAATTGATAGACAACATGAAAGAGAGTGTATACTTTATTTTATCATGACAAAAGGCTGAGGTGCTGGGTGAAAAAAGACCATACGAAGTACCATGTTAAGGGGGTGGGGATTGGGTGGAGGTGGGCAAAAGGGAAGAAATGGGAGGAATTGTTATAGTGCAAAGAACAACAGAAAAGAGAAGTACCATGTTATTTTATAAGTCACATGGAAGGATAACATTCTATTTTCTTTATGATAAGAGTCAGCAAACCCCAGGCCATAGGCCAAATCTCCCCTGCTGCTTATTTCTGTACATAAAATTGTATTGAGATATAGCCACACACATTTGTTTGCATATTCTCTCTGGCTAATTGTATGCTGAATTCAGTAGTTATGTCAGAGATCATATGGTTCCTAACAGCCTACAATATTTACTTGAAAGAAACAAATACTGTACATACTAAGGAAACTTTGAGGAATATTCAGTTATCCTTATTTTTACTACTTTATTCAGGCCAGAACTGATTAACAGATCAACATAGGTGATATATAATTTTTTATTCCATGAATATTAATATAACACATCTTATATTTTACATCTTAAACATACCAAATGAGAGTTTTATTTCACCTCAACGCAAAATTTTCATTTTGGAAAAAATAACTCTCACTTTTTAGATTCGATGCAGTCTATCATGACTACTATTACTGTTGAGAAAAAAAAAAAAATTCTAAAGTATGCTTGAGTTACACAGACTGAATTAAATGAACTTTGAGGCACTGGAGTCCTGTTGTTATTTAACTAGCATGAAGAATAAATTAATACTTTTGGTCAAGTGGAAAGACAAAAACTCTTTTATAAAGATACAAGCACACAGATATTAGAGAGTAGCTTCCATTATACAGGAACATACGTGAAATGTTATTTTTTGATAATTTAAAATTTCAATCAATATTTAACACTATAGAGCAGACACACAGTCAAAGTCATGTTAATGGCTCTTAGGGCAGCAAGATTAGACCATCCTCAGATGATTGACTATTAGAAAAAATGTGCCCATGGAAAGGAACTGTGTCAGCATCACAAAGAAAATTCTTGATTTCCAGAATTGATAGTTCCCATTCAGGCACTATCAGGGAGCACAGAGCTTTTTCCTTAGTGCTAGACTATCCCCTCTGGGGGACAAATATATACATATTTTTGAACAAGAATATATAATTCTTGATATATAATATATCACATAATTTCAGTATAAATCCTATTAATTAATTAATTAATTAATTAAACTACAGTCAGATATGTGGCTGCTATACCTGATTCACTTGCACTGATCCCAGGCTGTCCAAGAGCAGTAGGTCAATGTGCTTTATACCATGTAGAGGCAGAACGCGGAAGCGAGAGTTCTCTTGCAGTTGGTAGATAACCCGTGTTTTGGTTCCAGCACCGCTCTTTGAAGAGATAGCTTAACTTCAATCTTCCCTGCAGAACATAACCTCTTTGAAGCACCGCTGATTTGGTATTTGTCCCTGAGGATGTCAGAGCCAAACCCTGGGCTAAAGGAGCTAAGGCAGAGCACCTACCCTGCCCGTTGGACTCAGAGCAGTGCTTGTCAGTGGAGGAAAAGCCTTAAGGGAGTGTAAAACCACCAGTGGCTCCGCTTAGACCCTGTGGACTCACACCCTTCTGAATGTAATGCAGGAGATTATAGCCCTTTCCCTTGCTATATGTGAGTGTTTAACTGAATTTTATTATGTATTCTAAATGGGCTAAACATCAAGCTAGTCAAACAAATTGGACTCTGACATGTTTACTGTTTGAGGAATTGTCAGTCTTTGGCACTATGCTGAGCTACTGATAGTTCACCCATGTCAGAGAAATTATTAAGCAAATTATACTCTGGAGTAAGGAGCAGGGATCATCGGAACACTATTTTTATTTCCATGCTTTTAAATTTTGAGTGGGAGAGTGGGGAAGGGGACAGAAGGAAGGAAAAAGGGATGGATGTAATATAACAATAAAATTTAAAAAAATAAATTTTGAAGCATAAAAATAATTCTTGTTTATCTGGGAATGTGCCTTATCTATGCTTATAGCTTGTTTATCTTTAAAAAACAATTTCTTGTCTTTGGTTGTTTATGCTTTTCTGTTTTGCTCAGAGCACTGCAGAGTCTATTCAATAATGTACCATGGATTTCCATGGAAATGGGAGGAAAGATGTTTTTTTTCCCTGCTATTTCACAGGTACCTACTTACACATTTGAGGTATTTCTTTCTTTTCACAAGTTAGGTGAAACTGAGTCCTGATTTATTTAGTATAAAAACATTATTTAAGTAATTACTTCATGGTGGTTTGGTCTTGCATGTAGAAAAATAAAGACAAGAGAATATATGTGCAATTGTACATGTATATATGAATTTATATATTTATATACATATACAACATGCATGTATACATACAATGTTCTAAATAAAGGAGTTAATGCAATAGATTATATGTAATATATATTTATATAAACAAAACAATGTGTTAAATTCTATAAGGAATGCAAAGCTTTCTGGAAGAAGTTTATCTCCTCAGTTGAAACTAGCAATTAATATAGGAAAGAGGACATGCCAATATAATGTACCTATCACTAAGCCTGAACCAACTAGTAGATAGCAAGGTGCTGCTAACTGTTTTGGGCATTGGAAGTGATCCAAAATGGAAATGGCCTTTATTTGCTTGTTATAGAACTGAGTTATTTATAGGTATTATTTTATATTAGTTTTCAGAGTAGTGAGCAAAGTTGGTTGACATTTGAGGAGATGTCAATAATTACAAATTCATTAAAATCCTGTAAGATATTTTGCTATTGAATTGTCAGACAATTCAATAGGAGAACGTATATAAATATCAAGAGGCTAAAATGTAAAATAAAAATAGAATAATTATTCACATATGTATACATATTCAGGCATTGTGAAGATCATAGGAAAGACTAGGCATTTGGAAGTGTTGTGAAAGAGCTTGCCATTTTCAGATCCAATGAGTACATTTTTACACAAATAGTTTAAAATAAATTTGGGCTAATATCTTCTAGGAAAAGAATACTTTAAATGTTATAGAGTTTGCATATGGAAGAAACAATGGTTATGTTTAACTTGCATCCCCTATGCCATTATAGGTGATGTACTTTTACCAGTAAGGTAAGGCAAGTATGCTTTTTAATTATGCAGGAATCTTATGTAGGAATCTGTAGGAATCACAGAATATTCCTTGTATGAATCCCTGGTGTCTTATGATCAGCCCCTGAAAAATATCCCTGTTTGTTCACCAGGGCAATCCCAATATTATCTCCAACAAACCACCTCCATCTATCAAAAAACAGGTGCACTCCCAGCATCTCACAAATCCTTCCTAGCATGTGTGGAAAAGGTAAATAATGCACTAACCTTCATCTCAAAAGAAGACAACTTCTCCAACATGTTAAGGATGTGCAAAATGTCATGAGAATATAGACAACCTCAGGTACTCAGATATATTTACCTTTCAGCAATTGTGGGGCTATTAGGAGTATCCAACTTATTTGAGAAAGCACAGTTTTAAACTGCTTCAATAAAATGGTATATTTAAGAATGATGTGGACTAAACCAATGAATATTAAAGGAATAGAAGATTGCTGGATTGTTGTTTAGAAAGGAAAGATGAAACCTTACAGAATGATAGAGTTTAGAAGGAAATCTGAGAAAACAGGACTAAAACTTTATACTGTTTTTATATGAATTGCCTTTTTCAGCCCTAGTGCCCTCCATGCTAGGCACATGTAAAATTACTTTGTGTACATGGAAGTTTTGCAGATTTATTTATGTTTGTCTTGTGCCTACATTCAAAAACATTCAGGCCCTGGCCAGGTGGTTCAGTTGATTAGAGCATCACCCTGTACACCAAAAAGTTGTAGGTGTGATCCCTGATCAAGGCACATACCTAGGTTGCAGGTTTGATCCCAGTTGGGGTGCATACGGATGGCAAATGATTGATGTTTCTTTCTCATATTGATGTTTCCATTCATGGGTAGATGATATGTGAAAACATTCTATCCAAAAACAATTAAAAAAAAAAAAAAAGAGTTCCCCAAATGCTTTAAACATTAAAAACTAAAACTAGGATAGATAGGTCATCTCAAACCATACCCAGAAATATTAAAGTTAATTTTAGGTGTCACTGTATTCTTAGCCAAAGATACATCAATTGTGCCATTCAAAATTTTATTTTATTTTATTTTATTTATTTTTAAAAGATTTTATTTATTATTTTCAGAGAGAGAGGAAGGTAGAGAAGCAGAAAGGGAGAGAGACATCAGTGTATGGTTGCCTTTCACCTGCCTCCAGCCATAGAACTGGCTGGAGACCTGGCTTACAACCTTGTTACATGCCCTGGCTGGGAATCAAACCAGTGACCTTTGGGTTCACAGGCCAGTGCCTTATCCATTGTGACACCAGCCAGGGCCGAAAATTTAAAAATAATTTACTGAAAAGTCAAGTTTCCATTTCAGTCACAGAGTCACCCCAGTAAAAAAACATCATTCAGATCCTAAAAAGTATATGATAATTGAGAGGGGGAAAATTAGTGGAAAAAACAATTTTTTTCCTAAGTTACACTTTAGTATATCTTATTAAAAAGAAGTCCTAATGGACATAAATTAAAATATTTATGCAAAAGTACAATTTAGATAAAAATATCCTTTTAAAATGATGTTGGGGAGGAATACATTTTACTGTCCTCTTCTAGTCTCTCCCAAATGTTCTAATAATTAAACTGATGTGTCATAGATTAACGGGAATATTCAGCAGCTCTCTTTCTGGATCAGACCTTTTCCCTAAATTCCTGTAGGCAGTTAAGGGGTAGTAACAAGAACAAATTCCTGTCTTCTGTTTCTTAAAAATAATCAGCCTAAATTAGGTCTCATGCCAAAGAAATGTTTTGAAATAGGAAATTTTGCTCTCAAACAGTCTTAGTTTGCCTTTATAAAAAACTTTACTAAAAAATTCATTGTAAACTTTGACCTATTTCACATATTTAAGCATCACATCTTTTCTATCTCAAAAGGAATTATTAATGTCTCAAAATATGGCTACCAGTATTTACACAATGATGTAGTAAGCATATGGATTTTATTTTCTCATAAAATGCAGCTAGCTTTTTTCAAAATAACATATATAATAGTTACCATTAATCAATTTAGAATAATCACTTCTGACATCTTTCAAATTTTGAAAATGAAAGCATAAAAATGTATTTTAATTTTTACTCATTTTTAACAGTTTATTTTTCATTGTATTTTTTCATTACCATTTATCCCCTTGCCGTTGCCACACCATTGTCCATGTCCATCATGAGTCCCTCTTCTTTTTCACTGATCCCTCCAACCCCTAACCCCACTCCCCACCTCCATTGCTGTCAAGTCTGCTCTTGAAACATAAAAATGTATTTTTATTTGGTAAAATAGTTGTGTCCATCTATTGTGGGAGAGGACAAAATTCTTCCTTTCTCCTCTCAGTTTTTAAAATGATATAGGAAGATGAACAAAAGAAATAGAATTTTAATATGTACACAAGGGGAATTCACATAAGGATGAAAATTCCAAAAATTATATATATATGATGTACATGATTAATTGGCAATAACTTTGCATCTCCTTATTTCACATGCTTCTTATTAATTTTGAAAAACCATGTTTCTAAGGTTATGGTTTAATATCATTGTTTCAGATATAAAGTATTAAATTTTGAGAGCAACTGTCATGTTGAAGGAATATGACATTAGAGCAACCATAATTTCTGAACTGCATCCAGGGCAAATTGCTAAGGAAATTTCAGACTTCAATCACATCCCTTTAAGTACACTTTACAACATGAAGAAGGTGTATAATGCTGATCCTGATGTGGCCACACCAACAAGGAAAAGGCATAAGGTATGCAAGGATCACACAAGTCCAGATATTGTACAATGAATCCAGATCATCAATGAACATCCAGGATGTTTACCTTGATGTTTTGAGAGAAGTAGTTGTACCCTGGATGAAGCGAGTCACAAATGGACATCATTTTATCTTCCAAGATGGTGCACCAAAAAGGTGCAAGAATTTCTCAGCGTCAATGTTCCTGAATTTTGGTCAAAGGAAATCTGGCTGCCTAGTTCACCAGTCCAAATCCTTTAGACTATTATGTATGCAGCATTTGTGAGAGAGAAGTTAATAAATAACTTCATTCCAATAAAGAAACTAAGATTGAAAACATTATGATGTCCATGGATAAAGCAAAGTTAATGAAACCTTGGCTGGTGGCACAGTGGATAAGGCATTGGCCTGCAAACCCAAAGGTTGCTGGTTCAACTCCCAGCCAGGGCACATAATCAGGTTGCAAGCCAGGTCTCCAGCCTGGTCCATGACTGTCAGGTAAAAGGCAACCAACCATACACTGATGTCTCTCTCCCTCTCTGCTTCTCTCCCTTTGGTTATCAGAGAAAGACCACAATCACACAACTTTTATTGCAATATATCATTGTAATTGTTCTATTTTACTTAGTTATTGTTGTTAACTTCTTACTGTGCCTAATTTATAAATTGAATTTTATGACAAGTATGTATGTATAGAAAAAAATAGCGGTATGTATAGGGGTGGGGAAAAGTAGGTTTACAGTTGTTGCTATGGAGATGCAAGTTATAATTGTTGCAATAGTTTTCCTAACTCAAAAGAATATCACAGTGGCATATGTGCAATCTTGTAAGTCCTCAAGAAAACAAGTAATATAAATAAATAATTCTGTGTGAGAGGACAATATGTTCATAGTTGGACTTAAATATTTCACTTTTACAGTGATGAGGTACAGAGAATTCTGCTCTGCTAAAATCTAAAAAGAAAATGTGATGATAACCTAAATTACTGGAATTGAAAATACAGATTGAAAAGAGATTAAAGACATGAAATAATTAAAAAATGCTTTAAAATTAAAAGCAGGATGACTTGATGGCTGGCTAGTAGTGAAAAATGAACAATACGTGTTCCGTAAGTACAAAAATAGCTGGTAGAATCAAAATTAGGAACCAGTTTCCACTGGACCACCAAACAAAGGTACTTGTCCCAATGCCTCTACTGCAAGGGAAGTGATCATTTTCCTGCAATTGCATAATGCAATTGGTCCCTTCCCGCAAAAGATGTCCTTACCTCAGGCCAATTGCAGGGGTTTTACTCATTGGCCTTAAGAGCCAGTGACTAATCAATAACAAGGTAGATCATTAAATTATCCTGAGCAACTGCTGGGCAATGGCTTTGTAAAGCAGATGGCAGCAGTTGGATTAGTTGTGTTATCCTTAATTTATATTTAACATGCACTTTAGTCACTAATTGTTGGAAACAACATATCTAAGACAGGACATTCTGTACAATAAATTTGTTGAACTATTTGGTTTATTACCTGCAGCAATAGATAGCTCTATGCTTCCCATAGTTGTACATTTCACTCTGGGGTAACTTTAACTAATAGATTATTCTTACTATAACATATTCACAGTGTAATTGTCCTCATTTATACAACTGGTATCAGATCAGCCTAAACTCTAAGGCTACAAAGAACAAATTATATTTCTTCTCCAACATAATAGTATTTCCCAATATACAGGCATATTTCACATTTGCCCTCCATGCCTAGTAATGGCTTCAATAGATTTAGGAACTTCCATCCCAGGACTGAGTATAATAAGAGAAATAATTCTACCTCCTGCTGTTTTTCCTCAAAAGTGTGCAAAACTCTAGATTTGCAATTTCCAGCCAGCGTTCCCCATGTCTTGTTTGGATGGAAGGAATGTTTGGCTCTTTCTAGTGTTTCTATAATGTCAATTGCTGGCAGCTGAGCCTGGTGACACACTACCAAGTGCAACTTGCAGATAAGAATGGTAAGAACAGCAGGAGGGTTAATCCTTCACAGTCTGCTTTTCCTGGGAACTTCAGGACAGCCCACTCAGATGCCGTTTACAACTGTGCAGTGAAGGGTGCGTCTGAAGTCACGGACCTCTTCCTGTTCATGCTGCATAAAGTAGAATGTTACACATACGGCCCCTATTTGCAGCTCCTCCTGTCTCTGCTCAGCTACCCAAACCATATGGATGCAGCTAGAGTGGATGGCCAAAATGGTACATTGATTTGCATTGGATCACTTGTTTTATGCTCATTTTCACCCTGCATGCAGATCACAAAGTCCTCCATCTAATGGAGGACTCAAGCAGGCATGAAAAACACAGCATCAACATTGATACCAGTGCTCGAGTCAGCCCAGCCAAACCAACAAGGACTACATTGCAGGAAACTAAATTGCAAAGGAAGGCAGGTGGATTTCTTGACTATGTCAGCACATGAATTGCTTGATTGTTATTTTTTACTAGTTTGGTTTGGTCCCTCATTTTATTTTTTTGACACTTCAGTGAAATCTTGCTGGAATCAAGTACAATAAAGACCAGAAAAGTAAAATCCATTGTTGCTGGAAAAGCATGTAAGAAGGAAAATAATTGAAAAAATATATACAGCATACTTATTTTTGTTGGCCTAAAGATTCAGGGGTAGCAACGATATAATGCAAATCATTCCACATAGAACCCTGATTATAATACCCACTTTCTTCTGTTTCCTTGCTTATATCATTTTATTTGCCTAACTCTAATTTAAATTTTTGTGGCTAAATTTCAATCCTGTTTTGTGTTTAAAATTAGTTATGTGTAGCCTGCTGGTATCGTGTCCTATAATGATTTGCATTCTCAGCTTACTATTAGACAATTTCCACCTCTTGCAAGTTTGAGAGATAAAGGAAATATGTCTTCAAATAGGCCACAGACAATGATAGGGTCAGATAGTCTACAATCTCTACCTTCCTTTCTTGAATATATCACCACCCAATTATATCATTTGTTTAAAGGCTCACTTCCTATCAAATTAGTTTCTTTAAATAATTGGTGTTGGACATGCTGGACTGTAACCACTCGTGCTCCTTAAAGATGCATATTGTCAAGCATCTCTTGGCTACCTAGTGCACTGGAATTAAGCCATAGCAACAGAGAAAACTTTATCTCAAGCATGTCCACAAATTTCAGGTTCCAGGAAAAGGGAAGAAGCATACTGTGTCTAATTTAGCTAATTACTAGAATACCTGCTAGTTTGGTCTATTAAAAACCTGCCAGTATTTTTTTCCCTTAGAATAACTTTCATATATATAAAACCATAGATATAACATGTCTATTTTAAATTTCAGTGTGGCTAAGAGTGGGTCCTTTATTATGCTGTTATAGTTATATCTTGAGAGTATTAAGTGGTAATTACATAGACAACTATAAAAAGTAAGGGAGAATGCTTGACTAGCATATTTACATCATGTGCCCATGTGAGTGTATTTTTAGAAACATTCTCTTTTTCTTTTTTTTTTTTTCATAAAAATAAAATGTACATAAAATCTCATGAACTTGGTCCACTAAACCTTCTAATCAAATGGTTCATTCATTGAACAGTAATTAGAAGCAAGCCCTCTTCAGGAATACAGACCTGTCTCTCAAGAGTTGTGTGGCTTTGCACAGGTTATGCTTCTAAGCTTTCAGCTCTTTATCCGTAAAATGTGAATCTTAGCTGCACCAGCCTTCTAGTGCCATTGACGTGATTTTATCTATACAGCATTAAGGACTGAGCCTGGCTTTCATAAGAGCTCAGAGAATGATGCTCTGTGTATTTATTTTTATTGAGCTCAGAGTAACTAGACTGAACACAAGCACTTAAAAATGCTTTTAAAAGCATTTAAAAGCCCTGGCTGGTGGCACAATAGATAAGGTACTGGCCTGCCAACCCAAAGGTCAGTGGTTTGATCCCTAGCCAGGGCAACATAACCAGGTTGCAAGCCAGGTCTCCAGCCAGGTCCATAGCTGGAGACAGGTGAAAGACAACCATACATTGATGTTTCTCTCCCTATCTGCCTCTATCCCTTCCCCTCTCTCTGAAAACCAATAAATAAAATCTTAAAAAAAAAAAAAAAAGCATTTAAAAATGAGAAAGCAGAACTAGATCTTTGATATTTGATTTTCAAAGGAAAAAGACAAAAAAAATGTCAAGTTCTTATAATAACTCATGATATTAGTGTTTTTTTAAATATTTTATTTATTATTTTTAGAGAGAGGGAAAGGGGGAGAAGCAGAGAGGGAGAAAGACATCAATGTGTGGTTGCCTTTCATCTGCCTCCAGCTAAGGACCTGGCTGGAGACCTGGCTTGCAATGTGGTTATGTGACCTGACTGGGGAATTGAACCAGTGACCTTTGGGTTTGCAGGCTAGGTGCCTTATCCTATTCACTGTGCCACCAGCCAGGGCCCATATTACTGTTTTTAAACACTTATCAGTATGTTTTTAAATTTCACATGATGGAAATCACTACAAGCAAGGTTATAAGATGTTGGATTTAATTTCTTCATCTAAAGAAGCAGTCAGGAGATGTACTATTATTGGTACTGGTTGAGATGGTCAGTAATATCATCCAGGTTTTCTACCTTTGTGCTTCACCATATTAGTACCTGGACTTCTGCTCCTCTACTTTATAATCAAATGGTTGTAAGATGACAGCTTCTGTGGAAGTCACCACATCCATGTTCAAAGAAGGAAGAGGAGTTGAATGTGTAGGTTACCAATGACTTCTGTTCCTCATTTCTCAGGAAGAAGCATCATTTACCACAGCTCTTTAGAAGATTCTTGCTTAAGTCTCTTTGGCCATGTCTGTGTCTGATGATTTCTTCAAGGTGCAAAGTGGCTAAGAGAGCAAATATTCCATGAAGGACTGTTTTCCCAATGTATTACCATGGATGCATGAGCAGAAAAAAATGCAGGAATACACATCAGATGAACTACTTTAGTGGATACTGAAATAGTCAACATGTAAAACAATAGTTATTTGGTTAGACTTCCATACACTCATTTTATAGTTTAGTATTTATTACAAATGGAATTACATAAGAGGAGGGAGCACTATTCACTTCTTATAACTTGGGACTTTTGAAGTTTTAATTCAGCTCTATTAGATTCTGCAGGTGTGCATGATGTGTATGGGCATTTTTCTTTTGCCTCAAAAAATTAAAAGTAGATGGGCCAAGTGCCATTTGAGGAATTGTTCCCCATTTCATTTCATTTCGTTCCACCCTCCACCTGTGACTTCCTTTGACTTTCTAGTTTTCAAATATGCCAAGCTCACCCTCACTCAATTGCAAGTGCAGTTTTTTTTCTTTTCTGTCTGAGTGCTCCCACCTACATTATTTAGTTAATTTAACAACTCCTTGATTTAAGCATCTAACTTTATTTTTCTACCTTGAATCACTGAGTTTTAAAATTACTATCAGTAAACTACATTAATCAAATTCATTGAAAAATAAAATTATGAATATTCAGAGTGTAGCCAGTTATTAAATAAACAAGAAAAGAGAAGAAAAGAAATGTCTTGCTGAATTAAAACTAATGGAAGTCTTATAGCACTGTTTTTCCAAAGAATATATGCCTGGGCAATAGGTGACCATTCCAGGGAAGTTCTAAAAATTAGTTTCTCTCATGAAAAAAGTAGATCATTTATAACTTGATTAATAAAGTTACAAATTGCAAATCATTCCCACAGGAGAAAGACAAGCACCACTTTGGGTATGTGGCTTATGCTATTATCTGTTTCTCAGATGATTGATCCTATATTAATTTGGAAGTTTCCAGATTAGCTAAGGCATTTATAGTCATGATTTTCATGATAGTAGCTGAGGTTATCTAGAAAGTGAGGGCAAGCAGGAGAAAAGTGATACTGTGCTTGTGCTACCTCAGACATTCTTGGTGCCCTCTATCCCTCGGGGTGAGTCTATGAGAAGGAACTATATAGCAGAGACTGGTAAGTAATGTACATTGAGACAGAAGGAGAAACAAAAGTGATTGGGTCCTGGAAACCAAGTGAAGAATTTATTGTGTATTTGAAATTATAGAGACTAAATATTCAACATTACCACCATAAACACACACATTCACACATACACAAAGTTAACTATGCCAGGTGATGCTTGTGTTAGTTGTCTTGTATGTAATGATTATTTCACAAGGTATATGTATACCAAATCATCATGCTGTACACTTCTAATATATATAATAATATTTGTCAGTTATTCCCTAATAAAGATGGAGGAAAAGGCAAACTGCCCATGAGTCAAAGATGTGAATTGAGAACTGACTATTGGTTTCAGTAATCTGAAGGTCACAAGTAACTTTAATAACATCTATTTTTAAAGATCATTGGGGATGAAAGCTTAAGTGGTAAGAGATTTGAAGAAAGTAAGGAAAAAGGTACTGGGATGTAGATAATTATTTCAAGAAATTTTGTTGGAGAAAATGAATCAAAAACACCAGACAATAATCAGATGATGGTCTATAAGACTAAGATTGTTTTCCTAAGATGACCTTTTTTGTGGCTTTGTATTTTAGGACAAATTGTGATATAAAGGAACGAATGGAAAGGTAATTTACTAAAGTTATATCCACAAGGAAAGGGGAGAGTGTCAAGTACTAATGCATTTACTGACTTCATTTTGAAATTTAACTATTTTAACATGAGTTTAAATAAAAATGTGTAAGCAGTTTTAGCAATTTTCTGGATATAATCTTAGCTCTATTACTGAGTCATTGAACAATTGTGAAGAAGAGGTAAACTTGTAAAGAACTGGACGTGAGCCCTGGATGGTGTAGCTCAGTGGATTGGCACCAGCCTGAGAACCCAAAGATCACTGGTTGGATTTCCCAACCAGGGCTCATAGCCAAGTTGCAAGCCAGGCCTCCAGGTGAAGGGCAACCATACATTGATGCTTCTATCCCTTTCTTTCTCCCTCCCTGGCCTTCTCCCTGAAAGTAATGAATAAAATCTTAAAACAAAAACAATAACAAAAAACTATCTAGTTGGCCATCAATCAGTAGTTGCAATATAATTTCCCTAGAAAATTATTCTATTCCAGATCAATATTAGCAATCTAGTATCAATAGAAGTATCTTCCTCATTTCGAATTTTACCTATTTTGATTTGAATAATAATAGAAAATTCTAAATAATTATAACTAGTTCTTAGAGATTTGCCTTTATTTCTTGAGAAATGAACAAGGACTTTGAGGCCCAACAGAACTTAGTACAAATCTTGTTAATTTTGCACAGTGAGCAGATCTTTTGAAATTCCAGAGTGCCAGTGTTCTAATTTGTAAATTCCCAGTCAGGGCACATAACCAGGTTGCAAGTCAGGTCTCCAGCCAGATTCTTAGCTGGGGGCAGGTGAAAGGCAACCATACATTGATGTTTCTCTCCCTTTCTTCCTCCCACCCTGCCCTTCTCTCTGAAAATAATAAATTACATCTTTTTAAAAAAAAAGATTTTATTATTTTCAGAGAGAGGGGATGGGAAAGAAACAGAGAGGGAGAGAAACATCAATGTATGGTTGCCTTTCACCTGCCTCCAGCTGAAGATCTGGCTGGGGACCTAGCTTGCAACCTGGTTATGTGCCCTGGCTGGGGAACCAAACCAGTGACCTTTAAGTTTGAAAGTCCTTGCCTATTCACTGAGCCACCAGCCAGGGCCTTAAATAAAGTCTTAAAAAAAAAAAAAAAACACTAAAAAGAAGTTGGCCCGAGATAAGAGGCCATATTTCATACATAGTATACAGACACTATAGAAATCCTCTTAATTAATATTTAGTAATATATGCCAAATATTTATTTACTTTATTTCACATATAGTACTATTATAAAATGCTCTCCTGAATATCTTTGTGGGTGAAATCTTTGTTTTCATCCTTACAAATGTCTTGGAGGTAAAAAATTGATCATTTCATTTTTATAAATGAACACATTCCTTAACTTCTTAAATGCTATTTGAATTGAGAATATGAATTGAGAATTTGTTTGAAAGGTCTCAGAAAACTATTTTCTTAAACACTTGCTCATTTTGGGTGTTTTTTAAAATTGAGTTATCTATAATGAACATACAATTGCTTAAATAAGCAAAAACAAACTCCAATATAATTTCATTGTATTGAAAATAAAGACAAGTGTGCTGAAGAAACATACAAAGTAAGCTTTATCATTCACTAGAACACCAGTTATTTCATTGTGAAGTGACAATTAACCATAATAAAAAGGTATTTTCTGTGTTTCAATTTCACACTGGTATAATTAAGACCTTGAGCTAAATTGTGCCATCAGGGACTGTTGTCAGAGTTAAGACAAAATTGGGTCTTTTGTTAAATATATTCATGGGGTTAAAATTATAATTATGCATGATTTCATTATTTCAAATACTTGAGAAAACTGAAAAGGGATTTGGAAAAGGGTTGTTTATATATATCCTGATATCAATATTGCAGCTTTTCTGTTTTGCAGGGTTTTGAATAACTAGAGGTATGGAGGCTATTTTGGATTATGATCTGGGAAATAAACTGCAAGTGAGGGGTTGTCTGATGAGGTTAAACATTCAAGTCTAATTTCTTTATACTATAAGTATTTAAGATGCTATAAAAGGTAACAGCATTCCTGAGTTGTGGGCCCAGTCCCTGGTCAAGGTGTGCAAGAGGCAACTGATGGATATATCTCTTGCACATTGATGTTTCTCTGTTTCTCTTTCTCCCTCCCTTCCTTTCTCTCTAAAAATAAATAAATAAAATCTTTAGTTAAAAAAGATAATAGCATGCTAGTTGGTCAAATATTAGGTAACTATTATGTACCTATTATACTTCTGAGATCATGAAGATGTATGCAGAGCACTGTGATGAACTGCTCAGCCTCTATGCTCTGTAGGACATCTCATGAGGAAGCAAATGTGTCTGAAATGCCAGAGCAGAGTGTTGGTGTTTGGCATGTAGTGACTAACCCATCTGTCCACTGGAGTTTGCTCTATCTAAGTGATATTTCCTCCTGTGACTTTTAAAAAAGGCCTATGTTGCTATGTTTCTTTCAAATCTCTGGAGCAAGGCTAGGAAACTAAGACATTTTGAGTGTATTGTAGATGTTGGGCCCTGTGTGAAGTGAGCTTTCAGTGCAACTTTATTTTCCTGTAACTACTTCCTTAGTTAAAGATTATTCAAGTTTTACAAATTAGAACACTGGCACTCTGGAATTTCAAAAGATCTGCTCACTGTGCAAAATTAACAAGATTTGTACTAAGTTCTGTTGGGCCTCAAAGTCCCTGTTCATTTCTCAAGAAATAAAGGCAAATCTCCAAGATCTAGTTATTATTATTTAGGTTTTCTACTATTCTTCCAATCAAAATAAGTGAAATTCAAAATGAGGAAGATACTTGTATTGATACTAGATTGCTAATATTGATCAGGAATAGAATAATTTTCTAGGAAAACTATATTGCTACTGATTTCCAACTAGATAGTTTTTTTGTTTTTGTTTTTGTTTGTTTGTTTTTTAAGATTTTATTCATTACCCTCAGGGAGAAGAGCAGAGAGGGAGGAAGAAAGGGAGAGAAGCATCAATGTATGGTTGCCTTTCTCCTGCCTCTAGCTAAGTACCTGGCTGGAGACTTGGCCTGCAACATGGCTATGTACCCTGGCTGGAGAATCAGTGACCTTTGGGTTCACAGGCTGGTGCCAATCCACTGAGCCACCAGCCAGGGTTGCCAACTAGATCATTATAAAAGCAATATCCCCATTGCACTAACTTTTTATTGCTTTGCAATAAATAACCACAAAGTTAGAGGCTTAATTGTGAAAAAGGCCCAAGCGGCTGACCAGACTAAGAATAAAAGAAATGATGACCAATTGAGAGAGTTAGGCAGGGGTCTTATTACCCAGACCCACATGGGACATTGTGTTGCCTTTTTATTGCTTCTATAAAAAAATTTCCAGAAACTGTCTTAAAACAACACATTTGGATTAATCTGACAGTCCTGCAGGTCAAAAACCTGACATGTGTCACAGGAGCAAAATCAAGGTGTTAACAGGGCTTTGTTCCTCCACGGGGACTCTGAAGAAAAATGTGCTTCCAAGCTCATTCTGGTTCTTGGGATAATTGAGTTTCGTACTCTGCCTGGTTGCCATTTTAGGATCCTCTTTTATTCCTGTGTCTGCAGATTCTTTTTTAAAATTCAAAGCCACCAACAGCAAGCCAAGTCCTCCTTGCTCTTAGTGTCTCTATGATATTTCTTCTGGGTTTCGGCATCATCTTTCCTCTGCTTGCAGCCAGAGGAAGTTTTCTGCTTTTAAGGGCTCATTTGATCAGGTCAAGTGCCCCTGAACAGTCCACGATGGCCTCATCATTTTAATGCCTGTAACCTTAGGTACACTTGCAAAGTCCATTTTGCTGTGTAATTATCTGCAGAGTCTGGGGTTAGGGTGTGGAATCTTGGCCACAGGATGGGACAGGATGTCAAACATTGTTTTGCCAAAGTCCTTGATCTACAGACATGATAAATCATATTTATTTTATTTTATTTTCATAGTAAATTGGTAAGGCAGAGGAGGCAGCTCTGCAGATGTAGGATTTAATTTGATTTAGTCTCAAAAGAAAGATGATAAATAGAGAAAAAAGAATAAAAAAGGCAACTTAGCAGGCTATTATAGTAGTAAAAGTGAGAGATAATGAAGACATAATTTGAGGAGTTGGTAGAGATGACTGAAGTGGCTACATTCGAGATATATTTCAAAGGTTTGCTAACACGACAAACTGATGTGTTAAATATCAATTATTAGCAAGGGTGGCAGCAAGAAGAATTCTAAATTTTGGACTGAGCAATTGAATAACTGGGGAACATTTTTTTGTGAGTTAGGTAAATCATTTTGGCAACCAAGTGAAGTTTAGAAAATTTTTCTCAGAATGTGTTTATGTAAAATAAAATGCATAGGATAAAAGAAAAACCTACTTTATTGAAATATATTATAAAATTATTTGTAATGCTGTACATAGGTGATTCTTCATTAGCATATTATATAATATGGCAGAAATGGTTTTAAAATGATCTCAAAATTCCTGTCCCTGCAGTATATTAACCCTTTCCCTTCAGCATGAGCAGGGTGTCTGTATATAAGAAAGGACGCTCCTGTGATTTGGTTATGTGACAAAGCAAAGGTGAAGAGATTTTTGCAGATATAATTAGGCCCATAATCAATCCAAGCTGAGTAATGAAAAGGACTATTAACCTGGATGGGCCTGACCCGCTAAGGTTAGAAATTGGGAGCAGCCACGATATTCTAACCTTAATAAAATAAGCCGTGCATTCTACAACTTCAGGGAGATGAATTCGGGTAACAGCCATGAGAGCTTGAAAGAAGACCCTAGGCCCCAAGTGAAATCACAAGCTCAGCTCGGTTGCAGAGAAAGCCATTGAGCTGTGCCCAGACACCTGACCCATGTAGTTTTAAACATCAAATTGTGTGGCCAATTTGTTCTGCAGCCATAGAAGACAAGGTGGCATAACAGGACCTAGCACTGGGTCTGGTCACTGCTCATAACTCATTTCAAAGGACTGTTGAACATAAACTTGATCATCTGCCATAGCCATGGCAGATGTGAAAATATCTGTGTTTTCTACTTGTGACAAAGTCATAGAAACTGTCTATTCGACATGCTTTCTTGTTAGCATTCATCATGGAAGGAAACACATAATTTTTGTTGTAGGTTGGTAAAACTAAAGGTATAATTTTTCTTCAACCAAGTTTACAAATAACTTCAAATCTATATGGATTGCTGAGGAGAGGTTATGGACTCAGGTGGAAAATCCCTGCTCACAAAGGTTCTTTCTAAGTAAGAATGTACACTGATTCTTTTTAGAAAGACTTTGAACAAACTATCAATTTTGGAACAGAAAAAGGCATTCAATGTAATCTTCAATTAGCCAGAAACATTCAATTCAGCAGGGCATCCTTTCAGTTAACATGGTTCTTTAGGCTATTGGATGCAAGTAGAATAGTTTGGTAATATTTCCAAACTATCTTCTTTTTAATTAGACTATTTTCAAAAACATTTGGCTTTTATGAAAAAAGACATAAAATAATTCTGCATTAATAAAGGCCAAAATTGCAAATTGATACTTGTTTGGAAGATGGGAGAGAGGGTGTTATCAGAAATCTAGAGACTTTACACCTCTACTTCTTCATGTTAAAATTTTAAAAAGTACACTTTCTGTACGGATGATAGTCACACACTGCTCATTAACTTTACTCTGTCCAAAAACACTCAAGGCATATGCTTGAGAGGAGAAAATTAAGTTGAGATGATGTGGATTTTATCCATGTAAAAGTGTGTTTTAAACAGAAATATCCAACATCATTCTTTTTGTATTTTTGTCATTTAATGCATAATTAAACTAATAATACGATGTGTGTTTTTACTGTTTTTATGCTCTCCTGGATGTGTAAGCAATAATAAAATACTAACTCACAACAGAACTGCAGCTTGAGGTGCTTTGCTTCACATGTGCTGATCAGAAGAAAAATCCAGTGTTGGCATATCAGGTTGAATGACCCTTCATGAGGATTGTGCCAACTTAGAAATATTCTCAACACCTGGTGCCTTTTGGAAATAATGATTGTCTGGTTGGATTCCGTAGAGCCTGCTCACTGAAGACAGATGCTTGAATCAGATGTCACCCTTGCCCAGCGGGGGGGTTGGGGGGTGGTGCTGAGGCTCCCTTCCCTTTAGCTCCACTCTTGTCTCCTTGTCAGCACAACTGGATATTTCAGTACATAGGATTTGAGCAGTGCTAGAGCCACTGAACTCAACTGTCTCTTTTTAAAGATTGTATTCATTTTTGAAAAGGGAGGGGAAAGGGGGAGAAAGAGAGGAAGAGAAACATGGAAGTGAGAGAGAAACATGGATCAATTGCCTTTCACACACCCACAACTGAGGACAAGGCCTGCAATCCAGGCACGTGCCCTGACCAGGGACCAACCCTGCAATTGTTTGCTTTGCAGGATGATGCCCAGCCAACTGAACCACTCTAGCCAGGGCTCACTTGTCTTTTGTATCAAAATTCCATCTTATTATAGGTATCTATAACTTTCATTTCTTGTGTTAATGAACTGTACCTTCATATTTTCCAAAGTTTTCTTAGCTATCATACTTTTTATTTCCTGTTGACATGTAATAATGGCTTATTATTGTTATTTTTTTCCTTTTTTTTCTATTCCATCCAATGTTTTTCTTTCTTTCTTTATTTTTTATTTTATTTTATTGTTGTTGTATTACATCCATCCCCTTTTTGCTCCCCTCTGTCCCTCTCCCCACCCACCCATTCCCCCCAAAGTCAATCCCACCTGTTGTCCATGTCCATGGTTCCTTTATACTAGGTTCTTGTCTAAGCTGCTCCCCTTTCTTGCCTCTGCCCCCCCTCCCCCCAACCCCTATCCCCCTGACCACTGAAGGCCTATTCCTTGTATTCATATACTTGGTTCTGTTTTGCTTGTTGTTAGTTTTGCTCATTATTGTCCCATAATGGGTGAGATCATATGATATTTGTTCTTCACTGACTGGCTTATTTCACTAAGCATAATACTCTCCAGTTCCATCCATGTTGTTGCACAGGGTACAAGTTCCTTCTTTCTTTCTGCTATATAGAATTCCATTGTGTAAATGTACCAAAGATTTTTTGGCTATCATACTTTTAAACAATATATTGATAGCTATGGTGAAAGATTAATCATTTGTGAACTATTTTGAAGTTGATTAAGAAACTTAAAAATGATAATGATGCTTAAAGAGCGAAGCCTGACGAGTACACATGCATCCAAAAGGGCAGAGGAGAGAGCCTGTTCCTAAGGGAGAAGCCTCATTCCTCCAAAGCCCACCTCCCTAACTACCCACAATAACCTTGGCACTTTCCTTACAATCAGCAGAGGTAATTTATAGAAAACTGAAATAGGCTAATACACATCAAGCAAGAAATTTCAAATGTTACATAAGAAGCATAAAATTAACTATGACCAAAAATTCTTGGAAAAAATAATAAAATAACCAATCAATAGCTGACAAATGCTAAAATCAAAACCAAACTGAACCAAAGAACCCAAGGAACTAATAAGGTGAACATGAGGCTATTAATTAAGTAAAATTTCAGTTTCAGAAACATGGGCAAACATCAAATCCATAAAACAAAAGTTTGCCATGAAAAATCACCAGTTATAGGTCTTTTCTACAATTTCAGATATTTTTTAGATAATTATTTTTTATATAATGTAAACAGATATTTAAAAGGCATACATTTAATTATCTAGATTTGAAAATAAAAAAGATATATTGTTTAAAATGTCTTAAATAGCAGAAGGAATTAAGCTATAGTATACATTTATAAAATATAATGTCCAGGTTAAAATTTCTACCAGTGATCAGCAGAAAGGAAAATGAAATCTCTATAGCATTATAAACTTTTCTCGAGAAAAGCCTTAGATAGTTGGGGAAATAAAATACTCAAAGAAATGTTATTTTAAAAGCATTTAAATTACAATGCAAGATCCAAATCTTTCAAGGAGTCCAGAGACTGCTAAAAAATAAGGCTCATTCATAGATAAAAATGTGACCTTTGCAAAAAATAAAATTATACAAAATCTTTAAAATTTCTGGGGGACCAAAAAGAAACAACAAAGTTTGTTTTAAAAAGAATAAGATTAAGATCATTTATCAAAATGGCAGCTCCTTGGCAGAAGACATTGTGTAGAATATTCAGAGGAGCAAATGAAAATTGCCTTTTAAATCTTGAAGACAAAGCAGGATACACTAGGAAGGGGCAACAAAGATTTTAAATAATTGAGAAACTCATTGAAATAACTGAGTTATCTGAAAAAATAGGAAAGATGAAAATGTTAAAGGTAAACAAAAAGAATAAACTTTTAATTTTGCATTTCAAAGGTAATCACTTTTCACCTTTTGACCTATTCCATATAGTCTTTGTCCTATACATGCACTTAGAATATTGATCATTATATTTTGTAGATAGTTTTGTAGTAATGTTTTATCTTAATATAATTATTCCCATAGTAAAAGTGCTTTATAAATATCTTTTTAACATCACTGTCTTATTCCACTGAATAACTATGCAGAGATTCATAGATAATAATATTATATGTATTTTCTGCTTTTTAAAAAATTATATATAATGTGATGATCATCTTTATATATGTTTGTTGTATGTTTTAGGTTTTAGAATTTGAGGAGTGGGTGGGTTTCCAAGTATAATGTTACTGATGCAGGCAGTCTTATCCTTTACCAAATATTTGTGAAACTCAAAAACGTATTCCCTAGAAGAATGTTATTAATTGCGTTCACAGTATGTGTGAAGAAGGCTTCACATTGCTGAACAGGAAGATCTGATGATGAGTGGCAGGGCCCTGTTTAAAACAATGAGATTGAAGGTAGGTTCCAGGGGATATAAGAAGGCAAGAGTGAATCAGTGAATTCCATTAAAAATTGGGGTCCACAGATGGAGGTGGTGAAATGCTTTTATATCAGAGATGAACATTTCTAAAGAAACCTCTAGAACACTGCAACAGAAGGAAATACATACATGAATAAATGAAACCTTCATTGAAAACAGTTCCTATGTTAACATTCAAACATGAAATTAAAACAAAATGATGGCATTGTCCTGAAATGATTTTGTTTTCCAGCACTATTTATATATAGTGCTTTTATATAAGCTGGAAATTATATGATTGACTCTTTGCCCTTGGACTGAAAGAGGGGTTTCATGCAGAGATCGATTCAGATTTAAATTAAGGAAAAGGCAGTACCTACAAAGTGACTTATTAAAAAAGTTCTTGTCCTCAAAGTTTGGAAGTCAAGATTTTTTAGTGTTATTACTACTATATACTTGATAGATTGTTTTAGCTAAAAAAGCAAAACTAAATGAATATCAGTATTCTGTTGAAATATTTGGGGAAAGAGTGTGGAAAGAATATATGAACTGACTTACGCTTCTCATTTTTTTTTTTTTTTTTAGTCTTCACTCCATTATTGTTACTCACTTGTAAAAAGTCACTGAATCTTTTCAGTCTAGTCATCATTTTTCTTGTGTAATTTATTTTCATGAGAATACAGAAATAACATATAGAAATGTTCTTTAATAATAGGAAAGTGCTATAAACATGTTTATTGTCATTCTTAATATCTCGCATAAGGATCTCCTAACTATTCATGCACATATTCAAAATACACAGTATTTCAGCTCCCCAAAATATGTGTTGTGTTCTTGAGTACCTAAATTTAAACATACATTTTGAATGCATACCACATTAAAGACATTACTCTATACATTCCATAGAATGTGGGTCAGGGTAGAAAGGACACAGAATTTGTACATTTAAGAACTGATTTTCACTCTTAAGATTTCTGACTTGCAGTCCAGATTTTAAAGATTACTTACTCCCAGCAACCTGAGTACTTGAGCAAGCATAGCAAGTGATAAAGAAGCTTAGTCAAAAATATAAAGTGTACCATCTGAGCACCGAGATGGATTCTTGAGATTCAGCAATGGCCTTGAGAAGGCTGCTGCTTACATTGGCTTTGCAGAATTGGCATGATCCACGTGCCCTAGAAGTCTTTTGACTCTTTCCCACAAAGTAAATTTGCCATTGCCAAAGCTCCAACAATAAAGAACATTTTTAGGATGAATAGATACTTTTCTCTAAGAAGTTACTAGTTAACTTTTAGAGAAATGAAAACTATGCAAAATGTGCAATAATTACTATCAGTGTCAGGAGGGCAGGTACAGTAGGGGACAAATACAGGCTGCCTTCAAAGACTTCACAGCGCAAGTTTGATCAAATTAGGACAGGAAAACCACTGTAGTTCCCTCACCCTTTAAATTGTTAGTTGTACTGCCGGAACTCATCTGGACTCTTTGCTTAAAAGTAATAGAAACTCATCTTCACTACTTAGCTTTTAAAGGGAACTTACTGGGCTCACTGAAGAGTTCAGAGTAAATCTACGAGGCTACACGAGTGGCTGAATGCAGAAACTCAAAGAATGTCCTCAGGATTGGGTGGCTTTTGTTTATTTGTCTGTCTGGTTATCTCTTGTATTTGCCCTTGTGGTTTTTACTCTCAAATTATCTCTCCCCATGGGAAGAAAAATGACATGCTGGATGGTCCAGAAACATATCTACACAAATTGGCAACATTCTGCACTGAGAAAAGGTCCCATTCTCTGCTATTTCTTAAAACATCTTCAGGGTTCGATCTACATATCCATTACTGGAAAAATTAATGTCGCCCAAGGCATGGACTGCTCTGATTAATCTCTTCCCAGATAACATAAAGCCTTCCAAGAGTGGCTTCCTTAACTAAATAAAATAATATGCTTTTTCGAGGAGGGAGAATAGTTGTGGAGAAGCAAAACAAGAGATGCCTATTATACAGCTCATACCTTGCCCTCTATGTTAATAAATAGCTTAACTTGGAAACTCAAGTGCTATCTTGAGACATAGAATACACAAAAAGTAGATGAGAAGAAAAGGGAGGCAAGGATTAAAGTATGACTTTGCACAATGGAAACTTGTTAAGACATGGTATTTTCTTTTTTTTTTTTCTTTTAATTTTATTGTTGTTGTATTACATCCATCCCTTTTTTCTCCCCTCTGTCCCCCTCCCCACCCACCCTTTCCCCCCAAAGTCAATCCCACCTGTTGTCCATGTCCATGGTTCCTTTATACTAGGTTCTTGTCTAAGCTGCTCCCCTTCTTTGCCTCTGCCTCCCCCCTCCCCCCAACCCTTTTCCCCCTGACCACTGAAGGCCTATTCCTTGTATTCATATACTTGGTTCTGTTTTGCTTGTTGTTAGTTTCGCTCATTATTGTCCCGTAATGGGTGAGAACATATGATACCTGTCCTTCACTGACTGGCTTATTTCACTAAGCATAATATTCTCCAGTTCCATCCATGTTGTTGCAAAGGGTACAAGTTCCTTCTTTCTTTCTGCCATATAGAATTCCATTGTGTAAATGTACCAAAGTTTTTTGATCCAATCATCCACCGATGGGCACT